>CAJQZJ010001638.1:9725180-9746927 GCA_907164525.1 Lophiomys imhausi
TGTGTGTGTGTGTGTGTGTGTGTGTGTGTGTGTGTGTGTGTGTGTGTACACATGTGTGTCTATGTACATGTGTGTGGACTCTGGGGATCCAAAACCAGGAAGTCGCTTTCCTCACTGAGCCATCTCACAAGCACAGGATTCACCTTCAGCAGATGCCTGAATCAGTGCTTAACAAATACTGGTTGGGTGCCTCACAACTGCTAGCCAGCGGCCTTTTCCCATGGCTGTTGCAGTGCATTATTCAGGGGCAAGAGTAGTGTGCCCATCTTATGATTAATTTCCTTCTTCCTTTTTAGGCTGAGTTATGTTAAGCAACCTTGCACACTTCACCCCTTAGACAGAAATAGAGTGGTTCTGTGGTAGGGGTGGATGTGCAGAATTCAGAGGACTGTAAAAGTTAAAACTTTTTGGTATAAAAGAAACAGCAGGCTGCCTTATGTTCTCAACATTAGCATTTAAGCTCACTGCAGCTGAACTCAATTGGTATCGGCGGAGACGTATATCAAACAGTGGGAAGGCAAGTCATATCCTACCGCTGTCTTGCAGAATTATCATCAGGAATGTAGCCAATTTTAGCACAAATGAATGGTAGTTAGGGAAGTAGCTTGTATGATCAAGTCCTGTAATGGTCATTCTTTGATTTAGGAATGTGTACCGAACCTGTCACTTTGCATAAACTTGATTTTCAATGGGAAGATTGAAGGGAGAAAGTCATGCTATGCTTTCCACAGGGAGAACAGCACAATACACAATAACAAAATAGAGAAAGTTAAGGAACATTCTGTTCACCATTTTATCTGTTCCTCTGTACAGAAAATAACTAAGAGGCCAGTGCATGCTTAAGGATTAAATTATGCACATCCCCAGAGCACTGGCATCACTGTTACACAGCTCTGAACTGAGGCACTCCTAAAACCATCATCCCGTCAGCGGTGAGAAGACACCTGAAATACTGGTTTCGATTTGGTCTCTTTTTATCTCCTTTGTGAAGCAGGATGCTTTAGGAGACTCACACACAATGAGCAGAAAAACAAATTAACTGCATGAATTAGGTGAAGGGACATTTAAGGTCACCATCTTCATCCCCTCCATTTACCAATAAGGCATCAGATACCCAGTGAATTCCAACAACCAGCCCAATGGCACAGCACATGCAAGTCATACAATACCTTTCTCACTGTCACTAGGTCATAGCCAAATATGGCTGCCTGTTGGGGACATGAGAGGAAACATTAGGTTCCTAGTTAGGGGGGCCTGCATAATCACAATCTCTGGGAGTGGCATACAAAGTCCACTGGGGAGATTAAAAGGCTCCCCAGTTGATTCACATGCCACACATCCAGGGACCAATGCTTGTGAAATGCCAAGCAGCCGAATCCTTGGCTGTGAGAGCAGGGATAACTTGTTCAATTTCACCATTTAAATGATTATTTTATCACAAGTACCATATTTGTAAATATCATTTTCCAGCAACCATGTATTTACCACCATGTATTAGGCCATCTAGCCTAATACTTTTTATTACTTTATTAAAACATTTGTATGCATTATTCTCTTTCTCTCTCCCATCTCCAAAAAAAAAAAAAGATGGTATTCAAAATGCAGGACTTTTCCCTTTAAGATAAGAATTTCAAAATCTTAATTACTCCATGGTGATTCTGTTGTATCAATAGTGTTGCAGATATAAAGAACAATATGCAAAAAAAATATGTTCACACCAAGAACAATCTTACACTTGCTGTTTGCTTGCCGTTTTCCTAGAGCTGTGAATATAGGCTGGGTGCTGGCAGTAGGAGCAACATTTCCCCCCCCCCCCCCCCAAAAAAAGGGAACTTAAAAATGAAATTCTCTTTTCAAACCATGAGGCCTGATTTCTCCAACCTCAACTGTCTTTTAAGTTTCAGACCCCTTTAAGGAAGTTATCTGCCGCAGATTTATTCTCAACTCAAACCAAAGTCATGACTCTCCTAAACTTGCACTTCCTCTGTACACCACAGTTTAGATATTCTACCCAACCACCCTTGACTAAACTTTGAGAACTACCTACATTGTCTGGAATTTATCGAAATGTTAGTTGCAAAGGTCAAATGAAAGGAGATCAAATGAATCTAGCGTTTGTCGAAAACGATTCACAGTCTCATCAAATTGCAAACCCTACCAGGTGTTTCTACCTCTATCTAAGACTGCAACTGGCTCAGTAAGTAAATAAAATAATTCTCCTGATTTATTTTCTCTTCTCAGGTTTTCTCTAGCATTTCCTCTTTTCTAGTGACTAAAGCTTATACTACCCTACCAGCCTTAATACCAATGAAAGAGACTCTTCCTAAGACTTTCAACAAGAGGCTTGACTTAGGCAGATCAACTCAGTTCAGTGTCTGCTACTTGCCCAGTGACTGTGGCCAGGGATATGAAACTCCTGGGTCGTGTGCACAAACCTTAGGTGAATGGGATCAGGGAATGAATTAAACATCTAGAGAAAACTGAAACGCTATTTCAAGAAAGAAAGTAAATGTAGGGAGGACCAGTAGTATAGTTTGGGTCTTCAGTGTTACCCTAAATCCTATATAGGATCCAACCAGCAGTGTTATTAAGAATTTGAAGGTAGGCTAAGTGGGAAGATCACTGACGGCATGCCTTGGAGACAATACTGGATAAGCTAAATCTTTCTTTTAAGTTGATTTATCTTAGGTAATATGATAGTGACAGGAAGTTAATTGACACAGCCAGTGTGTAAGGAGAAATATCAATTATTCTGTATTATTCTGGGCTCTCTATCCGCTCAACTCTTTGATCCAAAGAATGGTTCTGTATCTTTGACATATCTCTCCTTTGTTTCTTTTGCTTAGATGCCCCCACTCTGACCTAATCTAAGTCCTGACTGCATCTCTCCTGGAATTACATTGTCTCTACTTAGAGTCCTCCATCCACTCGGCAACTTAAATCTGATTACGGCATTGCCTTGATTAAAAATCTGTCAATCTTCAATATGTATAGTGTAATGAACAAGCTGCTTAGAAATATCTTTAAAGCTATATGGAATTTACCTCATTTTGTCTCTCAACACTTCCCCTTACCTGTTTTAAAGGAGTTGATATCCATATTGTAATAGTAATCATTTCTGGATTCTGTCAGGCATCGGGTTCTATACAATAAATCTTTTATGCCCTTATTATAATCTTCATTTCACAGATAAGAAGACCCAACCTTAAAGAGACTAAGAAAAGTACCCAACATCACACATATAACAAATGCTAAGACTTAGGTCTTGTCTCCTGCTATACTAACTTAGTACACTAACCAATGTTCAGTTATCCAGACTTGGTATTTACTTTCCTTCTGCTCAGGATGGTCTCTCCTGTATCCAACTGGTCAACCCTCATGTACCTTGACCTCAGCGCCTCCTCTTCAATAAAGCCTTCCTTGACATATGCTTAACAGCACTTACTATTCCCTCTTTTATTACTTTGCATTAAAGTAATATTAGAGATCTATATGTCTAAGGCCATGGAATAGTTAAATAAATAACTATGGCAGAATATTAATATCAAACATCATAGAAAATATGAATGACATGAAACATTGCTGTCAATGGAAGGTGATAAGGAAGGAAAGACTAGAATACAAGGACCTAGGAAATGCATGCTTCCCCCTTCATAAAACAATCCAGTTCTAAGAACATTGATATGTCCAAAATGTAGAATAGCAATTAAGAGAATGTTATCCTATGGACACCAGATGTATCTTTTAGGTCTCCACATCATTCCATACCATACATACAAATAACATTTACATCATGACTTAAAGAGAAAGAGATAAAGATAAGAGGAGAAAAGAAAATGTATACCAGAAATTGATATAAAACTTACTGGATGGTGACTTTATTCTGTATACTATTTTCTTTATTCTGGGCCATTCTCTGTACTACTATGTTGTGACAAATTTCAAATTGCATCGGAAGTATAACCTACATCTAACCATCCAATTATGAATTCTATATAACACCTCACACAGTGTCCATGCTTGATGGCTTGATGGTAGCATCACCACCACAGCAGATCTATCCAGGCTGCCAATTTTTGACAGTTTTGGAGCTGATTATCTAGTCTTAAACTACATATGGCCATATACTCTATATTTCCCTCCATGACCTAATTAACATGCCCTTGATATGTCTCCATTACAAGAAGCAGAAAATCAAAAATGACAAGATGGGAATCCATCAGATTGCTTACTCCCAGGAAATGCCGACCATTGTGATCATGCTAGAAGCTCTAATGGAAGAAAGATTATCTTTGAAATGTAATGGCATGGAAAAAAAAAAAACATTCTCCTAATAAAATATCCTGTTTTCTCATTTTTGCTTAGATCTGTTTTGCTTGACTTGACCTTGTTATTAAGAATTAGAAGGCATAGCATGATTAATTCCCAAATACATATGGACTGGAAATTGGGAATGTATATTCAATCATATAATTTCATAATTGTTGCCTAATTGTTCTTATTGCTTTTTATTGTATTTGTTATTATAAGAAAAAAGAGCCTTTCACTTGGCTAAAAGGGGGAGATGATGGGGTGGAAGACACACCTTAAAATTTTTTTTTAATTAAAAAAAAGGAAGGCATAACACAATTTGTTGTATTGCCTTCCTCTTTTGTCTAAATTTGATTTTCATTAGTATTATTTTAATCTCCTTTCCTCATAACAAATGTCTTATTTATTTATTTATTTATTTATTGCTTCAAGTTACATCTCCATCATAGTGTCCTCTTTCCACCCTTCCCAGTCCCGCCCTCCCATCCTCTACCCCCTAACCCTTCCATCTCACTCATCTCATTCCTCTGGAGTGGAGTGTCCCTACATAACAGTCCTGCGCCCCAGTTCAGAAGTCATATGAAGGCCAAGAGCCTCCGCATACACTGGAGGCCTACAAGGCAGTACCATCAGGGAAAAGTATCTCAATGACAGGGAGAGAAAACAAACAAAAACAAAAACAAAAAATTCTATCTCCATGTTCCCTTTGGTGCATTGGTTGTAGTGTAGATATCCTATATTATATAGCTAAAATCTGACTATAAGTGAATAGATGCCATGTGCATCCTTCGGAGTCTGGGTTAGCTCATTCAGGATGAGCTCCTCTAGTTCCATCCATTTGGCTGCAAATTGCATAATTTCCTTGTTTCTGGTAGCTGAGTAGCATTCCATTGTGTAGATGTACCATAGTTTTTTAATCCATCCTTCAGCTGAGAGACATCTGGGTTGTTTCCAGTTTCTAGCTATTACAAATAAGGCTGCTATGAACATAGATGAGGAAACTTTCTTGTGATTTGGTGAGGAGTCATTTGGATGTATACCCAGAAGTGGTATGGCTGGGCCCCGAGGCAGAGCTATTCCAAGTTTACTAAGATATCTCCAGACTACCTCCATAGTGGTTGCATAAGCCTGAACTCCCACCAGCAAGAGAGGAGTGTTCCTGTTTCTCCACACCCTCGCCAGCATGTGGTGTCATTTGAGTTTTTGATCTTAGTCATTCTGGCAGGTGTGAGATGGATTCAGAGTTGTCTTGAGTTGCATTTCTCTGATGATTAAGGATGCTGAGCATTTCTTCAAGTGTCTCTCAGCCTTTAGGAATTCCTCCTTTGTGAATTCACTGTTTAGTTCTTTTCCCCATTTTTTTAATTGGGTTATTTGGTTTCTTGGTATTTAATTTTTTGAGTTCTTTGTAAATTTTGGATATTAGCCCTTTGTCAGATGTGAGGTTGGTGAAGATTTTTTCCCAATCTGTAGGTTGCCATTTTGTTCGAATGACAGTGTCTTTTTCCTTACAGAAGCTTTTCAGTTTCATGAGGTCCCATTTATTGATTGTTGGTCTTAGATCCTGAGCTGTTGGTGTTCTGCTCAGGAAGTTGTCACCTGTGCCAAAGATATCGAGGGTTTTTCCCATTTTCTCTTCTAGTAGATTTAGTGTGACTGGCCTTATGTTAAGGTCTTTGATCCACTTGGACTTAAGTTTTGCACAAGGTGATAAGTATGAGTCTAATTTCATTGTTTTACAAGTGGACATCCAATTGGACCAGCACCATTTGTTGAGGATGCTGTCCTTTTTCCATTGTGCAGTTTTGGTTTCTTTGTCAAAAATTAGGTGGCCATAGGTGTGTGGGTTCATTCTGGATCTTCAATTTGATTCCATTGATCCACTGGTCTGTTTCTGTACCAGTACCATGCTGTTTTTACAACTATTGCCCTGTAGTACAGCTTGAAATCTGGGATGGTGATACCTCTAGATGTTTTTTTTATTGTACAGGATTGATTTAGCTATTCTGGGTTTTTTGTTGTTCCATATGAAATTGAGAATAGCTTTTCCAGGTCTACAAAGAATTGTGTTGGTATTTTGATAGGAATTCCATTGAATCTGTATATTGCTTTTGGTAGGATAGCCATTTTTATTATGTTGATCCTACCTATCCATGAGCATGGGAGATCTTTCCATCTTCTGATGGCCTCTTCAATTTCTTTCTTCAAGGGCTTGAAGTTCTTTTTGTACAGGTCCTTTACTTGCTTGGTTAGAGTTACCCCCAGATATTTTATATTGTTTGTGGCTATTGTGAAGGGAGTTGTTTCCATGATTTCTTTCTCAGCCCATTTATTTGTTGGATAAAGAAGGGATTCTAATTTTTTGAATTAATTTTATATCCAGCCACCTTGCTGAAGGTGTTTATCAGCTGTAAGAGTCCTCTGGTGGAATTTTTGGGGTCACTTATGTATACTATCATATCATCTGCAAATAGGGATAATTTGACTTCTTTGTTTCCAATTTGTATCCCCTTGATCTCCTTTAGTTGTCTTACTGCTCTAGCAAGAACTTCAAGTACTATAATGAAGAGATATGGCAAAAGTGGACATCCTTGTCTTGTCCCTGAGTTTAGAGGAAATGCTTCAAGGTTCTCTCCATTTAATTTGATTTGGCCACTGGCTTGCTGTATATCGCCTTTATTGTTTCTAGGTATGGTCCTTGTATGCCCATTCTCTCCAGAACTTTTAGCATGAAGGGGTGTTGGATTTTGTCACATGCTTTTTCAATATCTTGTGAGATAATCATGTAGTTTTTTTCTTTCATCTTGTTTATGTGGTGAACTACGTTGATGGAATTTCATATGTTGAACCATCCCTGCATTCCTGGGATGAAGCCTACTTGATCATCGTGTATGATACTTTTGATGTGTTCTTGGATTCTGTTTGCTAGTATTTTATTAAGTATTTTTGCCACTATGTTCATGGGGGAGATTGGTCTGAAGTTCTCTTTCTTTGTTGGGTCTTTGTGTGGTTTAGGAGTCAGGGTGACTCTGGCCTCATAGAATGAATTTGGCAATGTTCTTTCTGATTATATTTGGTGAAAGTGTTTGAAGAGTATTGGTGTTAGCTCCTCTTTGAAGGTCTGTTAGAATTCCATGCTAAAGCCATCTGGCCCTGGGCTTTTATTTGGTTAGGAGATTTTTAATGACTGTTTCTATTTCCTTAGGGGTTATAGGGCTGTTTAATCTGTTTATCTAATCTTGATTTAGCTTCGGTAGGTGGAATCTATCAAGAATATTGTCCATTTTGCTTAAGTTTTCATATTTGGTGGAGTACAGATTTTTAAAGTAGAACCTAAATATTCTGTGGATTTCCTCAATGTCTGTTGTTATTTCTCCCTTTTCATTTCTGATTTTGTTGATTTGGGTTTTTTCCCTCTGTCTTTTAGTTAATTTGGCTAAGGGTTTGTCTATTTTGTTGATTTTCTCAAAGAACCAACTCTTAGTTTCATTGATTCTTTGTATAGTTCTTTTTGTTTCTAAGTTGTTGATTTCAGCCCTAAGTTTGATGATTTCCTGCCTTCTGCCCCTCTTGGGAGTGTTTGCTTCTTTTTTTTTCCAATTCATCCAGTTTGGCTGTTAATTCGCTAATATGAGCTGTCACAATTTTCTTTTTGAAGGCACTTAGTGCTTTGAACTTTCCTCGTAGCAGAGCTTTCATTGTGTCCCATAGGTTTGGGTATGTTGTGCCTTCATTTTCGTTGGTTTTTAAGAAGTCTTTGATTTCCTTCTTTATTTCTTTCCTGACCCAGTAGTCATCCAATAAAGAGTTGTTCAATTTCCATGTGTGTGTAAGCTTTCTGTTGATTCTGTTGCCATTGAAGTCCACCTTTATTCCATGGTGGTCTGATAAGATACAAGGGGTTATTTCAATTTTCTTGTATCTGTTGAGGCTGTCTTTGTATCCGACAATATGTTCGATTTTGGAGAAGGTTCAATGTGGTGCTGAGAAGAATGTGCATTTATTTGTGTTTGGGTGAAAAGTTCTGTAGATATCTGTTAGGCCCATTTGGTTCAAGAGCTCTGTTAGACTCATTATTTCTCTATTTTGTTTCTGTCTTGATGATCTCTCCATTGTTGTGAGTGGGGTGTTGAAGTCTACCACTACTAATGTGTGGGGATCGATGTGTGATTTAAGTTTTAGGAGATTTTCTTTCTTTTTTTTTTTCATGATACCCAAATTTTTATTAGTGTACATTAACTGATAACATGAAAGTTTTCATCTTATACATAAATATACTAGTATTTGATCATGTTCATTGACTCTATTAATTCTATTTCTTATTTTTCCTACTCCTTTTCCATTCCCTTCCCACCTCTGTATTAGCTTCATGGTAGAAAAATTTGACATTTCTTGATGTTATAGGTCCCTTTCCAAAGGCACTTGTAGAGGTAATCTTTTTTTTTTTATATAAGTACTTTATTTTTTTTCTTCAAGTTAAATCTCAGTCACAAACCTTCCCTATTCCCCCTTCCTGTCCCACCCTTCCACCCCTTTCCCCTCAACAGCTTCTCTTTTCATTCCAACAAATGGTTCTTTCTCTTATAACAGTAAATTCTATACAAAACAGCAGAATTAAATATGCCACATTTATGAGAGTTAAATGGCCCAGTATACCTTCCCAATGTCCAGTTCATACATATTTGGCCCCTGATTTTTACCTTCTACCTTCTAATAATCTCCATAAGTTTAAAGTTCTATAACTGACTTAGTTTTCATACTAACTTGCATCACTATTATAACCATCTTCTTAGATCTAGAACGCCCTCTTGATTCCTAAACAACTCAAAATTTAGCTATGAGACTCAAGCTGTCTATTCTTCAACCACCTCAGAGAGCTGAGAAGGATAAATATATCTGATTATATAGGAGGTGCAGGGCCTGCAGCTTCCAATACTAAGAAATGACAAACCAGTGACTACCTGGACAGTTCCCATTTTCTCTCCATACATTCCAGCATCAGTCTTCAGCCTTTTGGTCCTGTTCCTCTGACAGACATTTATTGTAGAGCAGGGATTGGGAAGGACTAACCTACCCTGTCTTGGCAGAGCTAGGCTGTCGACTTCCCTGCTACCAAGTTTTGTCCTTTTTGGACAGCAGTCTGTCTGCAGTTGAAGCAAGGAGTTTTTACATGTCAAGAGATAGGCTTGCCACTAATTCAACCATCTCACACTGGAGATTCTTCGATGCTTTTCTTCTACTTGGAGTAGAATAGGGGGTGCTGTCAGGAGCTGATATGTCACGATATCAAAAAAAAATCTTAATTTAAGACCACATCTTTGAATGCCATATTCTGCAGATCTCTTGGGGTTTTTGAAGATGCCCTATCTATCTCTTGTATTTAGATAAGCAAATGTTGCTTGTCTCTTAACAACTTAATTACTGAGTAGCTTAGAGAATATCTGTGATAGACTGTCATAGTAGCTAACAAGGTGATATGCATGCTTGACTAGGAGTTTGTTTTTCTTAACTATCCTAAACAGTTTAAGACGGTTGGTATCAAGAGGCCAGAGCTTCACATTTCATTTTTAAGTATCTCTAGGTACGATACCATTAGGAAGCGTTACCTTTAATTTTGTATCAATATACAAATATCTATTCAAATGTGGCTAAATATACTCTTAATTTTGTATCAATATACAAAGATCAATGCCTATGTGGCCCAATACAATCTTAATATTGCGTCCATATGCAAGGGTCAATACCATTGTGGCCAACTATAATCTTAATTTTGTATCAATACACAAATATCAATACCGACGTAGACCAATACAATCTTATTTTTGCACAATAAACAATGGTCAATACCACTTTAGCCAAATATACTACTAATTTTGTATCAATATACAAAGGTAAAAGGGCATATTCAATAATGTGACCCTTCTTCTTGATCCTTCCTGTGCTGTCTATGTCTCAATTTTTCTCAAATCCGTGCATTCCTACATAGGAGATAAAGAAGGATACAGAAAAGGGAAAGAAGGGATACCCTGGGTCTAACCTCCAAAACCCATTAAACAGGACCATTTAACAACTTGTAATCTCTTCCCCTAAATAACAGAGTTTTCAGTTGTCCTTCAAATAACCAAAAGGGGGGGGGGTGGAGAAACACCCTCCCCACCCTCTGGGTATGGGACGTCGCTCTCTTAAAATGACTTCCTGCTGATTTGGGTCGTAGTAAACCTGTTTGGGGCCCAAACCAAAATGGAAAAATGGTTAAAAATGTTAATACAATCCTTTTATGTTCAGTCCTTCTGTTCTCAGCTGTTTAGATGTCCTAAGGAGTTTGTAGGCAGAAGCTGAACTCCCAGGCTTTACTGGGGTTCTGGCTGGGGCATTGTGTAGAGCTCAACGGTCTTAGCGATATTGAGTTGTTGTGGTTGTAGGCTTTTGATGGAGACCGCTATTGAGGGAGGTTGTCAGGCTGAATCATCTGGGTCACTCGTCTTCTTTTGGTGTCTGATGCTGATTTCTGCTGAGGTTTCCGTTGTCCAGTTGTCCCTGGGTTCCTTGAATGGATGCTTTGATTCTCCTGGAAAGATAAGAACAGAGCCCTGGACTAATCCTCACTCAGGGACAATCACCCTCTTTTTTTTGGGGGGGGTAGGTAATACTTCTCCTGAAGCAAATTTGGTTTTTGACCATATATAAAGTGTTATCTTTCAATCTGGTTTAAAGAAGAAATTATTTTGTTATTTTGGAGCTAAACCAGCTTTAGTGTATTTATTTTGAGGTCTCGAAGGACAATTTGTTTGTGTTGTGTGGGCCTTTTGTAAGTAGCTTTTAAACTTAGGTTCTTCCAAATCCCATGTGTGTGTCTCCGCATTCTAATTATTGGGATCCGAGACCTGTGGTTCCCATCTGAGGGGATTAAAGATGTGTTCCACCACTCCTGGATCGAAGTTTTTCTTTATTTAGAGTTTGTTTTGTATCAGGCTGACCTTGAACTCTGAGATCTGCCTGTTTCTGTCTCTAGTGTATTGGGGTTAAGGGTGTACTCTTCTTGAATGATGGGATTAAGGGTGTGTACCCTCACCACCCTTTTCCGTGTAACTCTAGAATTTATAAGTCCACTAACTCTATGGTGCTCCTCCCGTCTCTGCTGAAGTTAAAGGCATGGGTTAACACCACATTTCTCCTGTATTTTACCTTAGCTCTACGTTTTTTTCGACACTTGGAGGTTCATAAAACCAGGTTGAACAGCTGTGTCCTTTATTTTATTTACAGTGTTTTAACGTTGTTACCTGCTTTTTTTTTTAATTAGTAAATTTATTTGTTTGTTGCTACAGATTACATCCTTGATATATTGTCCCCTTTTCCCGCTTCCCAGCCCCACCCTCCATGCTCTACTCCCTGACCCTCCCATTTTGGTCCTCTGGGGTGGAGTGTCCCTGCATACCAGTCGCTCACCACAGATCAGGAGTCATATGAGGGCCGAGAGCCTCTTGATACACCGGGGGCCTACGAGGCAGTACTGCCAGGGAAAGGTGTCTCATTGCTACGGGGGGGGGGGAAAAAAAAAAAAAAAAAAACTAACAGACACACAAACCCACAAAAACAAAGAACAACAACAAAAAAAGAGAGGAAAAAGAAAAAGAAATAAAAAAAAAAGAAAAAAAAGTTTATGTCCATGTTCCTTTTGGTGTGTTGGTTGTAGTACAGACATCCTGTACGATTTAGCTAAAATCCTACTATAAGTGAATAGATGCCATGTGCATCCTTCTGAGTCTGGGTTAGCTCACTCAGGATGAGCTTCTCTAGTTCCATCCATTTGGCTGCAAATTGCATGATTTCATTGTTTCTTATAGCTGAGTAATATTCCATTGTATAGATGTACCACAATTTTTTTAATCCATTCTTCAGTTGAGGGACATCTGGGTTGTTTCCAGTTTCTAGCTATTACAAATAAGGCTGCTATGAACATAGATGAGGAGACTTCCCTATGTCTCCGTGAGGTGTCCTTTGGGTGTATACCCAGAAGTGGTATGGCTGGGTCCTGAGGCAAAGTTATTCCAAGTTTTCTAAGATATCTCCTTGACAGACCTCCATAGTGGTTGCACAAGTCTGCACTCCCACCAGCAATGGAGGAGGGTTCCCCTTTCTCCACACCCTCGCCAGCATGTGCTGTCATTTGAGCTCTTTATCTTAGGCATTCTGATAGGTGAGAGATGGAATCTCAGGGTCCTGTTGAGTTGCATTTCTCTGATGATTAAGGATGTTGAGCATTTCTTCAGGTGACTCTCAGCCATTAGGGATTCCTCCTTTGTGAATTCTCTATTTAGCTCCATCTCCCATTTTTTGATTGGATTATTTGGTTTCTTGGCATTTAGTTTCTTGAATTCTTTGTAGATTTTAGATATTAGCCCTCTATCAGATGTGGGGTTGGTGAAGATTTTCTCCCAGTCTGTTGGTTGTCGTTTTGTTCGAATGACAGTGTCCTTTGCCTTACAGAAGCTTTTCAGTTTCATGAGGTCCCATTTATTGATTGTTGATCTCAGGTCCTGAGCTGTTGGTGTTCTGTTCAGGAAGTTGTCACCTGTGCCAATGAGTTCGAGGGTTTCTCCTACTTTTTCTTCTAGTATCTTTAGTGTGGTCGGCCTTATGTTGAGGTCTTTGATCCACTTGGAATTAAGTTTTGTACAAGGTGATAGGTATGGGTCAAATTTCATTCTTTTGCAAGTGGACATCCAGTTGGACCAGCACCATTTGTTGAAGATGCTGTCCTTCTTCCATTGTGCGGTTTTGGCTTCTTTGTCAAAGATTAGTTGGCCATAGGTGTGTGGGTCCATGTTTGGGTCTTCAATTCGATTCCATTGATCCACTGGTCTGTTTCTATACCAGTACCATGCTGTTTTTATTATTATTGCTCTGTAGTACAGCTTGAAATCTGGGATGGTGATACCTCCAGATGCTTTTTTATTGTACAGGATTGATTTAGCTATTCTGGGCTTTTTGTTGTACCATATGAAGTTGAGTATAGCTTTTTCCAAGTCTATAAAGAATTGTGTTGATATTTTGATAGGAATTGCATTGAATCTATATATTGCTTTTGGTAGAATAGCCATTTTTATAATGTTGATCCGACCTATCCATGAGCATGGGAGATTTTTCCATCTTCTAAATGTCTCTTCCATTTCTTTCTTCAGGGGCTTGAAGTTCTTGTTGTATAGGTCCTTTACTTGCTTGGTTAGAGTTACCCCCAGGTATTTTATATTGTTTGTGGCTATTGTGAAGGGGGTTGTTTCCCTTATTTCTTTTTCGGTATGCTTGTTTGTTGTATAAAGAAGGGCTTCTGATTTTTTTTTTTTGAGTTAATTTTGTATCCAGCCACCTTGCTGAAGTTGTTTTTCAGCTCTAAGAGTTCTTTGGTGGAGTTTTTGGGGTCGCTTATGTATACTAACATATCATCTGTGAATAGGGATAATTTGACTTCTTCATTTCCAATGTTTATCCCTTTGATTTCCTTTAGTTGTCTTATTGCTCTAGCAAGAACTTCAAGTACTATATTGAAGAGATATGGTGAAAGTGGACATCCTTGTCTTGTCCCTGAGTTTACAGGAAATGCTTCAAGCTTCTCTCCATTTAATTTGATGTTTTCTACTGGCTTGCTGTATATTGCCTTTATTATTTCTAGGTATGGTCCTTGTATGCCCGTTCTCTCCAGGACTTTTAGCATGAAGGGGTGTTGGATTTTGTCAAATGCTTTTTCTGAATCTAGCAAGATTATCATGTAGTTTTTTTTCTTTCATCTTGTTTGTATGGTGAATTACATTGGTAGACTTTCGTATATTGAACCATCCCTGCATTCCAGGGATGAAGCCTACTTGATCATGATGTATGATATTTTTTATGTGTTCTTGAATTCGGTTTGCTAGTATTTTATTAAGTATCTTTGCATCTATGTTCCTGAGGGAGATTGGTCTGAAGTTCTCTTTCTTTGTTGGGTCTTTGTGTGGTTTAGGAATCAGAATGACAGTGGCCTCATAGAATGAGTTTGGCAGTGTTCTTTCTATTTCTATATGGTGGAAGAGTTTGAAGAGTAATGGTGTTAGCTCCTCTTTGAAAGTCTGGTAGAATTCTGTGCTAAAGCCATCTGGCCCTGGGCTGTTTTTGGTTGGGAGATTATTAATGACTGTTTCTATTTCCTTAGGGGTTATTGGGCTGTTTAAGCTGTTTATATGATTTAGATTTAGTTTTGGTAGGTGGAATTTATCGAGGAAATTGTCCATTTCCCTTAGGTTTTCAAATTTAGTGGAATATAGATTTTTAAAGTAGGACCCAAATATTTTCTGGATCTCCTCGATGTCTGTTGTTATTTCTCCCTTTTCATTTCTGATTTTGTTGATTTGGGTTCTTTCTCTTTGCCTTTTAGTTAATTTGGCTAGGGGTCTGTCTATTTTGTTGATTTTCTCGAAGAACCAACTCTTGGTTTCATTGTTTCTTTGTATAGTTCTTTTTGATTCTAAGTTGTTGATTTCAGCCCTAAGTTTGATGATTTTCTGCCTTCTGCTCCTCTTGGGTGTGTTTGCTTCTTTTTTTACCAATTCATCCAGCTTAGCTGTTAATTCACTAATATGAGCTGTCACAATTTTCTTTTTGAATGCACTTAGTGCTATGAACTTTCCTCGTAGCACAGCTTTTATTGTATCCCATAGGTTTGGGTATGTTGTGTCTTCATTGTCATTGGATTTTAAGAAGTCTTTGATTTCCTTCTTTATTTCTTCCCTGACCCAGTGGTCATCCAGCAAGGAGCTGTTCAATTTCCATGTGTGTGTAGGCCTTCTGTTGATTCTTTTGCTGTTGAAGACCAGCTTTATTCGGTGGTGGTCTGATAAGCTACAAGGTGTTATTTCGATTTTCTTGTATCTATTGAGACTATCTTTGTGTCCAACTATGTGGTCGATTATGGAGAAGGTTCCGTGGGATGCTGAGAAAAAGGTGTTTTCCTTTGTGTTTGGGTGAAACGTTCTGTAGATATCTGTTAGGTCCATTTATTTCATGATCTCTGTTAGACTCAGTATTTCTCTGTTTGGCCTCAGTCTTGATGATCTGTCCATTGTTGTGAGTGGGGTGTTGAAGTCTCCCACTACTAATGTGTTATGATCGATGTGCGATTTAAGTTTTGGAAGTGTTTCTTTTACAAAAGTAGGTGCCATTGTATTTGGGGCATAGATGTTCAGTATTGAGATTTCCTCTTGATGAATATTCCCTTTAATGAGTATAATACCCTTCTTTGTCTTTTTTCATTAACTTCAGTTGGAAGTCTGTTTTGTTTGATATTAGGATGGCTACTCCAGCTTGCTTCCTGGGTCCATTTGCTTGGAAAACCTTTTCCCAGCCCTTTACTCTGAGGTAGTGACTATCTCTGGTGGTGAGATGTGTTTCTTTTCTTTTTTTTTTTTTTTTACTTTTTTTTTAAATACTTTATTTTTTTTTCTTCAAGTTACATCTCAGTAACAAACCCCTCCCTATTCCCCCTTCCTATCCCGCCCTTCCACCCTCTTCCCCCCAGAACTTTCCCCTTTCAGTCCAACAGATGGTTCCTTCTCTTATAACAGTAAGTATTATACAAAACAATAGATATAAATATGCCACATTTATGAGAGTAAATTGGCCGAGTATACCTTCCCAATGTCCAGTTTATACATATTTGGCCCCTGACTTTAACATTCTACTATCTAACCAACTCCATGAGTTTAAAGGTCTATATGTGATTCAACATTCATACTATCTTGCAACACACTTTTAAGAGAACCTTCTTAGATCTATAACACCCTCTTGATTCCTAAACAACTGAAAATTTAACTATGAGACTCTAGCTGTCTATTCTTCAACCACCTCAGAGACCTGAGAGGGATAAATATATTTGCTTATATAGGAAGTACAGGGCCTGCAGCTTCCAAAACTAAGAAAGAACATAACAATGACTGCCTGGACAGTTCCCATTTTCTCTCCATACATTCCAGCATCAATCTTCAGCCTTTGGGTCCTGTTTCTCTGACAGACATTTGTTGTAGAGCAGGGATTATGAAGGACTTACCTACCCTGTCTTGGCAGAGTTAGGCTGTCGACTTCCCTGCTACCAAGTTTTGTCCTTTTTGGACAGCAGTCTGTCTGCAGTTGGTGCAAGGGGTTTTTTCATGCCAAGAGAAAGGCTTGCCACTAATTCAACCATCTCACAGTGGAGGTTCTTCGATGCTTATCTTCTACTTGGAGTAGAATAGGGGGTGCTGTCAGGCGCTGATATGTCTCGATATCAAAAAAAAATCTTGATTTAAGATAACTTCTTGAATGCTATATTCTGCAGATCTCTTGGGGTTTTTGAAGATGCCCTATCCATCTCTTGTATTTAGATAAGCAAATGTTGCTTGTTTCTTAACAACTTGATTACTGGGTAGTTTAGAGAATATCTCTGATAGACTGTCATAGTAGCTAACAAAGGGACATGTTTGCATGACTAGGAGTTTGTTTTAACTATCCTAGACCGTTTTAGATGGTTGGTATCAAGAGGTCAGAGCTTCACATTTTATTTTTAAGTATCTCTAGGTATGATACCATTGGGAAGCATTACCTTTAAATTTGTATCAATATACAAAGATCTATTCAATTGTGGTTAAATATACTCTTAATTATGTATCAATATACCAAGATCAATGCCTATGTAGCCCAATCCAATCTTAATATTACGTCCATATGCAAGGGTCAATACCATTGTGGCCAACTATAATCTTAATTTTGTATCAATATACAAAGATCAATACCGATGTAATACAATACAATCTTATTTTTGCACAATAAACAATGGTGAATACCACTTTAGCCAAATAAACTACTAATTTTGTATCAATATACAAAGGTATAAGGGCATATTCAATAATCTGCCCCTTCTTCTTGGACCTTCCTGTGCTATGTCTATATCTCGTTTTTCTCAAGCCCATGCACTCCTACATAGGAGAGGAAGAAGGATACAGAAAAGGAAAAGTAGGAATTCCCTGGGGCTAACCTCCAAAACCCATTAAGACAGGACCATTTATCAGCTTGTAGACTCTTCGCCTACATAACAGAGTTTTCAGTTAATCTTCAAATATCCAAAAAGAAGGGCGGAGAAACACCCTCCCCACCCTCTGGGCATGGGACGTCGCTCTCTTAAAGTGACTTCCTGCTGATTTGGGTCGTAGTAGACCTGTTTGGGGCCCCAACCTAAATGGGAAAAATGATTAAAAATGTTAGTACTCTCCTTTTATATTCAGTCCTTCTGTTCTCAGCTGTTTAGATGACCTAAGGGGTTTGTAGGCAGAAGCTGATCTTGCACGTTTCACTGAGGTTCCTGCCGGGGCATTGTGTAGAGATGAGCGGTCCCAGTGACATTGGATTGATGTGGTGGTTGCAGGCCCCCGATGGAGATAGCTACTGAGGAAGTCTGCCAGGCAGAATCAACTGGGTCACTCGTCCTCCTTGGTGCCTGATTCTGCTCTTTGCTGAGGATTCCGCTGACCAGCCGTCCCCGGGCTCCCCTAATGGACGCTTCGATTCTCCTGGAACGATAAGAACAGAGCCCTGCCCCAATCCCAACCCTAGGACAATTTCCCTCTTTTTTTTTTCTGGGGGGGGATGGGGGGGTAGGTAGTACTTCTCCTGAAGCAAATTTGGCCTTCTGATAACATACAAAGCGTTATCTTTCAATCCGGGCTAAAGAAGAAATCATTCTGTCACCTTGGAGCTAAACCAGCTCTAGTGTATATATTTTGAGATCCCAAAGGACAATCTGCCTGCATCAAGACGGCCTTTTGTAAGTAGCCTCCAAACCTAGGTCCCTCCAAATCCCATGTGTGTGTCTCTGAACTCTAATTATTGGGAACAGGGACCTGTGTTTCTCATCTGAAGGGATCAAAGATGTGTTCCACCACTCCTGGATCGAAGTCTTTCTCTATTTAGAGTTTGCCCTGCATCAGGCTGACCCCGAGCTCCGGGATCTGCCCGTTTCTGTCTCCAGTGTGCTGGGAGCTGGGACCAAGTGTGAACTCTTCTTGAATGGTGGGACCAAGAGTATGCACCCTCACCACCCCGCTCCGTATGACTCCAGAATACATAAGACTACCAACTCTAGGGTGCCCCCCCCCCCGTCTCCGCTGAAGTCAAAGGCATGGGCCAATACCACAATTCTCTTGTATTTTACCTTACCTCCACGTCTTCTCTACACCTGGGGGTCTGCAAATCCAGGCCGAATGGCTGTATCATCTCTTCCATTCACAGTGTTTCAGCCCTGCCCCCTGCCTTCTTTTTTTTTTTTTGTTTAAGTTAATAAATTTATTTGTTTGTTGCTTCAGGTTACATCCTTATCATATTGTCCTCTTTTCCCGCTTCCCAGCCCCACCCTCCCATGCTCTATCCACGGACCCTTCCGTCTTGTTCCTCTGGGGTGGAGTGTCCCTGCCTAACATTCTCTCACCACAGATCAGGAGTCATATGAGGGCCAAGAGCCTCTTCATTCACCGGGGGCCTACGAGGCAGTACTGCCAGTGAATGGTGTGTCATTGCTACTGGGGGAATACTAAACAAAAGACCAACAAACACACAAACCCACAAAAACAAAGAATATCAACAAAAAAAGAGACGAAAAAGAGAAGGGAAAAGGAAAAAGAAAAAAAGAAAAAAAGAAGGAAAAAGAAAAAGATAAAAAAAAAATTATGTCCTTGTTCCTTTTGATGTGTTGGTTGTAGTACAGATATCCTGTACGATATAGTTAAAATCCTACTATAAGTGAATAGATACCATGTGCATCCTTCTGAGACTGGGTTAGCTCACTCAGGATGAGCTCCTCTAGATCCATCCATTTGGTTGCAAATTGCATGTTTTCATTGTTTCTGATAGCTGAGTAATATTCCATTGTATAGATGTACCACAATTTTTTAATCCATTCTTCAGTTGAGGGACATCTGGGTTGTTTCCAATGTCTAGCTATTACAAATAAGGCTGCTATGAACATAGATGAGGAGACTTCCCTATGTCTCCGTGAGAGGTCCTTTGGGTGTATACCCAGAAGTGGTATGGCTGGGTCCTGAGGCAAGGTTATTCCTAGATTTCTAAGATATCGCCAGACAGACCTCCATAGTGGTTGCACAAGCCTGCATTCCCACCAGCAATGGAGTAGGGTACCCCTTTCTCCACACCCTCGCCAGCATGCGCTATCATTAGAGCTCTTTATTTTAGCCATTCTAACAAGTGTTAGGTGGAATCTCAGGGTCGTCTTGAGTTGCATTTCTCTGATGATTAAGGATGTTGAACATTTCTTCAGGTGTCTCTCAGCCCTTAGGGATTCCTCCTTTGTGAATTCTCTATTTAGCTCCATCTCCCATTTTTTGATGGGATTATTTGGTTTCTTGGCATTTAGTTTCTTGAGTTCTTTGTAGATTTTAGATAATAGCCCTCTATCAGATGTGGGGTTGGTGAAGATTTTCTCCCAGTCTGTTGGTTGCCATTTTGTTCGAATGACAGTGTCCTTTCCTTACAGAAGCTTTTCAGTTTCATGAGGTCCCATTTATTGATTGTTGATCTCAGGTCCTGAGCTGTTGGTGTTCTGTTCAGGAAGTTGTCACCTGTGCCAATGAGTTCGAGGGTTTCTCCTACTTTTTCTTCTAGTATCTTTAGTGTGGCCGGCCTTATGTTGAGGTCTTTGATCCACTTGGAATTAAGTTTTGTAAGGTGATAGGTATGGGTCAAATTTCATTCTTTTGCAAGTGGACATCCAGTTGGACCAGCACCATTTGTTGAAGATGCTGTCCTTCTTCCATTGTGTGTTTTTGGTTTCTTTGTCAAAGATTAGTTGGCCATAGGTGTGTGGATCCATGTTTGGGTCTTCAATTCGAATCCATTGATCCACTAGTCTGTTTCTATACCAGTACCATGCTGTTTTTATTACTGTTGCTCTGTAGTACAGCTTGAAATCTGGGATGGTGATACCTCCAGATGCTTTTTCATTGGACAGGATTGATTTAGCTATTCTGGGCTTTTTGTTGTTCCATATGAAGTTGAGAATAGCTTTTTCCAGGTCTATAAAGAATTGTGTTGGTATTTTGATAGGAGTTGCATTAAATTTATATATTGCTTTTGGTAGGATAGCCATTTTTATTATGTTGATCTTACCTATCCATGAGCATGGGAGTTCTTTCCATCTTCTAAAGGCCTCTTCCATTTCTTTCTTCAGGGGCTTGAAGTTCTTGTTATATAGGTCCTTTACATGCTTGGTTAGAGTTACCCCCAGGTATTTTATATTGTTTGTGGCTATTGTGAAGGGGGTTGTTTCCCTTCTTTCTTTCTCGGCATATTTGTTTGTTGTATAAAGAAGGGCTTCTGATTTTTTTGAGTTAATTTTGTATCCAGCCACCTTGCTGAAGTTGTTTATCAGCTGTAAGAGTTCTTTGGTGGAGTTTTTGGGGTCGCTTATGTATACTAACATATCATCTATGAATAGGGATAATTTGACTTCTTCATTTCCAATTTTTATCCCTTTGATCTCCTTTAGTTGTCTTATTGCTCTAGCAAGGACTTCAAGTACTATATTGAAGAGATATGGTGAAAGTGGACATCCTTGTCTTGTTCCTGAGTTTACAGGAAATGCTTCAAGCTTCTTTCCATTTAATTTGATGTTGGCTACTGGCTTGCTGTATATTGCCTTTATTATTTCTAGGTATGGTCGTTGTATGCCCGTTCTCTCCAGAACTTTTAGCATGAAGGGGTGTTGGATTTTGTCAAATGCTTTTTCTGCATCTAGCGAGATTATCATGTGGTTTTTTCCTTTCATCCTGTTTATGTGGTGAATTACATTGATAGATTTTCGTATATTGAACCATCCCTGCATTCCAGGGATGAAGCCCACTTGATCATGGTGTATGATACTTTTGATGTGTTCTTGAATTCGGTTTGCTAGTATTTTATTAAGTATTTTTGCATCTATGTTCATGAGGGAGATTGGTCTGAAGTTCTCTTTCTTTGTTGGGTCTTTGTGTGGTTTAGGAATCAGAATGACAGTGGCCTCATAGAATGAGTTTTGCAGTGATCTTTCTGTTTCTATGTGGTGGAAGAGTTTGAAAAGTAATGGTGTTAGTTCCTCTTTGAAGGTCCGGTAGAATTCCGTGCTAAAGCCATCTGGCCCTGGGCTTTTTTTGGTGGGGGGATTATTAATGACTGTTCCTATTTCCATAGGTGTTATTGGGCTGTTTAAGCTGTTAATCTGATTTTGATTTACTTTTGGTAGGTGGAATTTATCGAGGAAATTGTCCATTTCGCTTAGGTTTTCAAATTTGTGGAATATAGATTTTTAAAGTAATGCCCGAATATTTTCTGGATCTCCTCAATGTCTGTTGTTATTTCTCCCTTTTCATTTCTGATTTTGTTGATTTC
>CAJQZJ010001638.1:9751374-9777659 GCA_907164525.1 Lophiomys imhausi
TTTTTTCTTGGACCTTTGGCCATGTGTGTGTGTTTAGCTGTCTGTTCTTGTCGTTTTCTGTGTTTGGATCCACAGGGGATGCTTTGGTGAAGGAGTCGAATTGCTTGGCTATCTGTCCTTGCTTACAGGGTGATCACAGGGTCACTGTGGTTTTAATAGCCTGAATCATTGTGAGCTGGTGCAGCCTATTCCCAGGTAGTGAGTAATGGTCCGGGATAGTTTCACTGCTCCCAGTTCAGACTTCTCTATTTTGCACACTGAGTGATCAGCCTTCAATGGTTCTGATGGTATGGACCTGTTTGCCCAGGCACAGATTTTGTGGGCTTTGTTTGTCGTCAGGGAGGCTGACAGGGCCCGGCTCCACACCTAATGTGTCTGGGTTTACCCGAATACAGCTATGGTCCCCTGGCTTCTGCTTACCCACTAGGCTTCTCCGCCACAGGCCTCGGCCCCCCCCCCCGCCTTCTGAACCGGACTCCCGTCCTAGCTGCTTTGCCGTGGTGGGTGGGCGGAGCTTCGGCTCCTCCCGCCGTCAGAGCCGGCCTCCCGCCCTAGCTGCTTTGCGGTGGGTGCTCCAGACAACAGCCCCACCCAGCAGCGCCCACTTCCTGTCCCAACTGCTCTGCCTGCCCACCTCCCACTCCGGCTCGAGCGGCTGCGGATCACCCGCTGAGCGCCCTTTTTCTTCCTTGTTAAGACTTCAACTATTCTGCAAAATTTCCTAAGTAGTTATAAGGTCTTCCTGAGATGTAGGAAGCCCAGTAGGCTAGTGGGCGATCGCCATGTGGCCTTTGATTCTGCCTGCTGTGTTTTGGGATCGATCTTACCAGGCGCCTCTCCAAATGGGAGTTCCCAAATCCCGGATTTAGTGGCTTCCGTGTCTGCGAGAGATGGGGGGAGAGCCTTGCCCTGGGACTTTTAACAGTCCCTTGGGAGCTGTGCATGTTCCCGGAGCTGCCAGACCCTCCGGTTTTTGCACAGTGTCCCACAACTCCGTGTTTTCTATGGCTCCTCTCTTCCACATTCAAAATGCATCCGTGCAGTTCGCTGCCATCTTGGCCCCCCCCCCCGAGATTTTCTTTTACAAATGTACGTGCCTTTGTATTTGGGGCATAGATGTTCAATATTGAGATGTCCTCTTAATGAATATTTCCTTTAATGAGTATGTAATGCCCTTTTCTGTCTTTTTTATTAACTTCAGTTGGAAGTATATTTTGCTTGATATTAGGATGGCTACTACAGCTTGCTTCCTGGGTCCATTTGCTTGGAAAACCTTTTCCCAGCCCTTTACTCTGAGATAGTGTCTATCTTTGTTAGTAAGATGTGTTTCTTGTATGCAGCAAAATGATGGGTCTTGTTTATGTATCCAATCTATAAACCTTTGTCTTTTTATTGGGGAGTTGAGTCCATTGATGTTTATGGATACTAGTGACCAGAGGTTGTTATTTCCCATTATTTTGGTATTGGTGGTGGTCCTGTGTTTCTTTTGGTTTAGTTGTTGTAGAGTTTTCTGTTTCCTCTGCTTTCTTGGGTGTGATTATCTTCTCTGGGTTGGAATTTTCCTTTTAGGATCTTCTGTAGGGCTCAATTTGTGGGTAGATATTGTTTGAATTTGATTTTGTCAGGGAATATCTTGTTTTCTCCATCTATGTTGATAGAGAATTTTGCTGGGTATAGTAGTCTGGCTGTTCACTTATGTTCTCTCAGGGCTTGTAGGACATTTGTCCAGGCTCTTCTAGCTTTTACAGTTTCTGAGGAGAAGTCAGGTGTAATTCTGATGGGTCTGCATTATACGTTACTTGACCTTTTTCTCTTAAGGCTTTTAATATTCTTTCTTTGTTCTGTACATTTGGAGTTTCAATTATTATGTGGCGAGAAGAGTTTCTTTTCTGATCTAATCTGTTTGGTGTTCTGTAAGCCTCTTGGAATTTTATTGGCATCTCTTACTTTAGGTTTGGGAAGTTTTCTTCTATGATTTTGTTGAAGATGTTTCCTGTACCTTGGAGTTGGGAGTCTTCTCTTTCCTCTATGCCTATAATTCTTAGGTTCTGTCTTTTCATTGAGTCCTTGATTTCTTGGATGTTATGGGTGAGGACTTTTTTAGCTTTCTCATTTTCTTTGGATGTTGTACCGATTTCTTCCATCGAATCTTCCATGCCTCAGATTCTGTCTTCCAACTCTTGTATCCTATTTTTGATACTCATGTCTATAGTTCCTGTTCTCTTCCCTTGATTCTCCATTTCTACTCTTAACTCTGACTGTGTTTTCTTTATTGCTTCCTTTTCCAGTTTCATATCTTGAAAGATTTTATTCTTTTTGTATATTTCCTGATCCAATTTGATTGTCTTTGCTTGGAAATCTTTCATCTCTTTTAAATCTTTCATTGCCTTGTCTCGTTCCTGTTCAAGTTGAGCCACTTTGGCTTGGAGTTCTCTAATAGTGTTATCCATTGCTTTCACTTGTAAAATTGTGGACTCTTTGAATTCCTTCATAGATTTAAATTCTTCTTAAAAGAACTCTATCATTTTCCAGACTATATAATTGTCATCATTTCCATGTGTTTCAGCTGTGGTGAAGTGGTCAGGGCTTGCTGTACTGTCATCTTTGCATTTTGTTGTCATCATAATTCCCTGGCTTTTGTTGATTCTGCTTTTTCGCTGTCCTTTTGCCATTTGGTTGTTCTTAGCTGTTTGTTCCTGTTGTCTTTTGGGCTTGGAGCCAAAGGGGGCACTTTGGTGTAGCAGTCGTATTGCTTGGTGATCTGTCACTTTCCACTGGCTGGATGGGGCCTTGTGTGGAAGTTCTCAGTGTGTCTCCGAGAGCTCACTCCTTCCTGTTTTGTCCCAATTGGGGACTCAGGTGATGGCTTGTGTTGGGGATGTGTTTCTGTAGGTTCCTGGGATCCAACTGGTCTTTGTATAGATGACAGTCCAGGTAGGTATGCCGCAGGCTGTTGGGTGGGGTTATAGCTCCCCTGAAGCTTACATGTCAGACTGTGTTTGTGGTCCTCCCCAGTTGCTCACAGGGGGTTCTCAGGGTCAATGTGCATCTAACAGCCAGAAGCATTGTGTGCTGGTGCAGCCTATTCCCAGGCAATGAGGAATGGCCCTGGGAGTGTTTCACTGCTCACAAGTCAGAGCTCTCTATGTTGCACACTGAGTGTTCAGCCTGCAGTGGCTCTGCTGGTATGGTCCCGTGTGTCCAGGCACAGATTTTGTGGACTCTGGAGGTCCCAAGTTTGGGGGTTGAGACTGCCTGCTGGAGTCTCGAAAGGAGCCGACTCCACCCCCTTAAAGTGAGTCACTCAGCAGTGTCCACCAGGTCGAAACCTCACTGATCCGGGGGTGGAACTATGTATACTTAAGCTCTGATTTCCCTCCGGAAGGGCCAGCCCTAGCTAGAGAGTCTAAAATAACCCCAAAATTTGCCCAGGGCTTGGACCCTGTGGAGAATAAATCCACCTTCCAACCCGGCCACCCTTTCTACCACTCTCACAGCTCCACCTATGTGTGTGTGGAGCTGGCTTTGGATACTGGCAAATGGGGCCACTGTCTTCCAAGTTCTGGTACACAGCAGTGGAGTTGCCACGTAACCTGCTGCCCAAAGTGTATCCTGCTGCTCAGTACAGCTGCAGCGTTTTTTTCCAATGACTGTAAATCCAAGATGGGCCTGTATGTGTGTCCAACACCCCTCTGGGGAAGCACAAATATGCTTGCACTTTCCAAAATGCAGCTGTGGACCCATTGGCCGCTGGGCTGACCTGTTGTGGAACCGTCAGCCTCTGCATGTCCTGCCGCTGTGGCATGCTGCTGAGAGTGTATGGCACTCCCACGGGTCCGCAACCTTTCACTAAATAGCCAGAATGCCTGCTTGGGATCTGGGGGCCCAGTCGGCTGGTGAGTAACCCTGTGTGGGGTTTGAATCTGCCTGCTGGGTATTAGAATGGTTCTTACCCTGCGTCTCTTCTGATAGGAGTTCCTGATTCCTGGACTCAGCCACTTTTGCGTGTCTGAGAGAGTCTTTCCAGGTACCGTTAATGAGTAGCAGGGCGAAACCCAGGGGGATCGAGTCACTCAGATTATTGCTCAGCATATTATAACTCTGTAGCTTTATGGCTGTTTTCCTTGAGTTCAAAATGCGTCTGCGTGGGCCATCTCCATCTTGGATTCCATCTAACAAGTGTCTTTGTGTTTGTGAGAATATACATGTGTGTATATGGATACACCTGTGTGCACCTGTGTGTGGAAGACGGAAGTCAGCCTTGGGTGTCATTCTTCAGATGACACCCCTCAATTTTTAAGATAGTCTCTCACTCTCCTAGAGCATGCCAAGTAGACTAGGCTAGTTGGCCAGTGAGCCCCAGAGACCTGCCTGTCTCCCCTTTCCTGGTGCTAGGATTACAGACACATATCATCATATTACCTTCTCTTAGCATGGGTTATAAGGAAAATATTCAACTCTTATGCTGGAAAAGTAAGCACTTCACCCACTGAACTATCACTCAGCCCCATAAGCAAGTTTCTAGTTATTGTTGAAAGAGTTTGTGTAGGGACCTGTGAGACAGTTCATCTGTAAAGGCTCTCAAGGTCCAGCCTGATGACCTGTGTTTAACCCCCAGAACCCACATGAAGGAAAGAACACAATCCTGCAAGTTACCTGACCACCACAAACATACCATAGCACACAAGAAATAAATAGTTGAATTATTTTTAACAAAAGAGTTTGTGTAGAAATAAATTCCCTCACTAAATATTAATTCTGAAATTGGTCTTCAGTGGTAGAGATCAAACCTGTGGCCTCTCATCAGTCAGGCAAGAATTCCCCCCATCCCCAGAGGCTCCCCTTCTAGCCCTGTAATTTTGGAATTTCATGCTAATAAATATCTGTATGTTCCATTTTATTTTGCTTTTCAAAGAAGCCTTGTAGTAGTTTCACACTCATGTCTCACCTATCTCTCATGCCTTATTAATAAGAAGCCATTATCTTTATTTTATACATAGTAAAAGTTACAAAAAAAAAAAGCCTGAGTGACAAAAAGAAGGTAAAGCTAGAGCTAGGCAGAGTTTGTAACTAGGAAGAGTTTGAATCCAGTTTCTGTTCTCTGACTTTTCCTGGAGCCCTTGGACAAACTGCCCAACATCCTTGACTCTCCCTACTCTCATCTGTAAAATAGGAGGGATGATAACAGTAGGTACTACAGAGGCTAATTGTAAAGGTGTGTCAAATCATACACCAAGGGACAGATCTGAGGTAATACCAAACCTTTCAGAGGGAGAAAAATTCCTTGAGATTAATTTTTTTCTGTATCACTATACCTACACACATTTCATACTATTGCAAAATGGATATCAAAAGGGTTGCCTGCTAGATAGCTGGATATGGTCCCACTGTCACCACTTGGTAGCTGTGAAGTCTGGGGCAAGTGCCATAATGCTTGGAGCCATATTGTCCTCGATTATACAATGGAGATAACAATGGCGCTTCATTGCTAAGGTTTTGATGCAGAACACATCGCATGGTGCCAGGACAATGTAGGCAGCTAATAAATATTACAGTGATCGCCGCTGTGCGGTTGTTACTATCATTATACAGTGCGCCAAGTGAACCAAAAAAGCAATCAAATGCAATTTCTTTTATAATACTTTACAATTCAGACTTTAGAAATAATTTAGCAATTTGTTCACATGAATTAAAATAATAGAGAATTTAGTGTAGTAAGAAGGGGAAAATATATATTCCCAAAGTAAGAACTTTAGTTAAATGTTTTCTTCCAGATTGTTGGGATAACTCTGTAACTCTGGATATTATTACATCACATAACATTCTCTCTCTCTCTCTCTCTCTCTCTCTCTCTCTCTCTCTCTCTGTGTGTGTGTGTGTGTGTGTGTGTGTGTGTGTGTGTGTGTAAGTCTGTTCATGTGCATATGGAAGTCAGAAGACAGTTGGATGTCACTACCCAGGTTCTATCCACTTTTTCATTGACTGGTTGGTTTTAAGGCATCAGTCCTTAACCCGTGGAAGGGCTGCGTATCAGATACCCTACATATTGGACATTTACAGTACAATTCATAACACTAGCAAAATTGCAGTTATAAAGTAGCAACAAAATAATTTTATGGTTGGACATCTCCACAACATGAGGAACTGCATTAAAGGATCGCAGCATTAGGAAAGTTAAGAATTACTGGTTTAAGCGGTCTCTCTCGTCTGCCTGAGGCTTACCAAGTAACCAAGTAGAGTACGCTGGCTGGTTATCTGCCCACCACACTGGAGTCACATTGTATAGATGTGACTCTATACTTGCCTTTTATGTTTATTTTAGGTATGTTTTTGAGGGGAAGGGAATATTTGGTTTCGTTTGGTTTGGTTTTGGGTGTTTTGAGACAGGGCCTCATCTATAGTTGCTGATCTGGAACTCACTTATGTAATCCCTGCTGATCTTGAACTCACAAAGATCTATCTGGCTCTGCCTCCTGAGTGCTCCACCATGCCAACCTCAGGCTTCTTTTGAACATGAGTTCTGGGGTTCCAATCCAATCCCTCATGCTGGTAAGGAAAGCACCCAATCACTGAGCTATGCCCCTATCCCACAGTAGTTTTACAAAGTAATTTAATACCAAAATGAATTCCTTTTGTTACCAGCCTCCCAGGATTCTTTAATGAATATTGACCTCACACACTGCTTACATTCTCATTCCACTCATGGTGCAAAAGTTGGTCAAAATCTAAGGCTTAGAGCATGCACTTAGATGTGTTCAATTTTCAGGGTGAAGGCAGGGTTGTGTACTTGCACATTGAGAGAGATTAAGTCAAATTGTCTTTGGTAACTAAAATCACTAAATTAAGTAGATTTTGCAACAGTAGATTTTGGTAACTAAAATCACTAAATTAAGTAGATTTTGCAACAGTTTGAAGCACTATATAAAGCTATTGTCTCAAAACGTATTTAGTAACAAGAGCACAGTTAGGTTTTCCCTCCAGAAAACCCAGAATATGAAAGAACAGGCTAAGTTTGTACAAAGGAAGGAAGGCAGCTATTTGTTTTCAAAAGGGATTGTTGCATGAAAACAGATTCCTTCCCAAATTGAGCTTTGTGTATATTTGCAATGACTCTGTGCTAAGAAACCTGATTTGCATGAACCACACATTCTGAATAATTTGTGAAATTATGCTCATGTTTAAAGCAAAGAAAAAGCCCACTGTTTTTTCTCACTTTGGCACCATTAGGCTCATGTGTCTTTTAACATATCCCTACATTTTTAAAATAACAATCAGCCTGGATGTACTTGCCTTCATCATTTGTAAATGGGTCAAGTGACCCTGGGTACCTTCATTGCAACTGGAATGAAAAATGCAGGGCTCTGACAGCCAGCATTGAGCATCATGAAGAAAAGTCTAATTAGCATTTCTGTGCTAATTAAAAGCAATGCTGGGTTAGTTCCAATATCATGCTTTTAAATGGCTGATATCTCAAGAGAACAAAGTTGGAGGTAAAATGCATTTCCAAAGGAAAAACCCCTCACAAACTTTCTTAAGTGATCGGATTTGTTGCTGTTGCTATTTACATCTCATTATAAGGGTGGACTTCTCCCTGACTTCTTTTAATCAGTTTTCCATTTTCCATGTTCTCCTGCTTTGCAAGCAGTGGGGAATTCAATGTGTTTTTCTGCTTGCTTAAATCCTCTGACCGTCTGCTTTCACACAAAGTTAATTAAGGATTTTCTAAATGGAGAACACTCCATGAAAGACAGAAGCAGTCCAGGATTTGCGGCCTTTCCTAAAGATAGTGCAAAATACACAGTGTACCAAGCCACTCCAGTCTTTCCTGGAAGAGAAAAATTTAGAGACAAATACCACCTTGCCTGAAACCCAGCAGTTCTTTCAAATAAACAGATGACGGCCGCTGATTAAACACCTTTTTCAAACACCGCCCAATTATTCCAACTCACAAAGGTTCTACATGGTGTTCAATCTGATTTTCTTTCTGAACAGAATGTCGGGGGGATCACGGAGAGGTGGGGAAAGGGGGAAGCTATTGTTCTACCACATTCCATTCCTGTTAAATCAACTTGATCTACGCGATAAATTAAGTCTGCACTGCAGGTCAGTGAATTTCTATTAACTACTTATTATGGAAGAAAGGAAAGCAGTCCAAGTCAGCCGAAGCAAGCTGTCACTCTGTTTAACTTTCACAATAAATGTGCCTCTGTCTCACACATGGGAAAAAAGGGGGGGGCGAGGAGGGGATCCAATCATTTAGCATTTAAGCTCTGAGGGCCAAATGTGCATGAAGCTGAGGATGCAATCTATTCTGGAGTGACTGCTTTTCCTAACTTAAAAGGCTGGATTTTGATAAGATTTACTGATTTATCAGGCAACCATTCAAAAACAGACCTCCAGGGCTTCTGAAAGCATGGCCACCTGGCTGACATTTGTGTGGCCAGGCCCCCAAATCCAGTCCATCTGTTTCTATTATGGTCCAGTAACAGTAGGGGAAAATGAGACCTCTCCTCTCAGTACATCCCCAAAGAAGAAATGACTTGCTTTCTCCATGGGAAGTAAGCTGAGCCAGAGGCCAGATCAACCTCAGAGAGGATTTCAGTGAAAGGATTGGGAGTGCTGAGGTACAGAAAAAAGCCTGGGCCACCCTGAAGACTGGGTTCTAAGCGCCCTGTGAGCAGGCCTGGGCTCCTCAGGGGAGAAGTTGCAGGTGAAAGGATAAACAATAACAAGCAGCATGCAGACCCCATACTTCTTGTGTCTCCCCTGCAGAGGACCCGACAACCAGGACAAGAGACTTCCTCCTGGGAAGGACAGCTCCCTGGAAGGCTGGTAGTATGTATAGGTCTGTAATTGCTGTTCACAGCACAGGTGCTATGTTGCCTGCTAGCACTCACTAACTTCTCCCAATTCAGATCTCTAATAATTATTCCTGGGGCCAAGAAGAGTCCCAGATAAGTGAGTTATGGAATTAGTGAGTGAATCAATCAATACATACATAAGTTAAGTTACAATAAAGTCGGAGAAAGTAAAACCACTCAGGACAAATTAAGGCACAGGTCTAGGAAAGTAGAAATGTTTGGGAAAACATATTAAGGTTTATGTGATACACATGTGTATACACACATGTGCACACATATATTACAATGAATAATCCCATTTAAAAATATTCATGGAGGAAACTCAATATCAAGACCTTGATTTCTCAAATGAAAAATACAGTAGAAAATTATTTCTAAATGAAATTAATTTTAATAGTATACATTTGCCTAACCTATTAAAAATATTACTTCCCCCCAGTGTATGAGGAGGTTCTTGGCCCTCATATGACTGCTGAGCTGGGGCGGGGGACTAATATGTAGGGACACTCCACTCCAGAGGAGTGGGATGGAAGGGATAGGGGGTAGAGGGTGGGAGGGCAGGACTGGGAGGGATGGAAAGAGGGCACTGTGATGGAGATGTAACCTGAAGCAAAAAACAAATATTAAAAAAAAAATTACTTCAATATGTAAACAATATAAAAGCGTATTAAATAGACATGTATCCTCTTTTTTGAACAGCCTAGTATTTGCTACTTACTATTTACAGCAATATTATTATAATAATGAATTGCCTATGATGATTCTCAGTTGGGACAAACCACAGTTTAAGGTATCAAAGAGTGAATGTTACTGTCAAGATGAAAATGAGTGATGATAAAAGAAATGTCCCCAGACTCACAGCCAAGTCAGAGATGGAAACACACAACCACATGGTCCCAGGCTGTGCCACAACATTCAGGTCAATAACAGACCAACGTACAGGACCGTGTACATGCTTAGGTCAATAACCGACCACATTCAGGACCATGTACACGCTTGTGGTAAGGCTGGCATACAACTATCTCTGCTGGCAGCTCTCTGAAAGCACAGCACATACAATTCAATAAACACTTAGTATTTGTTAGTGATGATAAACAGCTGGGCCAGTAATTTATGTGTTTACTATGATTTATAAGTGAGCCCCTTCTATTTATTGAAAAATTTTACTTTCAGACAGTTTGGGTTTTATTGTAAGGGTTTTATCACTGTGAAGAGACACCATGACCAAGGCAACTCTTATAAAGGAAAACATTTAATTGGGCCTGGCTTACACTTTCAGAGGTTTAGTACATTATCATAATGGAAGGAAACATGGCAGCATGCAGGCAGACATGGTGCTAGAGAAGCCAAGAGTTCTACACCTTGATCTACAGGCACAGAAAAAGACCCTGTTCCACACTGGGCAGAGCTTGAGACCTCAAAGCCCGCCCCCACAGTGAAGCACTTCCTCCAACAAGGCCACACCTCCTACTACTGCCACTCCCTATGGGCCAAGCATTCACACACATGAGCCTGTGGGGGTCACTCCTATTCAAAAACCACACATGTATATTATTTAACTTTCCTCACTGCTATGACAAAATGCCCCATAACAGCAACTTAAGGAAGAAAGTGTTTATTTTGGTTCACAGTTCCAGGGTACCATCTATCATGGCAGAAAAGTCATGCAAAGGGCTGGTCACAACCAGGAACCAGAGGGAGATGATTGGCAGTGCTTCTTCAATTTCTCCTTTTGAGAGAGTCCAGGTCTGCAGCCCATGGGATAATGGAACCCATGTTGGGAAAGTCTTCCCACCTCAATTAACCTAACTTAGATAGTCCCTCATAAGGTACACAGAGCGGTTCTTCCACTAGGTGACTTTGGATCCCATCAAGTGGCTAACCATCATACCATGCTACATATGTAGCAGCCTCATCATGCCTTGGTTAGCATGTTTTTTGAGTACAGTTACACCTTCTATATGATTTACTCTTATATTGTTTTATTCTTTATGGCCCTAAGAACAATAGTCCATATTATATACATAGGTGCCTTATAGCCTAAAGTTCAATGGTCTATACCACCTTGGGTGTCTGTAAATGCACACTATGATGTTCACACAAATACAACTTCACTAAGTGATGCGTTACTCTGAATTATCCTGATCATTTAATGACACATAATTATGTTAAAAGAGGATGCAAAAAGATTTTAGGATAAAGCTAAGACCTAAGTACCTCCCCTTAAAAAAGAGAGAGAGAGAACAAAATGACAAAGGTACGATGCTTTAAAAAATATTATTAAGATGATATGAATAAACTTCAAGCAAAAAATAACATGAAAAGACACAGACAGTCTCTGGGGGTATACATCAGCAGGTAGGAGCACTCTTTTCTGGGGACCTGAGTTTGAATTCCCAAGGCCCCACATAAAAAGCTGAGCACAGCTGTTCACTCACCTATGACCCCATCAGTGTTTCAAGGGCAGAGGCAGAAATAGGAGGATCTCTGGGACGGCCTAATTAGAAGCATAGCTACACATTCAATGAAAAACATTCACTGATAGACTGAGAATGATGCTGAATATTCTCTGACCTCCACACTTGTTCATGGGTATGTGCATACATGAATGCTTATGACACACACATGCACACACACACACACACACACACACACACACAAACATACACCACTAAAGAAAAGATACAGAACCATAAGACTACCATAATCAGACTCATGAGCTATATGTAAGGTAGATAACAAATTTTAAGAGCTTCTGTGGAGAAACAGAAAGGAAACAATAAATAAAGAAACAGGAATCAGAGTTGCATCAGCCTTCTCATTGGCAGCCTTCGGTCCTTGACAATGATGAAACAACATGTACAAAACCAACCACTGAGCAGTAAGGACTGGTAGACTAAAGGAGGAGAGAAAAAGTGCTCTGAAAGCCACCTTACCAAGGAGAGGGGACAAACACACTCTCTTTTGAGTTGGAATAAATACAAAGAAGTTGTATTAGAGGAAGATATGTAATCAAAGAACAAAGAAAAACAAGAGAGTCATGAGTAGGCTGGACAAGTACAGTACAGCACCCAGCTAAACAAGAAGAATAGTCAATGACCAGATCAACTAAAATTAGGACAGGGAAAAGCAGAGTAATAAAAATGAACCATAAAATATGGAGAGAAAACTATGAGTCATTACACTGACCAGAAATCAACATAAAAGAGACTGCTAGAATGATCTGCAGGAGAAAAATCTTGATTTTTGCAGTTTAAATTTGTGTAATTGCATAGGCAAGGTATTAAGGAAATATTGAATGTAAATGTGTGCCCAAAGCTGAAAGCAAAGAACCATTAATATTTGACAAGGTGGAGTTTAATGTCAAAGTCCCTACCCAAAAAAGAGAGCATGATTCACAGATTAGGAAATATATACCTTCTTAATTATATCTACTAAGATAGTATGTAAATGTCATATGTCATGAAACATATAAGATCAAAACTAAACATAAAATGCATTTTTAAAAAAAAATTGGCAGGTTCTGTCTGCTATGTGGTGATGTTGGCTAGGGAGAGATGCCCTTTTGCCCTTACTACCATTGTCCAACAGGAGATCTGGCCCAGATGGGGTCACAAGAGCAGGAGAGCTGTCCCTGCCCCTCACATGCTGCAGCACTCAGGACAGCAGGCCTGGCACCTTTCCTGGACAGCACACTACAGCTGGTCCTGAATATGGGGGCTGTGGGTGAGCCAGCCCTGAGGGAATGAGTGTGGGAGAGTCAGCCCTGCCTTCGGTCTGCTATGTGGTGGTGTAGGCTAGGCAGAGATGCCCTCCCCTTCCTTTTGCCCTCATCACCATTGGCCAACAGGCAATCTGTCCCAGATGGGGTCACAAGAGCAGGAGAGCAGACTCTGCACCTTGCCTAGATAGCACACTACAGCTGGTCCTGGATATGGGGGCTGTGGGTGAGCCAGCCCTGAGGGAGGGAGTGTGGGAAAGCCGGCCATGCCTTCGGTCTTCTATGTGGCGGTGTTGGCTAGGGAGAGATGCCCTCCCCTCCCTTTTGCCCTCACCACCATTGGGCTATAGGAGATCTGGCCCAGAAAGGGTCATAAGAGCAGGAGAGCTGTCTGTGCCCCTCACATGCTGCATCAGTGGGGAAAGCAGGTCCTGCTCTTTCTATAGTAGAACTGGCCATGCAAGTGGGAGTTGCAGGTCTAGAACCAGGGCTTTGAGTTGGCCCACCCCAACATCTATCCCATGGATGAACTGCTGGAGTTCAAGAAGAGGCCAGTTCCACAACCCAAAACTACAGGATCTCCATGGCACAGAACAATTACAGCATATCTGAGAGGAGTTCCAGTACTGACAAAGTAGCAGAAACCAGAGGCCTCATAGCAGAAGTCATTATAATGAACATCTGCAAGCATAATGTGTAGACAAAAGGGAATATTGTGGGACACACTGAGATCCACTGCAGTTTCCACAGTGAGCTGTTATTTTCTATGCTGGGACAGATTGCAAGGGTGGAGGATGGGTCTGAGGGGAGGTGGAAGATGGGAGGGAACAGGGTGCATGATGTGAAATTCACAAAATAAAATTTTTTTCAAAAAAAATTGACAGGTGTTGTAGTGTGCACCCTTTTATTTACAGCACTCAGGAGACAGAGGCTGGTGGATTTCTGAAATTCAAAGCCACCCTGGTCTACAAACCAAATTCCAGCCCAGGCCTAGTCAGGGCTACACAGTGAGACCTTGTCTCAAAAGAACTATTTAAAATTTGAGGCATTGATGAAATATTGTTTTAGTTTGAAGCTTGAGATAGACTTCTGAATATTATATAGCTCTAGTTCAAAACCAGTCAGAGAAAAGTTCCATAGGTCAATTTGAAAGTTTTCCTTCATCATCTGTGTTACTGGCAGGATGGTACCCACTGAAAAATCCAGGCTTCCACATCAGAATATGACTGTCTTCAAACACAGTGGCTTTGAAGCAGCAAAAGTGAGCACTGTGTCATTACGATTGGCCTAATTAAGTCTGACTAGTTCTCTTCCAGGAAAAAGAAATTTGGTCACAATAAGGAGACTTGAATAATGTCTACGCAAAGAGGAAAGACCACAGGAGACATGGAGAAGTCATTGGCAGGTCCACAGGAGAGGGCCAGCCTGCCAACACCACAGCCTTTAACTTCTGGTCTTCAGGCTGTGAGAAAGTATATTTATGTTTGTTTAAATATAAATGTAAGGTGAGTGTTGGGGTAGTGTTAAGCATTCTAAATGTTAACTAATTGGTCCCGCTTGCTGTCTGTTTCTTACATTGACTCTGATTGGTTAAATAAAATGCCAAGGCCTGAGACTGGGCAAAGACAGAGAAAGGTGGGACTTCCTAACAGGAAGCCTGAGCTTTAGACAGAGAAGAAAACATTCTAGCCAGCAGCAGGAAGAAGGAGGCACACACCATGGGTTAGAGAAAAGAACCTCATTCCACATGGCCAGGAGCATTGGCATATCATGGAGAATGGCAGTCCAAGGGGACGTATGTATATATGGGGTCATATTTGGGTAATAGAATTATGAGCTAGCTTAGATGGGCTAAGATTGCACAACTCAGGCCAAGGCTTGTGAAAATCCACGTGGTATCTGTGTCCTCATTTACAATGGATGGTTAAGGATTAGCCACCAAACCAATTAACAATAACATAAATACTGGGTAAATACTTTAGTTAGCCATATATGTTTTACATATGGCGCCCAACTACTGCAATTAGAATCCATGCTTACAGCCTGAGAAGGCCCAGGTGAAAGCTGGTTTCCTAGCCAAAAAGTGGGGAACCAAAACCAAATGCATTTCAAAGGTGTGGCTACCTAAACAAAAGCTGTTGCCTTACAGCAAAGGTGGAGAGCTAAGACTTAGCTCTCCTTACATACTAAAAAACTGGCAGCCTTTTAAACAGAATTTGAGAGTGGAATTAACCGCCTAGATTAAAAATGGAGGAATTCATAATGCCTCAGTACTTTCAGATTCCAATTGAGTTTATTTCTCTTAGCGTGCAAATGATTTTTATTCTGACAATTGTAGTTCTGTGTATCTTTTTTGAGAAAGTTCAGACTAGGATAGTCTTAAAGGAAGGAATTTACAGATGCAATGCTGAATTGCCAAAAATGATACTGGAGGAAGGAGCAAGGCCCTTCCTGATAGATAAGGCAAAACTGAGGACAACTGGAGCTAAGAGCTCCCTGGGTACTAGGTGCCTGTCAGGAGTTTCTGGTATTGGTCCACCAATGGAATACAGTCACAACTAGATTTCAAGGAATAACACAAAGATTTAGTTGCAGCATGGGATGGCATGGTTAGACATGCCAAGGCTTTTGGAATGTTGTTTCTTTGCTTGATTTTTGTGTAGATGTCTTTGATTTTCCTATATCGGGAGGTAAAAAGGATATTTTTCTGGTTTGGCATTGCTAAAACATAAGAGATTTTTGAAGATTTTGGGCAGATTTCGAAATGTCACTGCAGTTCAAAGTTACTCTCAAGGTTAAAGTGTTACTAAAATCTGGGATGTAAGTGAAATATTTGAGCAGGGTGGTCCTGGTACAGGCTCTTAATCCCTTAATCCCATCATACTAGAGGAAGAAACAGGCAGACCTCTGGATTCTAGACCAGCCTGGTTTAAACAAGGCAGGGAGGGAAAACTGCTGAGGAGATAAAGCTGCTTACTAAAGACAGTCTAGAATTCAAAAATGACACATTTTTTCCTTGATGTTAAGTTTAATAATGTCCTTACTGATCTAATGGATAAATACACATAATATTAAATTTATGTGAAGAGAAAGGGCTCACAAGCCAGTCTCCTTAGTTGTGGAGCTCCCACTGGAGAACTGGTTTCAAGAGACATTTTGCCCTGAAGGAGATATGTTAATCACTGGGCATGAAGGTGCGAGCCTTTAATCCCAGCACTTGGAAGACAAAGACAGGTGGATCCCTGACCTTCACCAAGGTCAGCAGGTCTATAAAGTAAATCCAGGACAAGGATACACAGATAAATCCTGTCTCAAAAAAAAAAAAAAAAGGAGAGAGAGAGAGATATTCTGTTAATCAATGTAAGGACCCAGAATTAGGCTTGGGAAGAACTTGCAAACTGCATGCCTCTCACAGCCAACAGTTAAGAAAAGCTAACATATTATGCTATTTTACACCAATCTCCTTAAGAATGGAGCTTCCATGGGAAAATTGGAACTCAAACTAATACAAAATGGTTTAATTAATGCTATTGTTTAATAAGGGTATTTCAATTATTTAAGTTTATACCTTGGTCTCAAAACTTGGGAGACAAGGGAAGAACAGGTTCCTTGTGTGTTCAAGGCCAATCTAAATCTACAGAGCTCTATAGAGCAAATCAAGACAGCCCAAACTACAAAGAGAAACCCTGTCTCAATAAGGATAGATATATCCACATAGAAATTGAATCTCCAAAGAAAGGAGAAAAGGAAAGAAGAAATATATAAATGCATACCTTTGTTCCCAAAACATGGGAGATAAAGACAGAGACAGATTGGTTCCTTTTGAGTTTGAGGCCAACCTAATCTACAAAAAGCCAGAACAACCCAGAATAAACCTGTTTTAATCAATTAGTACATGTATGTCAACTGTAGAGGAGAATACTAAAATTCCATACAGTCTTATTGTGTATTTTCAGTTTAAAATAGATATTATATGTATATAGCATATATTGTAACCGAACTTTTAAATTATTATTTAACACTTATTTATATATTACTAAATTCACTTATAACAAACACCAACAATTTCTTAACTATTAATCCTATAATTTCCTACAACCCCTTTAACCTATCCACTAAACCTATTGATAATCATAACAACTACTTTCATAACCTTTTAGAATGATACAGTCTCTGGGGCAGGTCCTCAGTCGTCAGGAACACAGTATTTGTTGAAGATTCTTTAACACACTTAGCAGTCCTTCTTCTGGATCTCTCAGATGCAGGTTCGTCAGGGTAAGTTGGTTATTGCAGTCTCACCTTAAATAAGGCTTCATGCTTTCTTCTCTGTGGGAGACCCCAGCTGTCTGCAGGCCAACTTACTTCTTTTGAATCAGGAACTCAGCTGCTCTGCCTCAGTCCTTAAAGCCAGGCACCGTTTCCTTTAGGCCACTGTTTGGACAGATCAAACCCCTCTAGGCAAAAGCTGAGCCACAGGGTCCAGTCCTTGGCCTTTTGGTGTCTTGCTCAGGCTTTCTTTGCTCACCGGCTTCTTTCTGCTTCAGGGAGAGAGCTGGCCATCAATGGCCAGCCCTTTTTTCAGCAGGACTCTTGGAGCTCTCTAGCATCAGGGGCCTCTTCTCCTCTGGGCTCCACGCACTGTCCTCAAATGGGAGGAACTCTGTTTCAGCTTAATTTGGGCTCCGCCCACTTAGCAGCTGAAAACAATGTCAGGCCAGATACTTTGTTTCTTCAAGTCTTGAGTCTTTCCTGTTTTTCCTGACTTCAAACTTGTTTTTCAGTCTATTGAGTCTTTCCTGTTTTTGCTGACTTCATGCTGATAATGTTCTTCAGGCCCCGAATTAAGAGACAGTATCAGAAACTCCTATATATTTCCTAAATCTAATTTATCTAACTCCTACAGAGACAGTATCAGAAACTCCTATATATTTCCTAAATCTAATTTATCTAACTCCTACAATATATATGTAATACTATGACACACCATTCTTTTATATAACATGGAGACTTAACAAATGTCTTTCTTTTGTTCAAACAAAACACAGAAGGTATTCCTTAATTGATTTGTGCATTCTGCACATCCAAGGCATTTTGGTAATTGAAGAACTATATGTTACTTGTGAGAAATTATATATTTTCAGAACAATGGGAACTGAGTCCAAAGAAGACAAGACTAGTAACTCAAATGATCCAGCCTCACAGACTGCCTCAATGGCTGTTTCCTCAAAAATCTGCATCCAGAGGAACTTCAAACAGCTTGCTGAGATGGCCCAGCCTCAAAGACTTTTCCAGACAAGACATCAATAAAGCCCTGAACTTTCCTACCCAAAGTCCAGACTACAAACTGCTCAGGACATTCAAATTGCTGAGCACATAGAGACTGGACAACAAATGTTACAATTTACTTGCTTAACCAGTTTTTTTTTTTTTTCATTTTATTTGGGCCCCTAAACAGGTTTTCTGTGACCCAATTCAGCAGGAAGAAGTTTTAAGAGAGTGATGTCCCATTCCTAAAAAGTGGGGTGGATGATTCTTTGGTGATTTGATGTGTTATATATGTTGTTTAGGGGTAATGGCTACAAATTGTTATATGGTGTTGTTAAGCAAGGTATAGAAAGTTAGACTTGAAGATTTCTTTTTCTTTTCTCTATTCTTCTTTCTCTCTTATATAGTGGGAAAAGACTTGAAAAGAAAAAGAGGGGGAATATATTTATATAATATAGAAATGATAAGATATAAAGATAGATTATTGAATCTGCTCTGAAACTTAAAATTATTGTTATTCTTTAAATAAGGTTATCTTTTGATACATTGGTATATAATTTTGTATATTGATACAAAAATAAGATTACGTTTTATTCATTAGTATAGAATTTTATATTTTGACACATAATATGTATATTTTAACTCTTGTATAAGGTATTGTGCCTGTACAGATCATTTAAAAGTATAGGTTTACTTCCGATCATTTGATGGGTTGCTATTGCAATCTATTTAGGAGTCTGGATAATACAAATTTACTGGCCAGTCCTGGTCATGTCAAATACTAGGTTAAACTTATAATAAGTGGATAAAAATATACAGTTGCTTGTTCAAAGATAGATAGACAGATGAAGATAGATTTATAAATAAAATAGTAGATGTCTTCAAAACCCTCAAAGGCATACAGAAAATGGCATTTAAATATGTTTTTATTATTATAAGAATCGTTTGACTTAAGACAGTCAGTTCCTGACAGCTCCCATTTGACTTGGAAGAAGACAATGAGCATCAAAAAGAAATCTCCCATCAGGAGATGATTCCTCAAAAAGAAATCTCCCATGAGGAGATAATTCCTATTGGGCAAAAATGCCCCTGCTCTCTTATATACAGACTATATATAGTCCAAAGATGGACCAGAGCTTAAATTCAGGTAAGTTGATGTCCTGATTCTGCAGAGACAGAATGGGAAAATCCTTATTATTTCCTGCAGCACAATTTCGTCTGTGAAAAATGCTTGGCCAGAAGGCTGAAGATGATGCTCCAATGGTATGGAGAGATATTTGGGACTGTCTAGGCAACAAACTGTCATATTTCTTTTTGGAAGCTGCTCTTCTGTGCTTCCTACTCACTCAAATAATAACTTTATCCTTTCTTAAGTCTTTGATGGGGTTGAAGGCATAATAGTCATACAATTTCAATTGAACTTGAGTTGTTTAGGATTTAAAAGGATATTTTTAAGTCTAAATAAAATCTTTAGGTTTATAAATATAGGATATGATAGAAATTATTTAGGTCCAGAACTTTAGAAACACCAAGATAGATAGATGACTTTTTTCTTCAAGATTGCCTGATACAAATAGGCTAAACATTATGTGTATAACTTTTATATTTGTTCTTACTGTTTGTACTATACAAGTTAAAAAATTTAGCCTTTTTTTTTAGACAAAAGGAGGGAATTGTTGGGGTAGTGTTAAGCATTCTAAATGTTAACTAATTGGTCCTGCTTGCTGTCTGTTTCTTACATTGACTCTGATTGGTTAAATAAAATGCCAAGGCCTGAGATTGGGCAAAGACAGAGAAAGGTGGGACTTCCTAACAGGAAGCCTGAGCTTTAGACAGAGAAGAAAACATTCTAGCCAGCAGCAGGAAGAAGGAGGCACACACCATGGGTTAGAGAAAAGAACCTCATTCCACATGGCCAGGAGCATTGGCATATCATGGAGAATGGCAGTCCAAGGGGATGTATGTATACATGGGGTCATATTTGGGTAATAGAATTATGAGCTAGCTTAGATGGGCTAGGAGTGCACAACTCAGGCCTAGGCTTGATAAAATCCATGTGGTCTCTGTGTATTCATTTGTAATGGCTGCTTAAAGATTAACTGCTGCCTAACAAGCAACAATAATCTAAATACTGGTTAAATAGTTTAATTAGATATATTTTTTTTACAGGTGAGGGTTGTTATAACTTCTTTATAAAGCCAATGCAATCTATATTGAAATTGTGTGTGTGTGTGTGAATGCCTATGTGTGCCTATGTGTGTGTGTCTCCAAAGAGAGATAAACAATTCATGGACCATTTATAAAACTAGCCACATGTACAAATGTATATTTTAAAGAAAGATGTTAGAGCCTAGAGATGTACTCATGGTAGTGTGGTTGAATGGGAAGAAAATGGGGAAGGGAGGGAAATACACACTGGATTCTCCAATTAAAGACTGGTATAATTAGAAATAAGTAACAAGACATCTCCTTCAACAAAGTACAACTTCTAGGAAATTAAACTTTTAGGTAAAAGTAGAAATCAAAGGAGAAATAAACTACCTTGAAAGCAATCAAAAGAACAATTTTGAACCTAAAGGAACATAGAGGAGAGAAGGTTTTTAATAGAGAGGTTTGAAAGGTTAAAACAACAATGACAAAACACTTGGCATTAAAAAGAAGGCTCGCTGTCTGATAGGCTCTCCACAGAACTTTGCAAGCCCAGTGCCTTCCGGTTGAGGCATTCTGATGGCAGTGTTTTGCACAGCATTGGTTGATGCATTGCCCAATGTCAAGCCATTCCTACCTTCTAGGTACCAAACAACATCAGCATCTCCACAGCAAGGAGATGAGTGAGACATCACCACAGTCTAAAATGTCAAGAGGAAAAGCTAATTCCAGTGCTAGTCTCAGCCATGGATGCCAAAGGAAATGTCTCTACTTGAATCTAGTTTATTATTACACTAAACTGTAAGATAGTAAAAAAAGAAAACACAGATACAGTGCTATAATTAGTCCTTGCTATCAGATAGGAAGACCTAATGCCACAAAAACACCCATTAGAAAGTTTAAATGCAACTTATATTTGAGTTCCAATATGTTATTTAATTTTATTCCCATAATGACAATATTTTACAAGGGAGAATAATTGCCTAAAACAATGAAGCAAGAGATTTTGAAAAGAGGCTTGTTTTACAGATATCAAATTTAGCATAAACTTATTGACATTTAGACTGGTGGTACATGATAGAAAGTGAAGAATGAGATGTTCACATATTAGCATTTTAGTTCATTGGCTAAAATAAAATTGAAAATAAATAAAATAATCCATACTATCCACACGAAAAATTTTATACTCACTTTACATCTCATGAGACAAATTAAATGTGTGCTAAAATGTGCAAACATAAAAATCAAGTAAACAAAAATATTTTGAGAAAAATCTAAAGACTTTATGTATTACGGAGGAGAGGGGAAGCTCTCCTTATCTGACTGGAAAGTCAGAGAGTAACAAAGGCAGGATAGACACAGTTAGCAAACTAGGAAAGGTGCCGGGCGTGGAGTTCCTGTTGTACAATGCTTGTCATTAATACGCAAGGTCTTGGATTTGATCGCTAGCACCCATGAAACTGGGCACAGTAGGGCACACATGTCACCCCAGCCCTTGGGACATAGGGGATTGGAGGCCAGCATGGAATATGTGAAACTCCATCTCAAACTCAAATCAAAACAAAACACTAAATCTACACTTTGAAGGACAAGACTCACACTAAACATTGTCAGTGAACAAACAGACTTGAAAAACAGGGAAAACAGGAGAGTGCATGACATAGTTCTTCCCACAGTAAAAGAGTGAGAGAAAACTCAGAGAGGAGCTTCTAGCAATGGCTGGAAAATGTTCAGAGATGTCCAATCATGCTACTGATGCTAAAAATATAAGTGGAGATATTATTTGTGACCATTAGGTTGGCAAAGTTTAAAAGAGTAATAATCATTCCTATTGGTCTTTACATATCCACTTCACATTGCTTTAGCATCAACAACAACAAAAATGTTGGGGTCATATGTTTTAAAGAAAATGTAAATTTTCAAAGTATTTTAAGTCGACAACCTTCTATTTTCGTCAAAAACAAAAACACCCCTCAAATATTCTTGATTCCTCAAAGCCTTCCCCTTTGGGAATCTAATGAAAAAAGTGGAGGGGGGGTGGCTAAGGAGCTTGAGAGATGGGTCAGTTTTAAGTAAAGTGCAGGAGCTATCCATGTGTAATGTAAGCAAGGGTGTAGTAAAATCACTACATTGGACCACTCCAACGGCAGAAAGAAAGGTTTGTTTGGGGAATTTAAACTATCAAGGCCATCTGAGGGTGGAAGAACATAGAGAACATCAAAATGCAGAGAGAGCATTGTCAGTTTTAAGAAGGAATGTTGTGGTGAGTGAGAGACTGTGGGCTGGAGGAGGAGCCTGGGAGTTGGAGTTGTGCAGGAGGGGATTTGTGGGCCAGAACTGCTTGGGAACTAGTGTACTAGAGAGCTGCATCCCCCATTGCCAGAGGTAGTCAGCTGTAGAAACAGCTAGGGGAGGTAATGGCTCTTCCTAACAAACTGAAGCCTGCTTCATGAGGTTTCTGAGGAACGCTGAGTGAAAGAAAGCTTCTGTTTATCCACCAGCAATCCTCCTGAAAACCTGGTATGAGGCCAGCCTGAACTGAGCCCAGGACTGCCATTTATGACATTGTCGGCAGCACTGCCATTTTGGACGTAACACAGAGGACCTGGATTCAGTTCCCAGCACCCATGCTGGGCAGCTTACAATCACCTTTACCTCCAGCTCCAGGGAGATCTGATGCCTCTTTGTTTTGCAGGCACCTGTACTCGTGTGTACATTCCCTTAAAGAGATACATACACTTCCAAAATTAAAGATAAACAAGAAATACAAGCTGAAATAAATAGGAATTTGCCAAAATATATTCTATTGTTCAAGAGGTCAAGAGCCACAACCGAAAAACACACATAAAGAAAATGTTCACCAAGCTCTCTGATGATGTCTTCCAAACCTGTGGCCACCCAGCATGCTGTCACCATGCACAGACACATGGTGGCTCATGTCCTCTGCTGCCCACAGCTTTGGAACTACAACGACCTCAAGGAACACTGTGTTCGAGTAATCTTGGGGCTGACACAACACAGCACTGTGGCCTACTGCACACAGACAGCCTCTCATTGTTCTGGAGGCCACAGGCCAAGATGAAGGCACCTGGAGGACTGCTCCCTTAGAAGCTCTGTGGGTGGTTGGTTCCTTCCTTCTCCTCCCTCTGACTTCCTGGGATCATCATCAGCATTGGCCTTCTGTAGAAGCTTGTAGTCTCAGTGACTCAGATGGTCATCAGCATTGGCCTTCTGTAGAAACTTGCAGTCTCAGTGACCCAACCACTGACTCCATCTTTGTATGCTGCCTTCCTATAGGATAGCCCTAGTTTCTTCTTTGACTCTCCCTATCCTTAGAAGTTGTCCTGCATGGGATCCCCATGAAAGTCTTCATGCATGGACTTAACCTCACTGCACCTGTGAACTTTCTAAATAAGAACATATTCTGAGATGCTGGATGGGTGTGGAGGTATATGACCATACAAGGGATGAGTTAGACATCCATCAGTTGGGATAAAAGGTGTTGGGATAGCATTCTCACTGGCTCAAGGCATATTAGAACATGCTATAAAATGGATATGACATTCATACTTCTGAAAGATATGTTTTACAATTATAAAATTTCTTAAAATTTTTATTTATGTAAATATATATAGTTTGTATATTATTATATGATGTGATAATTTATATTGATGGTCAATTTGGTAGCATCTGGAATAACCTAAGAAAGGCCTCTTGGTATGCCTGTGAGGATTTGTCTAAACTGGATAAGCTTCTGGAAGCATCTGTGAAGAACTTTCTCCATCAGGATAACTGAGTTAGGAAGACCAACTCTAAATATTGGCTGGAACATTTCACAGGCTGAAGTCCTGAACCGAAGAAAAAAGAGAGAGTGAGCTAAGTACCAGCACAGCTCCCTGCTTCCTGACTGGGGACACAATGCGAGCAGCTGCCTCAAACTCCTGCTTCCAGGCTTCCCTGCCATACCAGATTGTACGCTCAAACTGTGAGCCAAAATAAAACCTTCCTCCTTCTAGCTGCTTTTGCTAGCGTGCTTTATCTCAGCAACAGAAAAAGTAAGCTGTAGGATCATAAAGATAAATATGGACATTTATATTATGCATTTATCTGTTATTTTATATCTTGTCATATGAAATATATGCAATTCATTATATGAAAGAGAATGTATAGCCATATAGGAAGTAAAGGGAGAAAATGAATAAATGTCACTAAAAATTTTAGATTTAAAATTATTAACATATAATATATACCATAAAATTTCAAATATGCATACCTTATTTTATTATTTGTAAGTTGTCCTCTTTTGCCTTTTAATATTTCTGGACTCAAAAAGACTCATGCAGTTTATGGATCTGATGGCGCACAGCTAAGTGGCTGGGGTTTTCCTTTCATCAGCATACATAAAATAATGGCACCTAAGTATATGAGCTACAATGCTATAGGATATCATACCCCTTGAAAAATGCTTTGAACTCAAGTCAATAATGGCACATCCAACTGAACAGTAGAAAGGACTTTTTAAAAAACTATTCCTGGACGGAGGGCCAAGATGGCGGCAACCTACACTGACGCATTTTGAACGTGGGAGAAAAGAGCCATAAAAAACACAGAGTTATTGGACACTGTGCAAAAATCAGAGGGGCTAGACCCTCCGGGAACACTCACAGCTCCCAAGGGACTGTTAAAAGTCCCAGGGTAAGGCTCTCCCCCCATCTCTCTCAGACACGGAAGCCACTAAATCTAGGATTCGGGAACTCCGATTTGGAGAGGCGCCTGGTAAGATCGACCCCAACTCACAGCAGGCAGAATCAGAGGCCACATGGCGATCGCCCACTAGCCTACTGGGCTCCCCACACCTCAAGAAGACCTTATAGCTACTTAGGAAACTTTGCGGGATAGTGGAAGTCTTAGCAAGGAAGAAACAGGGCGCTCGGCGGGTGGTCCGCAGCTGCTCGAGCCACGGAGGATCCGAGAGAGCGGGAAGCCGGCGGGCAGACTAGTCAGGGTGGGAAACAGGCACAGGTGGGTGGGAGGGGCCAAGGCTCTGTGCACCCACAGCAAAGCAGTTGGGGAGGGAGGCCTGCACAGGTGGCGGACGGGGCCGGGGATCCACGCACCCATGGCTGAGCATCTAGGGAGGGAGGCCTGCACAGGCGGCAGGAGGGGCCGGGGCCCCGCGCACCTGCAGCTGGGCAGACAGGGAGGGAAGCCGGCACAGGCGGGTGGGGCTGAGGGGCCAGGCCTGTGGTGAGAAGCCTAGTGAGAAAACAGAAGTCAGGGACCATAGCTGTATTCTGGAAAATCCAGACATATAAGGTGTGGAGCCAGGCTCTGTCAGCCTCCGTGACAACAAACAAAGCCCACAGAATCTGTGCCTGGGCAAACAGGTACATACCATCAGAATCATTACAGGCTGATAACTCAGTGTGCAACATAGAGAAGTCTGAATTGGGAGTAGCGAAACAATCCCGGACCATTACTCACTACCTGGGAATAGGCTGCACCAGCTCACAATGATTCAGGCTATTAAAACCACAATGACCCTGAGATCCCCCTATAAGCAACGACACATAGCCAAGCAACTCGTCCCCTGCACCAAAGCATCCCCTGTGAATCCAAGCACAGAAAACGACAAGAACAGACAGCTAAACGCATCCATATGGGCAAAGGTCCAAGAAAAAATAGAAATCAAGGAAATATGACTCCAACAAAGCAGAATTATCCTAGCTCATCCAATTCGGATGACCTCACACCAACAGAAACACATGAAAATGATGACAATTCTGCATTATGGAAAGTGATAGAGTCCCTTCAAGAAGAACTTAAATCTATGAAGGAATTCAAAGAAGCCACAATTTTACAAGACAAAACAACGAACAACACCATTAAAGAACTCCAAGCCAAGGTGACACAGCTGGAACAGGAAAAGGACAAAGCAATAAAAAATTTTGAGACAAAAACAAGCAAGCTGGAGAAGGAAATGTACAAAACGAACAATACCATACAAGACATGAAAATAGAAATAGAAACAATAAAGAAAACACAGTCAGAGTTAAAAGAGGAAGTGGAGATTAGGGATGAGAACAGGAACTACGGATGTGAGTATCAAAAATAGGATGCAAGAGATGGAAGACAGGATCTCAGGCATGGAAGATTCGATGGAAGAAATCAGTACAACATCCAAAGAAAATGGGAAGGCTAAAAAATCTCTCACCCACAACATTCAAGAAATCAAGGACTCAATGAAAAGACGGAACCTAAGAATTATAGGTATAGAGGAAAGAGAAGAC
>CAJQZJ010001638.1:9789241-9800399 GCA_907164525.1 Lophiomys imhausi
ACACACACACACACACACACACACACACACACACACACACACACACAAGAAAAACCCTCAGAAAAAGCTAAAGAACAAGCTCCAAACATGTAGCTTTGGGATTAAAAGAACTGCACTTTTGACCCAAGGGACACCAGCCTCGTCGATGGACATGAGTGGAGGACCTACGTTGTCAGATAATTTATGTTGCCATCCTAGGTCCTATGCATCCTGGCCAGAAGTCCCTAGCTGATGTGTGTTCTCGGTCAGCTGGTGAGCCTCCCAGTTTCTCCCATGGTAACTCTTTCACCCCAAATGATAAGTTGAACTTACTTGCAACAGCAGCCTCAGTTTATTTTAGATGATGAAATCCAGTGGATAGCTATTGAAATCTAATGCTAACGAAATGGTTCAGTCAGTAAACTGCTTGCTATATAAGCATGAGGACCTGTTTAATCTTCACCATCCACATAAAAAAGCTAGGTGGGTAATCCCAGTGCTAGGTAAACAGAAACTGGCAGATCCCTTGAGATAAATGCCTAGGCAGCCTAGCCAAATCCATAAAGGTCAGACTCAGTGAGAAATCCTGTCTTAAAAAATAAGAACAATGGAGAAAGACAACTAGTATCATCCTCTGGCTTCCACACTCATATACCCACGTGAGCATATGTACACACACATGTACACACAAGAACACACACACACATGCTCAAATACACATATAACACACACACAAAATCCAGTGAGCATGTGTGATTTTGCTCCAGGTATGTTTACACTCAATATAAAAATAATAACATAAATTTATCCTAAAGAATTAATACTTCTGTGCTAAGTTTAGGAAAAGGCATTAGTTATATGTTTAGCATAGATAGGGAAGTATTTAAGATTTAAGAGCATATGGCCTATGAGTGATTATGACAGATTAGCCTTTAGATTCCCATTTAAAGGTATAATTGAGTAATGGATTTTTAGACCATTGCCTGCAAGTAGAAAGTTTAAAAGAATCTAATCAAGCTTAAACGTATTGGAATGGTTCAGAAAACATGTGATTTGTTGTTTATTAGATTTACTGGTGTTAAAGTTTGGCTGGTATTTTGGGCATCTGAAAAACTTAAAAACGAAAACTGAATGTATTAAATTTATACATGGAGTTTAAATACTTAAGGGGATTTTATTAACTAAGCTGTAAAGGGACCTGCCCAAGAGTTGAATGTATTCAACTTAAATGGTTCAAACATTATTCGAAGGCTCCCTTGAAAGCAATTGCTAAAATTTTACTAGATTCATAAATCAAATAATAAAATGTGTAAGGTGAACTTACAGGTTTGGAAAAGGCTGGGTTTTTTTTTTTCCTTAATGTACTTTTAATAAAACAAATGTTAAATTAAAACCTTAAGTGACAGCATGGACTTTTTCTCTGCACAGAAAGCAGCTCTCAGATTAAAAAAAAAAAATCATGATTGACGTGGAGATCTCATAATTGCAAATGTGCCTAAAAATGAAATCTGTACAAGTGAAACAGAAGCAACAAAACTGAAAATTACTTTCTTAAGCCAGACTCACCCCCCCACAATGACTTAGATATGTAAAGCAAATAGGTTTATTGTGTTCTAGACAAAATTAAGCACTAAAATGACATGCCAGGGGAATGAATTGAACTACGAAGAAAACAGCACGTTAAACTCCAAGTTGAATGATGTGATACACGAGGAAATAGAGTTAGTCTGGCCTCAGACTTCTTGTTCGAAAGGCAGTAGCTCAGAGGCTATGGAGCTTAAGAGGAAACGGTTTCTGTCTAAGGATTTCATACCCCATAGTTGCTAACTTGCTTATGAAAGCTCCACAAGGATAGTCTCATCCTCCGCACAGCGTGTTTGAAGCCTTGGGCTCCATTTTCCCAGCACCACGAAACAGAGAAGCATTTTCAGAATCACAATGCACCTAAAACTTAATTTGAAGATGCAAGCCACAAGTGAAGACAAGTTATACACGGGAATGGATTTCTATTTGTAACAAACCAGTCACATCTAATAGCATTATCTAAGTGAAATAACTGAGTTTAATCTCTTTCTTCCCACCTCTCTAATCAATGTAGGGATTCTTGAATCAGGCAGCCTGGTAAAGGAAGAATAGTATCCACATGAACAAAGTCTTTTTTGTTTTGTTTATTTATTACTTCATGTTACATCTCCATCCCAGTACTCTCCCTCTACCCCTCCCAGTTCCACCCTCCCACCTTCTCCTCCCTCTCACACCCATCCCCCTCTTCTAATGTGGAGTGTCCCTATATATCAGCCCCTCTCAGTTCAACAGTCATATGAGGGATAAGAGCTTCCTCTTGCACTGGGGGCCTACATGGTAGCACCCCCAGGGCAAATTGTCCCATTAATAGCTAACAAAGTCTATGTACCTGATCTTTTTGGTGTGTTGATTGTAGAATAGTTATCCTGTACTATAGGGCCAAAATCCAATTATAAGTGAGTAGATGCCATGTGTATCTTTCTGAGTCTGGGTTAGCTCATTCAAGATGAGCTTTTCTGGTTCCATCCATTTGGCTGCAAATTGCATGATTTCCTTGTTTCTGATAGCTGAGTGGTATTCCATTGTGTAAATGTACCACAATTTTTTTTATCCATTCATCAGGTGAGGAACATCTGGGTTGTTTCCAGTTTCTATTACAAATAAGGCTGCTATGAACATAGATGAGCAGATGTCCTTTGGGTTGGTGAGGAATCATTTGGGCAGATACCCAGAAGTGGTATGGCTGGGTGTTGAGGTAGGGCAATTCCAAGTTTTCTAAGATATCACCAGACTGATTTCCATAGTGGTTGTACAAGTTTGCACTCCCATCAGCAATGGAGAATGTTCCACTCTTCTACCACTTCTCTTCCACTGTGGCAGGGAGTACAGTCTCCCGGCAGGAAGTGCTCTGTGTCCCGTTTCTGGCGACTCTGATCCTCCAGTGTCTATATTTCCAGTACCAAGATCTTTATTGTCCCTGGCTTTGCTTGGCAAGCCCAGATAGGGTTGAGCCTCACAAACTGTGGTTTAGCAGGAGTGTATCTCTGCAGATGTCTAATTGGTCTTCCTGACAATCAGAATGTGCCAGACTTGATTGCTGCCATCTTCACTTGTCCATGAACAAATTATTATTATTATTTTTTTTTTTTGGTTTTTCAAGACAGGGTTTCTCTGTGTAGCCCTGGCTGTCCTGGACTTGCTTTGTAGACCAGGCTGGTCTCGAACTCGCAGAGATCCACCTGCCTCTGCCTCCCAAGTGCTGGGATTAAAGGCATGCACCACCACCGCCCAGCAATTCTTAAGCAGGTTTCTAGTCACCAAAGATGAACACAGATGGAGAAAAGGTATAGAATGTATTCACCTCAGACACCTTTTCTAAGAAAGAACAGCAGAACAAAGATGAGCTTGAAGAAATCCCTTGCAGTTCTTTCTTGATATTCCCAAAGCAGAGAGTTAAGTTGGATTTAGGACAAATGGGGACCACCTACCATCTATTGAACACACCCCATTGAACCCAAAATGATCATTAACATGAAAAATATCTGGTTTCAGAATCTATTTGCTACCAGCTGACAGCAGAACCCTGACACCGGGCAGGGGTGTGGTGAGCTGTCTTGCAGGAGACTAAACAGTGGATATAAGTATCAGTCTCATATTGGTCCAAATGTGATCTCTTCAGAATATCCCATTTAGGCAACAAAGATCTCACCAAATAACAAGGAAGACAGAACACTCCACTGACATGTATTTATTCACCCAGCAACTGAATATCAACTAAGTAGTAATTTTTAAGGGCAAGATTTTTGTTCTGTAGCTTTTGATCTATGGGGAGCTGACTCAAATAAGTAGACCATGACAGGATGATAGAGGACACACGTGGAGATAGCTGAAGATGCACTGAACTTCCAGCTCAGATATCAGCATTTGGAAAAGACTTAAGTCCTATATTCATGCAAAACCAGTCAGAGTCAAATGGCAGTTTTAAGGTACCCAAGAAGTGAGTGAGAGAGAGTGGGAGAGGGGAGAACCAAGGGAATATGATGAACTAGAATCTGAAGTAGAGAGGGGTTAGATTACAAAGAATCCAATGAATCATGTTGAAAACTCTGGACTTTATCTCAAACCCAATATAAGAAACTGGATGGTTGTAAGTAACAGAATACTTACTTTATTTTTGCAAGATTATTTTGAAGAAAAAAAAAGGGTGGGGATTGTATGTCTAAGGGAAACAGGAGAATGTTATGTTAGGAGAATGATACATTCTATAAACATTCAGAAATTGATGACCATGCCTGACTACACGTCTGATGTTTGACCATGGAAAATATATCAGATTTGAGAGGTACCAAGGAAATGACTTGACAGGACTTGAGAATTAATTATGTGATTTATTTATTGCTTTATAACCAATTACCACCAACCTTACCCAAGAACACTGATCTCACAGTTTCTTTGGAACAGGAACCTGGGCATGGGGTAGCAGGGTCAAATGACTCATGGATATACACAAGACTACAGTCAAAGAATTGGCCATGGTTTCACTTGAAGTCCCAACTGAAGGAAGCCCTGCTTCACAGCTCACGTGGCTTTTGACAAGATGCAGTTCCTCACTATATGGGCTTCATCAACACTGCAGCATTCCAATAAAACCAACTAAAGACAAATTTGCTAGCATGCTGAAAGTTACAACTTTATGTCAACTAATTATGAAAGTGATGAGTCAATATCATCTACTGATTCTAAAAGATATTGTTCCATCAGACTGTATTGAAATGGAAGGGACTATGGGAGGGCATGGATAGCAGAAGGAGGGCCCATTGGAAGTCATCTTGTAGTTGGCCTGCTACATAGGTTGGGATGAGTAGGAAAGATGGGATGACTATGCACTGGGATCACAGAAGTAATGATTAGTTTCTTCCAAAAATAATGAGATGAGATTTGGACCTATTGTGTTTGGGAATTCTGAAGCACATTCATATAGAACTGAAGAATGCATGTGAATACATGTTGCTATACAAGGCTGTGCTGCCTTAAATGGGCCATTAAAGCTTTGGATATAGACACGAGGAGCTGAGAAGATAGGTAAATAAACCCCTAAAGGCATATGGAATATAGCCATATGTAAGGCAAGGACAGAAAGCTTCAAGGAAAGGTCCAGTGAATGTGAATCTTGAGAGAGGATCTCTGCTCATCTGTACTTTTTAAAACAAATGGGTGATTATGACATGCCGCCAAGCTTGAAACCTGCTGAATTGCACCAACACACACACACAAAAAAAGATTAAGCACTTCTACACCTAAGCTGCCATGGTGGTTATATCTGGAAGGTAGACTTGTAAATAATCTTTATTTTCTCCATTCAGCATGGTTATATTTCCAACCTTAAGTATGTATTATTTACTAAAGAGAAAATCAACTTCCTTTAAAAAAAAGTAATGTTTCTAGTACAAATATGGTTAACATAGGAGTACAATAAAATTAATTTATTGTCAGAATTAAAACCATATAAAATTTAAAATACATCCATTTTGTCTCTGTTTAGATCTCCATATTCCTGATAACTCACAAAGGTGATAATACCACCCTTAAGTGAGGAACTGCCTTATACTATCAGTTGAAATGTAAATTTGAATACTCATTCTGGAAAGAAGTTTGACAAAGGATGCCATTATCCACAAAACTATTTATACTCCTGGATTGAATTCTACTTCCATAAACTTAGCCAAAGCACATGATCAAAGATATTGATATAGAATTCTCTGAGAGGGATACATAGAGTATTAATGGCAGTGAAAAGTTAAAGAGATGTTAGATAATTGGAGATGATTAAACAAACAATTCATAGACATGTCATTACACTGCTGATACACCTCACAATATATACAAATATGCCATATTTCCTGTGTTGTTTACTGTAATGGTGTATCCATCTATGCTCTAATAGTTTACGTTATACTGTATACTATCATGTATTCAATATATTACTAATATGTTAGGTCTCATTGTTTGAAATGAGTAAGTGGGATGCGTATTTGTCAGCATGATACAAGGTGTGGTCGTGGTGTTTTATAATAGCAATAGAAGCTCTAACTAACACATATAAGTCTAGGCTTTCCAGCTTATTCCTCTCATTATCCCCTCCTTGATTCTGAAGTGAATGGGAGAGAAAGTTAAGGAAGAAGAGGGCCATGAACTTCAGCCCTCAGCCAATCAGCTCTTTACCTGCCTCATTGTCTCTACCTGACTCTTATCAGCTCTTGCTATCTCAGAAAAGCTCCCCTGAAACAGCACATATGTAAAGACACAGTTCTTTCCTAGGCTCACAGTGCACAGGTCCTGGAGAGGCTTAGGATTGGGCCAGATCAGGACACTGCAAACGGAATCCTGGTGCCCTAGGGGGTGGTTTCCTCCGCTGCAGACATCCTCCCTCAAAGTGATTTCTCTCGCAGTCTCTTGTGCAGTTTTCCAGGAAACTCAGAGCACTCCAGAGCCTAGCCTATGGATGGGCCTGTCCCTCTTTCCTCTCTCACTCATCTGACATCAGTGGAGAGTGGGGCACGTAGACTGGGTGACTGGGGAAACAGGCATGTACCTAGAGTGAGGTCAGAGACATGTCCAAATCCTCAAAATCTCAGTCTTGAGACCAAAGGTCTCAAACCTTGAGACTGGAAGGAATAAGGACAGCTCCCTCCCTGTTTTGTGCCTGCAGGCCATGGGGCATATAGCCCAGCAACCCCCAATCTCGTAATTCACAAACCCAGCACCTGGAATGCCTTTCCATACAAATGAGGTACCCCAGAACCTTAAGTCCCAACCAATAAGGTAAACACACTCTGGAAATCCCTCCCCACTTCCCAAAGTTCATATAGCCCTTGTTCACCCTGGAATAAACACATGAGCTATTTCACTGGAAATCATCTAAGAGGGCTGTTTTCTGACTGTTGCCCAAGAAGCAGTTTTACTATCATCTATGATCTTCAGATAACAGTTTCTCCCCTGGCACTCCTGCTCCAGATTCAGTTGTATCCTTCCCAATCCTGTGTGCAGAGGCGCCTGTACATACTGGGGGAGGAAGTGGAACTTGGAACCACAGTGGACGTTGGTCTTCTCAGAGTGAACCTCTAATATCAAAACCTGTTTCTCTACAAGCCAGCCACATTGTTCTTCTGCTTCCTTTATTTTTGTAATTGTTAATTGTTCATTCTGTAATTCACAAGTACAAATTACATCTATTTATGGTATACAATTTGATGTTTTAAAATACATATATTCTGGAATGATTAAATCAAGCTAGTTAACAAGCATTATCTTCCTAACTTATTTCTCATCTTCATCTTTTGGAGGGGAGGGGTTGGCACGGGTTTGAATAGATAACCCAGGGTAACCTAGAGTTTGTAGTCCTCCCTCAGGTTCCCAAGTATTGGGGCTGAAAGTATCCATCACCAAACACATCTTACCTTGTCATTTTTTTTTTTTTTGGTTTTTCGAGACAGGGTTTCTCTGTTTAACAGCTCTGGCTGTCCTGGACTCGCTTTGTAGACCAGGCTGGCCTCGAACTCGCAAAGATCTGCCTGCCTCTGCCTCCCAAGTGCTGGGATTAAAGGCGTGCGCCACCACCGCCCGGCTTTACCTTGTCATTTTAAAATCCTGATCTCAGTTTCCCTTCTGTGTGAGAAATACCACTCACATGTGTATCCACACACTTTTATATAATAAAATCATTATAAACAGAAACCCTAACCTCCACAATACTCCATTAAGAACAAATAACTAAGAGAATGGTAAATGTATTCCTTATTAACAAATATTATTATTGCTTTACAGTGTAGACATTGCAACGGTTATCAAAATGAATGAAAGTTTAGTCCTCACTTTTCTATTATAGAGTAAATGAACAAAGTTATTATGACATGTGGTTGTTTGAATAAAAACAGCTCCCGTAGTCTCATAGGAAGTAGCACTATTAGGGGGTGTGGCCTTGTTAGAGGAAGTGTATCACTGGGGGTGGGCTTTGAGGTCTTATAAGTTCAAGTCTGGCCAGTGTGTCTCAGTCTCTTCCTGCTGCCTGCCGATCCAGATGTAGAACTCTCAGCTCTTTCTCCAGCACCATGTCTGCCTGTAGGTTGCCATGCTTCCTGCCATGATGATAATGAACTGAATCTATTAAACTATAAGCCAGCCCCAATTAAATGTTCTCCTTTATAAGAGTTGCTATGGTCATGGTGTCTTTCCACAGCGATATAACCCTAATTACAACATGACATACATAGTACAATATGAGTTAGCTGTCATAAAAGTGATATGATGAAATGTGATTTTCCTAGAAACAAAAAACCAATGAAAGACCCAAAACAATAATAAAAAAGCTTTCTGGGACACTTGGTGCTAAAGTAGGTAAAAGTAGTAATGTTTTAAGAATATAATCCTAGATTTAAATTTGTTGCTTTTTCCCTCTTTTCTCTTCAGTTTTGTATCCAAAAAGTTTCTAAGAATTGAATTTCAGCAAGTATTTTATCTAAAACACCCTCCTTCATCTCCTGTCCCAAGCTTCCAGCTCTCTCTGTTCTGTGATCATAAAACTTACAGAAGATCCAAAGGAAGGGTGAAAAGAAAAATGGGAAATATATTATTACAATTGTTTCTCTTTCAAATCATCCCATTTTCTCCACATCTCTCTAACTCCAGAATGAAATACTAGCCTTTTTACAATGACTTTTTGGGTTAAGTCTATTAGAGATTCATGATGTTGCTGCTCCCTAAAGCATCTGCTAGAGCACCCTGGAAACACCAAAACTGTCTTTGCAAGTATTCATGAGGCCAGTGCAGACACGCCGCACTGCCACCCCTGTCTATATATCACAGATGAGCACAGCCTTGCTCTAGGCCTGCTGCCGGGGAAGAGGAGGCTGTACATCACCTCTCAACATCCAGAATTTATCTTTCAGTGTACCCTTGCAATGTCAGGTCTGGGAGGTCCTTGTATTAAACACAAATCATAAAACATTTGAAGAAAGAACATGAAAGCCATAATTCTTAGCTCAACCCAATGCCTCTATTGTCATTCTTATTTGAGGATTTTTACTAGTTTTCATTGGTGAGCTAACACATGGGAGGGAGGGTGACTTTTAGTAAATACAATTTCAAAATGGAAGGATAAAAGAATCTTACCTTTGCAAATATTCTTAAAACAACCTAGTACATCACTTTTGTTAGGTAACCACAAACCAGGCTGCTAGGATTCCAACATAAGAGACAGTGTGTGTGTGTGTGTGTGTGTGTGTGTGTGTGTGTGTGTGTGTGTGTGTGTGTGTTCTGCACACCTATTTGTGCATGTGGGCAGAGCCCAAAAGGCCAGAGAACAACTTCAAGTGGAATTCCTTAGGCGCTATCTGCTTCTTTAAGGCAGAGTCTCTCTTCAACCTGATCCCTACCTATGAAGCTAGGCTGGGAGAAAGAGAGCCCCAGAGGCTGGCCTGCCCACATCCTCAGCTCTCTGTTACAAGAATTCACCATCTCACATACTTTTGCCCAGGCTTGGTTCTGGGCTCAAACTCAGGTCCTCACGCTTGGACAGTAAGCACTTTATAAACTGAGCCATCCTCCCAGCCTCATAGCTCTCTTTACTGATGGATAAAAGGATGAAGCAGATCTCAAGGGGTTTTTGAAGATGCCCTATCCATCTCTTGTATTTAGATAAGCAAATGTTGCTTGTCTCTCAGGTCTCTGAGGTGGTTGAAGAATAGATAGCTAGAGTCTCATAGTTAAATTTTGAGTTGTTTGGGAATCAAGAGGGTGTTCTAAGAAGATGCTTTTTAAATTGGGATGAAAGTTGAGTTGGATATAGAACTTTAAACTCATGGAGATAGATCGACAGTAGAATGTTGAAGTCAGGTGCCAAATACATATAGACTGGACATTGGGATTGTATGCCAAGCCATATAACTCTCATAATTTTGGCCTAATTACCTCTGTTGTTTTGTATTGTATTTATTATTATAAGAGTAAGAGCCATTTGTTGGACTGAAAGGGGGGGCTGTTGGGGGGAAAAGATATATCTTAAACTTAAAAAAAAAGGAAGGGGAGGGGTGGGTTGAGGCGGAAGAGGGTGGGAGGGTGGGACTGGAGGCGGGGTAGGGAGGGGTTTTCAATTGAGATGTAACTTGAAGAAATAAAAAATAAAGTAAAAAAAAAAAAAAAAAGGATGAAGCAGGCATTTATCTCACCCTTCCTGTATCTGTTGTGACACTTCCTCTCTTACAGGGTAGTCAAACAGTTGCTAAGAGAAACATTTCCTTCCTGGAAAAGTTCTCACACAATAATTGCAGAAGGAAAGTCAGAACCAGGAAATCACCTCTTGTAAGCCCTTAAATGGAATAAGGACTGTAGACAGCAATCATCAAAGAAATGTCAACTCTGGAATCAAGGGTTCCTACTGACGACTTTTGTGCATATGTTAGAAAATTTTCATTAAAATGTTGAAAAAAAAAAACCAAAAGAGCAGGTATTCACAATGTTCTTGAACCCTGCACTTCTACCCTCATTAGAAATCCTTCAAAGACCCACTCATTATTAGTCCCTTTAACAGCCCAAGTGCAATCACCGTCCAGAGCATAGCTGTCTGTCTTTGATGACTGAGGTCATCATTTCTGGTTTATTATAATAAACTTCAAACAAGAGTTTCCATAGTTACTGGTTTAAACCATGTAGGGGAGATTGAACAATCTCTACACTTTAGCCCAGAATATTCTCTCATTGATCACAAATGGTCTTCGGGATCTTTCATGTGCTAAGTGTCACCACCATCTGTTTTCTTGATATTTGATCATTTTCTGACAACATTTCACAAAATATTCAAAATCACAATGAGTGGGATGAGAAGTAGGACTGCTGAGACACCCTGGTTAATTGGGTTTGGATTGAGGAGGCTGACCTTTCCAACAAAGGAACATTTGGCAGAGGGTGTGCACAGACTCCTGTACAAGGTGCTCACTAAGTTTTGTTCCAGTCCCCAAATGCTTTGCTGAAATAGGATTCACCATGCCCATGTCCTCAGGCAAGATGAGCTTGAGACTGCATGAAGAGAAATACAGTAAGAACAACTGAACCTTACACACACACACACACACACACACACACACACACACACACACACACA
>CAJQZJ010001638.1:9800409-9829491 GCA_907164525.1 Lophiomys imhausi
ACACACACACACACACACACACACACACACACACACACACACACACACACGCATGCACACACGCACGCACGCACGCACACTAGCTTCCAGAAGAAACAGCTCATTCTTTCTTGTGTGATAATTACTGCTAAGGACTAGACAGAGGAACTGGGTGGATCATCTCTCTGCATCTCCACCCTCCTGGTCTTCAGTGGAGTGAAGACTATTTCAGCAGTGCCCTTCAGAGCTAACTTCCTACACAACCAACATAGATCATCTTTGGAGTGTGTGTGTGATGAATTTATTTGCATGTGTTCACATGTGTGCATGTATGTGCACATGGAGGCCAGAAGTTGGTATAGTATGTCTTGCTCTGTCATTCTTTAGCGCCTTCGTACTTTCTTTGCTCACCAGTTTGGCAAGACAGCAGGCTGGCAAGCTCCAGGGACCCCAGTTCTATAATCCTCAGCCCTGGGGATCACAGGTGCATAACACTGTGCTCAGCTAGTCACTTGCATGCTGGTGATCCAAACCCCAGTCATCACACTTGTCCTGACTCAACCAACCCCTCCATCTTCAGTCTTACTGCTGGAGAGTCCTTGCTTCCTTCCAATAGCCTCTGGAATGTGCTATCCATCTATATGAGTGTAAACTCTCAATTTGTGACATTTTGTAGTTTAGGCACTGTACTTACCGTGAGCTCCTGGTGGCCCATTCTTCATTTTCTGTCCACCTGTTACAAAGGGAAGAGAAGTTTTTTTTTTTTTTGTGGTTTTGTTGTTTGTTTATTTTGTTTGATTGGAGTCACTTGATGAAAACTGACTTCATACCTTAATCTGATCCAATCTCTTTGGATCTGAAACATCCAAACTCTACCCTTATGCCATACCCAATGTCAAAGAGACCCATACAAACCTTCTTGAGGTTGGTTTTATCTTTCAATTCCTCAAAGAAATTATCCCAGTTTTGCTTACAGATTAAAAAATATCAGTGAGGGCTCTAAAAACAAAAACAAAAAACAAAACAAGGAAATTCTTCAAAACTCAGGCCACAGCTTCCTAGGAAAGAATCCCTGTCCCTGCATTTCTGAACCACTTAAAAAAAAAATAAGAATCGAATGAGGATCCTTTATCTCTTTTTCTAGTAACCTTTCCTTTTCTCTCCTGTCTAACCAAAAACACACATAAAATCCCAGAAGATGGAGATCACAAAACACTCACTATTACAGAAGCACAACAGGTTAAATTCCCAAGCTAAAGGTCTCAAGAAATGTCTTCACCTGAGGAGAACGTAGCCTGGGCTGGAGACGCAGTTCAGTGGCAGAAAACTTGCCTGGTGTGCATGAGCCCCTGAACTAGATTCCAAGTCTTTCCAAGAAAGGAAACAGGAGAAGAGACAGGTCGTGGAAAACTCAGAATCATGTAAGAGTTTAAAATGCCTACAGAGATATGAGAAGAAACAAGACTGTATAGGAGGGAAAATAAAATTGATGAAATACGGAACTCGGAATCTATAAGAAAACCAAAGAGCCAGGGAATGATGGAATGGTTTCAGAACTGGAGTCTACAGATAGCCACTTGAGAGTCCTGGTCAGCTGGGCAAGTAGTCCTAGCCCAGACTACCCATCCAGAGAAAGTCATCTCCCACAGTGATCCATGGCTTAGGCTGTAGGAAATTGGATGCACCATTCTCTGCCAGACAATGAAAAGGGAGGTTAAGGTTAAAAAAAAAAAAAAAAAAACTTATGAAACTTGGGATTAAAGGGTAGCTGCAAGATAAACTAACTTGTATCTGTAGTCAAGGGCAGCAGACCTAGAGAGGAAGTTATGGAACAAGAGATAAATCTTTGTAATTACTGGCATAGCATGGGCAGGATTTCACATCCAAAACCTGCATGGGGTAAGAGGAATTAAGATAGCTGTGTCTGTTGGAGCTCCCCTACTCTGCACCTAAGCTGTGGAAGTATACAGAGCTGTTCGGGGAGAGATGGCCGGCAGGGAAGCACCATGGGGTAGAAGGGCACACAAACAGTGGCTCATGAAGATCAAGTTCTGAAGAAAAAGCCTCCTTCCTGGTTCCATAAAGGGAAGAATTATATATCCAGTAATATGATCTGTTTAAATTCAGACCTACAACTAGTGTTCCTTTAGCAAAGAGTTGTGGTCATCTACACTTCAGCTCAACAACAGAGCAGGAGTTAAAAGAATAACATGGAAAGGACCCAAAGAGTTAATTTTCAACTTGGATTACCAGTGGCATGGTACATAATCAATATTGGATGACTGACTATCAACTGATCTAAACACACATTCTGCCCATTTGAGTATCTGTCCAAGTATTCAATGAACAATTTTGCCCAATGTTTACTCAATTTCAAGATGCCCATCTGATGGCAGGAACAGAAGCTGTCAGGCATGGTGTCTGACTATGAGTAATTAACTCTACCCTGCAGAACACAGGAAGATAGACAAACTAGCAGAGAGTGATTCTTTTAGCACACAATTTGAGGTTACAGTGTATAACAGAAGTTGCGGCAGCAGGAACTTAAGACAGATATTGACATCATACCCAAGGTCAAGAGCATAGAGAAACAAATGCATGCATGCTTCCTGGCTTACCTGTTCATACTCAGCTAAATATCTCCCACTCATACAGTTCAGGACACCTTTTAGTCAATGGTACTGCCCACAGTGGGTTTCATCTTCCCACCCCAGTTCATTTAAGACAACCCTTGACAGGCATTCATTCTCACAGGCCAACCAAATGGAGATGATCCCTCACTGAGACTCTCTTCCCTAGGTGGTGTCAATTAGACAATCTAGTCATCATACCAGCGTTTCCAAACCTCAGTTCCACTGACATTTTGGACTGCATAGTTCCTTGTTGGGGAGCTGTCCTGTGCATTATGGCGGGGTCAGAAGCATCCCTACCCTCTATCAATTAGGTGCAAGTAACATCACCCACCTCTACACAGTCATCACGTGCATACCATAGAGAGAACAAAAAGAAAAAGTCTATAGACATGTTCAAATGCCCCCTAAGAGGCAAAACTGACCATGGAGAGGAGGAAGTAGGTAAATATGTAAACGGCTCTGCCTGGGGCTTAGCTCTTGCCATCCAAGCAAAGGATATCCTGGAAGGCATAAAAGGCTGTCTTTTAGATATACCATTTGTTTTTAATGGAGGTTTTGCATATATATATATATATATATATATGTATATATATAACTGGAGTAATGAATTCAGGTAGAAAGAGGCACCGGCAGCAGTCTGGACAAGGGAGTGATGTGAGCCTGAACTAAGACTCAGGGGCAGAGAAGTCAGGAGGGGAGAGATGGCAAAGTGATGTTGTGTGCTCTTCTCTGCCCTCTTCATCAGAATAATAACCAGAGCACAAACAAACTAAAGCCTAAAATGCTTATAACTGTCAAGTGCGGTGATAGGAAATTAAATATTTCATGAAGCTTTCCCAAGGAAACAGAACTGCTTTTTCAAAAATCATTCCCCATTAAAATTAATACACTCATTTCTTTAACAACAACACTATCAACTTCCAGGAATACTAACAAAATAGGAGAAACTGTGTGTAAACATGTGTATAATTACATGTACAAAAAGGAACCATGAAACTTGCTGGGCCAGTGAAATTGGAATCTCTCTCTCTCTCTCTCTCTCTCTCTCTCTCTCTCTCTCTCTCTCTCTCTGTCTGCTAGCTGAGAACCTTACCCATATCAAGAATAAGAAGTAAATAAATAAAATATGGAAGTAATGCTGCCTTTTAGGAGGTAATCTTCCTTCTTGTACACACCTAAACATATGCTCTTCTTGAACATCGTAGTGTTTTTGTCCAATGATCTCAGTGTCTAGGTTTTTCAAAAGCCAATTAATCCTGTCTCCTCTGAGGATGCATTTGAGAAAGAAATTAAAACGCTCTTACTGAGCAAGCTGTCACACTATGACACACAGGTGTGTCACTGTGCATTATCTCCATCCTGCGAGTGTGACACTCAGGGGTGTCACTGTGTGTTACTGCCATCCTTACTGAGGTCTGTGAGAACAGAGTAGCACTGGCATCTTCCCCACATTGGCTGTTCAGATGGTACCTGGTAGTCCTTCTGACGCTTTTTCCAGAACTTTCCCTGCACAAAACCTAAGTTTCATGTTTACTTTCTTCTGTCTCTCAGCTCTGCAAGAGAAAAACACAAACCCCTGTATTCACATGAGCCTGTTGTAACAAATTGAAATCGGAACAAACCCACAAACAGTGGGGTAGCAGTGTTGAAAATCACTCTCTTAGGAAAGTATTGAACTGGCTAAATAAACATTTTCTCCTTCAACTTTTTTTCTAATTCTCCTGCCTTTTTAGTTTCATTTTAAACACTCAAGTAACTGACTTATTAACCAGTATCCCTGGAGACTGCTACTCTTTCCAAGGGGACTGTCACAGGAAACGTTCATTCTACCCCAACATACTATTACTGGAACACCTCGGGAGACACAGCATTTATAAACTTCCTGTCACCCGGTATGTTGCTCAGAAGCCATTCATTTTAACTTAATTTGCAGGACTGAAAGTCTCGATCTCACTTACTATATGAAAAGTCACTTTTTCAGCTATCCGCCGTCATCATTCTGCCCCATGCCAATGGTACAAAGTTGGAGTGTTTTTGAGCGAGAAACCCTTCAATTGTAGTTAAACAATGCTTCTAATACAGCTCTTACATGGAAGGCAACCTTCCCCTGACCCCAGTCAAAATCTAATAATAATATCAATACAGTAAGCCCCTTCTCTACTATTCTAATGTACTGTTTAGAGCCAATGGGTATGTCATAGAGTTATTTGAGAACATGAATAAACAGTTTCCTCCTACCTGGTCTCCATATGTTTCTTCCAATATGCATCTGTGTTTGTTATGTGCAGAAACTAGAGTGCTTATAGCCCCTATCACAAACTTTCTAAGTGCTTATGTATGAAGCAATGTACCACTCTGTATATGGGAATGCAAAAGCTAACCAAACTACCCAGACGTCCTTCCCTAAGAGAGATGCCAACTTACAACTAGATACATAGAGATCCACAATGGTGGCCTCCCAAGACTCATGAAAAGTAGTCATCTCCATTGCCATGACTTCTTTAGGTTCTAATCTGAGACTCTGCTGTGCATCTGGAACCAGAAATGGCACTGGATGTTTATTAGGTAGTTTTCCAATAAGATGTCATGGCCAGGAATTTATTATCCTTTGAATTATTAATGAGTTGGGACCATAGCTTCTGCGAGCCCCAGGATTTCTTTGGTCTCACTTTAAACCATGGAGCCAATGTCCAGGCTAGCTAAGGAAAAACATATGCTTTGGCTACTTCTGTTACCCTCAGGATGGTGTCAGGAAACCATCGCTGGGATTGTTACCGACAGCCTCACCTCTCTGATGACTATCTGCTGGACTTTAAGCATTTACCTTAACTGACCTCTCTCTTTTCTCTTGATTTTATCCTCTCTCTTAGGAGATTTCTTCAATTCTTTTTTCCAGTTACTCAGCTGAATGTTTTATTTCAGCCACCATCCTTCTATTCTCTCAGTGTCCCTCTTTGGTCCTGGTATTTTTCAATTTCATACCATCTTCTCCTTTTATGGTGCAATAGTTTCCAACATCTTCTTGACTCTCTCAGAATACTCAAGCTATCGTTTGTAAAGTATCTTTAGTCCCCCCAAAATCTATTTCTTTGTTATTGTTTATGCTTTGTTTTGGGTTTTTTGTTTCATTTTGTTTTGTTTTCTGGAGGGGGGGGGGTGCCTTCTATTGTGTAAACTTCCTCACATATAAACTAAGCCAAATTAGAATCCTTCAACTGACAGCCTTCTCTTTGGGGTGTCAGGGTGAGGAGTTAAGAGCCAACTTGATTATGGACCAGCTAAATGGCAGAACGCAAAGGGCTTTTACTCCAGACTCCAGGGCAATATTGCCCATGCTAACAGACTTTTGTTTCCCTGTTGCTGTTGTTCATGCCTGGAGCAAAAAATCCACAGCTGCTGGATTTTCTAAAAGAGAAAGTGAATTATGTACCATTACATGAATGGGACTTCAGATCCAGCCTTCAGCTCCATGGTGCTCTTACATAGTATGTTGACTAGAGTTAACTAGAAGATAGTACATTTCAAACAGGCTAGGAGGATTTTCAAAATTTTCATCACAAAGAAATTAGTTGATGACATAAATGTACTTATCCTGGTTTAAATGTTATGTAGTGTATTGAATGGTAACTGGTATCTCATTAATCTTCACAATTATTGTGTGTTCCTATACCAGTTAAAAATTAAAAATAGGTATATGTATAACAAGTACATTGACATATATGTGTATATATACAAATATCAATATTTTTTATATTGTACTTTCTTTGTTATCTGCTGCCTCTGAGTGTTAAACCAGGAGGGTTTTCTGAGTATTCTCAGGTAACTGATCTCTTTGTCACATGTGAAGTCTAAAGATTATGGTGTTTTGTCTCCAATCTGTTCCCTAATCTTCAAGCATCTACCATTTCTCCTCATATAAACTGAGGCCATCTGCATCACCCTACTGTAATAGCCAGGCTCTGTTCATACAATAAGAAAGTCATTAGCATACACATATTTAATACTTTTCCAGAAATCTTACATGGGTGATGATCTCCCCTGGCATATGTGAAAATGCTTTTCTATTACATTCATACATTGATAAAAACTTGAATGAATATTCTGGTCAAAACCTTCTCCCCTCAAAACTCTGTTATTATTTAATGCTCATATAAAGAGATTCCCGTATCATTGACTGGGGTGTTTAATAACATACAGACACAATCTAAAATCATAACTCTGTATGCAAACTTTGAAGAATTCAGGATTTACAGCAGTGCTTTTATTTCTCTAAAGATACAAAAGTCACCTTACGTTTTGGTCAGGATGTACCTGAAAGCACTTAGCTCTGTGTATTTTCCCCAGGGCATTAAGCTCTGTTAGATGCTGACTTGTATTTCTTTTATTTTGGAAACCTTTTGCTTTACATCCTTTGTTATTACTTCAATACTGTTTGTGCTGACCCTCTATTCTCCATTCCTGAAACCCAAGATTTCACTCTCTGCTCTCTGGCTGAAAATCCACTTGGTTCCTTTGCTGTTCCCAGTACCTTCTCTTCAACCACCTCTGCAATTCAGGAAGTCCTGAGTGCTCCCTTAGTGATAACTGACATGATTTCCCTCCACTTCCGTTATGTCTGTGCCTCCTTACAGAGAAAGGAGAGCATCCCTTTGTTTCCTCTAGTAAGTCATTTTTAAAAACAGATTGTGTGAATATCTTCACAGCAGTGGCTCCTTTCTCTCATGATACAGCAGAGTGTCCAGAGCCCCTGACAGCCTGACTTGTTTATTTGAACACGCTTAGCAAAAGGGTGCTATATTCAGGTCATTCTTTTACCAATATTGTTCTTTATCCTTTTCCTTCTTCCATCCTGAAAACACATCTTTATATTCCATAGCACCTGGATGCCAAAGACAAGCAAACAAATAAAAACCCTCTAATGAAATAAAGTAAAAAAAAAAAAAAACCCTCTAATGAACATGGGGATTAAGGAAGTACCTATTTATACACACGTATATATACATCTGATCTTCACAGTGACTATAGCTCATTTTTCTAAAACGACCATGACTATGTCTCCCTCTCACAACTTTTCTGCATTGTGCCCTATTTCCCAGAAAGAAGTGAAATCTAACAGTCCTCCCTTGAAAGTGGACTGGTGAGTGGAGAGGGCAAGCAAGTATAGTTGTCCTGGCTGGCATTACCAGTGCAGCCCAGCCTTCAAGCCATCCAAACCCAGGGGCCAAGCGTGCCAGTGTAAAACCCTCCATTGGATTGTAGCCATTTGGAGACTTCCCTCATTGTCCTGGAAAGACAGATGGTACAGGTTCCCGACTTCTTGAATTCATCAGTACAATTTGTTCACTATTGTTTTTAGTCACTAAGTTTTGACACCACAATAAACAGAGAAAATGTTGAATTGCTTGTATGACTCAGCCATTTCTACTGTATAATTTTGATATGCCAAAAAGGAATCAACCTTTAATCTTGCTGGTTGGAGTCCTATTGTTAAAAATACTTTATTTCTAGGTGTATGTCTTGGTGCTTAGGAAAGAATGTGAGGAATGCTAACAATACTTGACCTTATCCTTTTATTTTATGAGTACAGGTGTTTGACCTGCATATATATATATATATATATATATATATATATATATATGCACTGTGTGCATGGAGGACCCATAAAGGCCATAAGAAAGTGTTGAATTCTCTGGAGCTGGCGTTACAGATGGCTGTTAACCACCAAGTGTACATGCTGGGAATGGAACCCATGTCCTCTGTGAAAGCAGCTCATGACTGCTAAGTCATCTTTCCAGATTCCAACTGCTGATGCTAAATTCTTCATATCTTCTTTTCACTTCTTCAAGTATCTTTGTGACTGAGAGAAAAGGTTCCACTCTCTACTTTTACAATCAACTCTTTGTACTGAGGAAGACTGAGAGGGTAGAAAGGCCATACTTGCCCCAGAAAGGAATTCTAATATCTAACGTGGAAGAGTGCTCACAGGATATTTTCTCACTAATTTGAAAGTCTTTTCTGTCTTTTTTTCTCTGATCTTATTCATCTGCTTTGAGGTGACCTGACACACCAACCATTATCCTCACTACTTCCCTATCCTTATTGTGTTAGAAGAACCAGCTCCAGCAACTGACAAACTGAGGCTTATAGAAAGGCTGGAGAGTTTCTTTAGATCAGTGGTTCTCAACCTTGTGGTAAGAGATTTTGTTTCTTAAAAAAAAGAAAACTTAAGTAATAAGATTGTTTTTGTTTGAATCCCAGGTGTGGGATACGGGGCAGCTTCATTGTCCACAGTTGTTAACAATAATAGTTACCAATTGTCTCTCGTGATCTACCAGGGGCATGGTTTAACCAGCTGCAGAAAGTTTAATTCTGAGGACACTGGAGAGGGATATTAATGCCACAGTCGAGAGAGGGACTGAGGGAATTTGGAGGGTGCGCTCTGAAGGAGAAAGCGGCTCCTCTTCTCACTGATGCTGCTACCCCAAGCTGTGGCTGGTTCATCCTGCTGCTGTGTTTGCTGTTGCTGGTTTGTTTAACTGTTGGATATCCTGACAACTGAGATTGGTACTGCCCCCCAAAGACCCATATCAGCAGGAAGTAGTTAAAAGAGGCCTGCATCCTTTTCCCCTCTAACCTTTTTTCTCTCCCACCTAGTGTTTGAGGGATGGTAGAAATAAACATTGGAAGGGAGGTAGAGGATTAAGTACTGTAAAACAATATAGTGTAATAAAATGAAAAATAATAAAGCCACATACTGCACAATCTTCCTAATGCTGTGACACTTTAATACAATTCCTCATGTTGTGGTAACACCCAATCAAAATTATTTCCTTTGCTGCTCCATAACTGTAATTTTGCTACTGTTGTGAATTCTAATGTAAATATCTGTATTTTCTGATGGACTTAGGCTACCCTTATTGTTCGACCCCTAAAGGGCTCAAAACCATGCAGGTAGAGAACCACTGCTTTAAAAGAAGACAATCCCTACAGAGTGAAGAATGTATGCTCATTCTTTTCCATTTTTAGGGTGCTTGGTTGAATAAGGTGTTTCCTCCTTAGCATAACCTAAATGTTGCTGTATTTATTCACCAGCATAACAAACATGGCTTAACAGTCTACTTCTGACATGGTACAACATGCTGGCAAATACAATATGATGTAGCCCAGGACAGTGCAATTTACCTCTGAAAACCAAAGTGTTTCTACTACTCAGAAATACAGTTCTTTGAAGTTTTACTACTTTCAATATGAACCATATCTTGGAAGTGACTTGTGCCAAAAGCTTATGAGTCACTGTGTAAGCCAAATTTTTTTTGTTCTGTTTTTCCTAATTTTCTTCTCCCTGCTTTGTCGTGCATAGTGGAATTTGATGAACACGAACATATTGATGCCCTTTGTGGTCTTGCTGCCTTTGATCATCTCCCCATGCAGCCTTCCTCTCTGTGGGCCAAAAGTCTTAATCTTCTTAGTCTGACCTCATGTTTTAGCCCACATATCCCTGCAGTTCTTTCATCTGCCCTTCCCTGGCCCTCATAAGAACCCTGTTTCTTTGTTAAGACAGTATTTCGAAAGCAGGTGTTCCAGCATTATCCTCTACTCTCACCACTGGGCTGGGCAATCAAGCATGCTTAGAAGGTATTGGGGAGTGGGGGCAGACAGGAAGAGAGAAGTATTTCAAAGTCCGTGTCAGAGCACAGTTTGGAAATACTTTGTTGCCCAAGTGATGCAAGGGGAAATGATTCCCTGAGCTCCTTTAATGTCTTTTCAGACTTGAATGGCATGATTTCCAGAGCATGTGGGAGCTACAGGAAAACAAAGAACCTATTTTTATAGAAATGTTCCAAGAGGAGGGAGAAACAAACAAACAAACAAAAACCACACAGTTTTCTTTTAAAAAGCTAATTTTTGTACATGGGGAAAAATTAAAATAGATGGCAGTTTCATTTAGATATTTTAGTTCTTAGAAGCTGTTGTTTTTAAAGGAATGGGGAAAAATAAACAAGTGGAACAGAAGGTGTTATACACAGGAAGCATATAAACACAGACTTGTGGAATGTCAGTACTTGATGAATGCCAAAGTTCCTTCCCAGTGTGGTTTCCAAACAGCAGTCTAAGGACTGGATTGGGCACTTAATGTGAAGTCCATACAGTGACTGATGTTTTGAAATATTATTCAGTATGTCAAGAACAAGGTCTAGGCTAGTGTCTAGCAATTATGGGTTAAGGAATTTCATTTTGTTTATTTATGTTTTAATGTTTTCAGGATATTTGAATGGTGGAGCTCTAATCTGGACGCATGGTTTCTAAAACTATAATTGACTGGGTTTTCATTGTTTTGTTTTAGGAACAGAAGCCTCCCCAGAAATGGAATAATACACACAACTTAACATAAAAAACCCCTAATGGTAGCTGTCCTGGTTGAACTGGAGTGCCAGGACTTCTCTGAGTCTCAGGGTTAGCTCCCTCTGTTACTATGATAGTGCTGGAGGCATGCTTCTGGGGAAACTTTTAGGACCTCCTTAGATGCCAGTAACTGTTAGAATTAAGGCAAAACCAAACATTAAAATTACAAAATAAACACTTGAAAATATGATTTTCTATCACTCTAATATAAAAGAGGTGCCCTGGATCCACAGAGGATACAGTGGGACAATCAAGGTTTATGGGTGCCATCATTTTTGGTTTGTGCCATGTGATGACATTAACCAAGATGGTGGTAAAATCACATGGCATCTGCCTTCTTTGTGATATCTTTACCAAAGATGGCCACCAAGTCACATGGTTGTTTCCATCTTAATGAGGTCAACAGCCAAGGTGGCAGCAAATTGCATGGTTGCTTTCTGAACAAGGCGCGTATCTCATCAAGTCGCAAATCCCTGTGGGATCCACCATCTCATAGATCAAAGGTGAATTATTACAATCATTTATTTATTTATTTATTGCTTCAGGTTACATCTCTATCACAGTGCCCTCTTTCCACTCCTCCCACCCTCTACTCCCTAACCCTTCCATCCCACTCCTCTGGAGTGGAGTGTCCCTACATATCAGTCTCCCACCTATGACACCTATGATACCTATGGCCCTGGCAGGTAGGGCCAAAGTAGCAAAATATAGAAATCGAGGAAAGAATTTCATGGTGTTAGCTCAAGAACAGAGAGAGTCTTTAGCTGTGAGTGTAGCTGGAATCACAGAAAGAGGTTTCTCTCCAGTTGCAGAAGAGACAAGGAGAAAGAGATAACAGTGCTTTGGAGAGTTAAGAACAGAGAGAGTCTTTAGCTGTGAGTGTAGCTGGAATCACAGAAAGAGGTTTCTCTCCAGTTGCAGAAGAGACAAGGAGAAAGAGATGACAGTGCTTTGGAGAGTTATCTCCCTAAGGAATGTGTCGAGCCCACTTTCAGAGTGGAGAAGGGTTGAGCTTTTTATTATCCTTTTACCTGTCAGAGTCAAGGGGCTAGCCCGAGCCAGGACAGGGGTTTAGGGGATATTTTGAGGCAGATATGCTTTATTAAGCCTAAAGTAGAAGAGCCAAATCCTACTTTTCAAGATAAGCTTCCTTCTTCTTCCTTTCTTTCTCATTTTCCCCTCTTCCCCTCACTCCTTCTTCCTTTCTTCCTTCCTTTTCTCCATTTTATTGAAAATAGCTTTTGTTCTCACATAATATATCCTAATTATGGTTTCCTCTTCTACTCCTCTCAGTTCCTCATTACCTCCTTCATGACCTTAAATAACTCAGGACAATTTGCTAACATAACTTATTACATAGTGTCTGCTCTGCTTTGATAGGAGGGAACTCATCAGGTAAATTAGTATCTGAGAGAAGGTTTGAGGAATTAGGTTTAGAAGTTGGAGCAGGTAAAGCCTGGTATAAGAAATGATACAAAGGAGAGGAGTGGTGATGAAAATGAGACTTGAAGGTGGGAAATTTCATCGAATGAAGTTATCCAAGTTGGTGGGAATTTGGAAATCGAAAGTACCAAATTCAGGCCATGTATGGCTACTGTCCAATTGATACTGGGGCCAGATCTGAACAGAGAGCAGCTTTAGCATAGTGGCTTTGAGGCTGGAGAGACCTGACGTTTTGAGGTTGGATTTTAGCCACACCAACAGGGTGTCCTTAGACACAGACAATTTGGAACACATCTCAGAAAGAAAGGGAGACTGAGGTTATTATTGTTCCTAAGTCATCACATGGAGTAGAAGAGTAGCCAGAGGGATGAGCCTGGTATGAAGAATAAGTCATCCCTGGCTTGTGGTGTTAGGCAACAAGAGTCAATCACAAAACCTGAGGAACTCTCAGCATTCTACAGAAGGCCCCTCCAGACTCAGCTGGCCATGCCTTCCCTTCCCTGTGAGTTTGTAGTGAATGCAGTCTGGTAGACAGAGGTGAAGGGCCTCTGTTTCTGGATGTTGATCAATAGTGAGAGAGGGAGAGGAAGAGGCAGATGAAAAATGTCAGATCCAAAGGAAACTCTAATTCCCTACACTCTAAAAGGCAGTCCAAATATCAGGAAATGAGCTCGATCCTATAGGGGGATTTCTGGGAGTTGGAGAAAAGCTAGCATTCTTCAGAAACTTGTGAAACTGGTTCCCATCAGCCAAAAGGAGCCATTTCCCTTACTCGTGGCAAAAGGGACATATGGGCATCCATTAGACATACATCTATATGGTTGAATATCAAAGCCCATGCAGGCTTCCCGGCTCCCTCAGTATCACAAGAATTGGTTATAGATCTCAAAGCCCTCCCCAAGTCTCCTGGCCTTCCCTCCCCTCCCCTCCCTTATAACCTCCCATACACACACACACACACACACACACACACACACACACACACACACACATTCTTCTCACTATGTCTCTATGCTTTCTCTATTTTTTATCCCTTGCAATTCTCCCCTCTCTCACAGAGAGCCCTGGTCATGTCCAGTCTGTTGGCCGTGTTCAGTCTCCTTCCTTCTGTCTCTGCTCTGGACTCATACAATTTGCCCTGGCTGTTCTCACTCTCTCTCAAAACTGCAATAAAATCTTTAGCCATATCATGAAGTGGCCCGTCAGCAGTTCCTTTACTGTGCCACCTTGCATATATCAAGAACCCAAGCTAAGTCCCAGATATGCCAATAAAGCCCCAGAATGGGGCTTTCACTACTCATGAAAACAAAGCCCACAAAAATTCAGCCCTTAGCTCCTTTAGTAAATTAGGCAAGTGGCCATACACAGAAGGAAGGTGAGAACCACCCAGGGAGCTGAACTCGGACAGCTGCTAGTGATAACAAATTTAAGGGCTTGGATCCTTTAAGATATAGTCTCCAAAAGAGCACCATGCAACAACTCTCTGAAGGAGTGGACACTATGTGCCACACTTTAGGGGGCTGGGCATTTTCTAGGGCAGAAAAGGCACACTTGGGCTCTGCCTTTCCATTGCCACAACTACAAAGTTTATTCTTTTGTTTTTCTTTTGGGTTCACATACAGTTTTACTTTATACAGATAGACCTAAATAGTCCGTTACTTGGGGGTGATTGATGTTCCACTTTGAAAGCTGACATCACACCACTGTTGCTTTGCCTCACCTGTCCACTCATATTTCTGACATTCACTGATATTCACACAAGTGGCTGAAATCTTTTCATTGTGCACTACCACCAAGTGTCCACAGGGCAGGATTATATATCCTAGGCATTGCTCCAGGAGTTAGGGACACAATGAGCAAACAGATTCCTTCTCTCTCCTTGGAGCACTGAAATTCCAGTGGGGGGTGAATACACTGAACATCTTTCTCTCCAGCCTCTGGTCAAGATTTTGCAGGTCCCCTCCTCCTTCCCACACTTCTGTTATTACAAACAGCCCTGTCACAGATGTGTTATGGTCTCCTGTGCACATGTGTTGGAGTTTCTTCAGGGCAGCAGTTGCCAACATGGAGGGAAGGTGAGAACCACCCAGGGACCTGAACTCTGACACCTGCCCGTCATAACAGATTTAAGAGCTTGGATCCCTTAAGATATAACCTCCAAAAGAGCACCGTGCAATAATTACACTGGGAGCCCGCATAGTCTTGAGCTTCATTGGAGACCAACAACTTCTCGGGACTTCGGAAAGTTAATTATTGATCATTCTACTCTCAAGAAAATGAAAGACTGCCTAGTGAAGCAAAAAAGAAAGTAAACCTGGAAATCAGAAACGTCATACAGCACAAATAAATAAATTAACTACCTTTTCTGGGCTCCATTTTGTAAGACTGGGAAGTGGGATACTTTCTATTCCTGGTTTCTAAGTTAATAGCACTACTGGAGAAAACATGGTCAGAGACATCACCAGCCACTGTTGTTTCCTGTATGACCATGTTCTATGCTAAAGCCCCTTGGCACACTGAGTCTTATGTGGCTGAAGTCCTTCCCTGCTGGGAAATCCATGTAATCAGCCTAGATCCATCTAATTCTGTCTTCTGTTGTTTGCTTAGCTAATTTACTAGATATATGCCCTTCCTAAGTCCAAACTGCCTCCTCCATAAAATCATTCTAGCACTGATAATTAGCACACTACATTGCTCCAGATGTTGACTGAAGTAATCCAAGCATAGCATTTAACATTCAGCTCAAAACCTAGGGCTCAAAAAGCCTTCATGCCTGTTACTACAGTTCTAAGAATTATGAAGTTTAATAAAAGATGGCATAAAATTCTACTTGCCAATGCTTTCCGCTTGTATTGCTTTCTCCCCCCTCCATAAACCCCCATGTCATGAAAGGTGTCATCACCTGCCCAGTAGTCTAAACCAAAAGTATGTACATGTAGACTTGTCCCCCCTCATCCTTGAACAAGCTCATCAGGTAACTGATTACCATGGGGTAAGTAAGCCCCTGTCACCTCTCACCTGTTATGTGAGTGGCCTGTCCACTGCTGTCCATGTCTGTTGTTCCTTTGTCTTCCAACATGCAACCTCCACTCTCTACCAGTGACTTCCAAAGGCAACATAGGATTGCTAAACTCTCTTTCCCAAAGCTCCTTATGGTTGCACACATTCTTAGACATAAATACTCACCTAGTCTGAATATCAAGTAAAGGATGCACTTTCTAGCCTGTCTCTCCAGTACCACCCCTCACAATTTAGCAGATTTACAAATTTAAAATATATACATAAATAGATAAATAAGTAAAGGAGAAAGAAAAGAAAAGAAAAAAAAAAAGCTTACCTTACATATTCCTCTACAAACATTACCTCCTTAATCCGCATTGCCTGGGCTTCCTAGACCCTTCGAAAAGATGGATGTCTTTCATATATACACCACCTAATCAAGAGCCCAGAGATCACAGTATTTGCAAGAGAATCTCAGCCTTGATTCCATATTGACCAAGCCCAAGAAGAGAACAAATTCCCAAGGCTTAAAGCATCTGTTCTCTCAGAGTGACAGGCTCAGGACCCAACATAAAATGTTTCCAAGGATTTACCGAAGACACAGCAGCATCCATAGAAAAACGAGCAGGCAAAGAATATGTGGACTGCGGCTTGGTAAGATATCAGCCAGTGCATGGCAGGTGAACATGGTCTTTTCTAAGCTTTTGAATATTTCCAGCAAGGTAACAGTCAGCTGTCTCACATTCAACATCATCTATGGTCGGAAGGCATGCCTCTGGAATTGACTTCCATGTAGTACATCTTAAACCCCATTCAGGAAGACTAAGAGAGATTGGAAATTGCTTTACTCTCTTCATTTGCCTTTCTTGTTCTGAATACAAGTAGACCAGAACTGTGTTCTGAAACTGAGTGTTTCTTCTCCATATATTGCCCCTTTGGTTTCTGGCTAGGGCATCTGTTTCTCTAATACACTCTTGTAATGAGCCACTTGGGGTCTCCCATGGCAAGAGAGCTAGCAAGTTCATGAGTTCTGAGTCTGGCAGTCGACTGCTTTGCTGAAATAAACCCTGGGTATTGTTTCTATCTTTATTCTTATTAATGAAATAATACCCATAAGGATATATGTTTCCATGAGACCAACACACAGCCCATACTCAGATACCATCTACAAACACCAAGTTGTCTCCTATCAGTGGTTCCTTTTGCATGTACCATCCTGATAGCTAATCCTATACAATTCTTGGGCATATAGACTCATTACCATCATATTATGGTTTGATTGTATGCCCCACCCAATTAATATATTAAATCTCAATGAGATACTCATAAAGTAAGGTATTCAGGAGTGCTCAAATCTTGTGGGAGGAACCCTCATGAATGGGGTCATAACCTCACAGAAGGTAAGAGAGAACCTGACAAAATACCTTTGGCATTCCACTTTCAGTCCTTTAAGAGAACATATTTCTCTTACAGAAGATGCAACAACAAGGTGCCATTTGAGTCTGCACCATCATTCCAGTGCCTACCACACCAAGTGCATACGCCTATTTTACTAATAGTCACTAAGGAAATAATTGAAATTACAAGCATTTCAGTCCAATAAAAGAAAACCATGTCTACATGGGCTATCCAGGTGACTCAGACTGCTATACAAGCTTGACTGTTATTTTATTATTTGGAGGTTTAAATGAGTGTGGAGGGACTCCTTCATTTTTGTGTCTAGAGACAGCAGTGTAGGCTGGGAAATGGCAGGTGTTAGAGTTAATAAAGAAACCACTGGATGCAATGAAGGCGCCTGGGCATTGTCTCCCTCATAACTAACCAGCTAAGAGTCACTGATGCAAAGAAAAATCGTGCTTCTGCAGATATCAAATAGGACGTCTACTGGTTCCCAACCACCTCTCCAGATTAAAAGTCCTCTTCCACTTTCCTGTGAAGCCTGTGCACTTCTGAACTATAAAAAAGAAATGAACCCTGCCACTGTTCAGCACTTGACTAATGGTACTAAGTTTTTGAGTTGTGCTGTGGTATAGAACGTGTGTGTGTGTGTGTGTGTGTGTGTGTGTGTGTGTGTGTGTGTGTGTCAATGGGAAATTTAAATGAGCACTTCAAAGGGAGTTTATGGAGACAAAGTATACCAACCATGTGATTGCAGAAAGCCACCAGAGAGCCACTTAATATGCTGAATAAAACATTCCATACAAAATGCAAGGGTCAAACTTTGATGAAAACAAATGAAAGCAAGGATTACACACGGGGAGGCTTCACTTAGCATCTCAGTCACACCAGCTCATGAGAAGTTTTCAGACAGTTGGGCAAGTCACTTTTGACTTTGAAAGAATACAAAAAGCAATAGAAACTTAGCCTTCTCTGTATATAGAATAGACAAGTCCTCACATGTGCTCTGCTTGGTGATTTTTTTCCCCAGGGCCTGTATGATAAGTTTTCCTGTCTGGTAAATTCTCACATACTGGGGAGCTTGGAAGGGACTCTTCATCCACCCAGAAACAAGTACTTAAAATATTTCTCTGCCCTCCACTTATTTACTGAATATAAACTTACATGGGCGCCCCCCCTTCATTTCTGCTAGAAATGAAAAAAAATCACTGGATGGAGATAGCTTATTGGCACCAATAAATATGGCACCAGAAGACACTATAGAGCAAACTGCATGCTTTAGTCATGGTTCTCTAGAGGAACAGAACTAATAGAATGAACGGATATTAAAACAGGATTCAAAATACTGGCTTACATGATAAAGTTAGAGTTGTCTAGCAATGATTGTCTTACACCAGAGAGGCAGAATTCCCATCATTTCTGGATGTCTGGGCAGTCCAAATATCATGCTGAAGGCCTGGGGGACTCCTGGATATCTGGGTTTCCATTCCATGTCGGAAGTTGAAGAATCTGGTTCTAATACCAGCAATGGAACCATCAGGTGAACTCACCAATGAAAGTGGAGGCCAAGTGAGCAAAAATAAGCAAAGCCTCCCTTCTTTCAAGCTCTTCTACCTGGGCTGCTCCTGGAAGGCACTACCCACAGCACTTACGGCAGCAGTTCCAACATGTGGGCTGTGACCCTTTGGGGATCAAATGACCCTTTCACAGGGGTCACATATGGGATATCCTGAATATCAGATATTCATATTACCATTTGTCACAGTAGCAAATTTACAGCCATGAAATATCAACAGAAATCATTTTATGGTTGGGGGTCATCACAACATGAGGAATTGTGTTAAAGGGTGGCAGCATTAGGAAGGTTGAGGGCCACTGGCTTAAGGTAGTCAAGACAATCACCCACAGTCATGCCTATATGCCAATCCATTGCAGATACTCCTCTCAACATTGGTTCTAGCTTGCGTCAAGTTCCCAAGCTAACCCCTTGCCTGTCCACGGTTTGATACCACTCAGGATTTAACGGGTCTTTTCTTTGTTTTGTCACTTCTCAACAAGGCATTCGGTTGGACTGGAGAGATGGCTCGGCTGGCAAGAGTGCATACTGATTTTCAGGAGGATTTGGGTTCAGTTTCCCCCACCCACATGGGAGGTAACAACTGACTGTAACTACAGCTGCAGGGAATCAAACACCCTCTTCTGGCCTCTACAGGTTCTTGCATATACTCACATAAAGACCCACTCATGCACATAGTGGTAATAATGAAAGTAAATCCTTTTTTTTTTAAAAAAGTGGCGTTCTGAGTTGAAGACATTTTATGAGCTGGAGTCCTTGATCACCACTTCAATCACGTGTCCCTGGTCGGTCCATTGCTAACTTGTTTGCTTTTCTCTTATTAATTTCTTGGCTTTTTTTTCTATAGGGGCCCCAGCCAAGCTCTTAAGAAGACAGAAAATTAAACACCACTCCCCACATTCCTACCAGTCCCATATGAAGGTAAGGAAATCAAAACTCCAGAACTTAAGGAATTTGCCCTGTGTGAGTCGAAAGGCTGGGATTTACCCAACAGCCCCAGTGCTGAGTTCTTGATCCTCTCACTGTACTCTACAGTGTTTCTCTCATCTCATGGTATATTCCTTCACCATTCCTGAATGTCAGGCTTTTGTTTCCAAGACAACTGGGCTTGCTTCACATAAGCACCAAGTCCCTTGTCACATAAGCACTAAATTCCCCCATCACAGGGAAATTCCCAACCCCTATCTCTTTCTTCAAATCTAAAAAGCAACTTCATTCCTTCTGAGTTGTTTCTCTTGACATTTTCAAAGTTAAGATTGTTCTTCTGACCAGTAGGCAATAACTGCAGATGAACTCCTCAGTGACTGCAAAGCACCTATCTCTTAATACTTCTAAGGCCTCCAGCTCTCTGTTCTCCCTATGCCAACATAGTCCCAGGCCCAGCCTCCTCACACTCCTTAGAACACAGAACAAACTCCATTGGAGAGTCTTTATTCAGGGCTGTTCACTCTGCCTGAAACTCTTCCCAAAGATGGACTTTACAGTACCAGGCCTGCTGGGCTTCACTTAGGGATAGGGTGAGAAGCTGGGGTTCCTATTCCTTAATGAATCTCCCACATCATCAAGAAGCAGGGAAAATGAAAATCTTAATGCCTACAATGTTGTCCCCGCCACCTGCAAAGGGAAACCTATGAGACACAGCTTCCCTTCAGGCTTGCCATTCCTTGTCTGGATGTATATCTGTACCATGAGCATTCTCCTGTTCTTTCACTGGCCACAACACACTGTAACAGCCTTACTGTTTGCTATTATGGTTGTTATTTGTCATTATTGTTTGCTGTTATTGAGTTTTTATTACAGTGAGACTGGGCTTCTGTGGTGGGAATTGTCTCTGTTCTAGCTCTGTGTTCAATCCCTCCCAAACTGTTTGCTAACTGAAGTGGGCTGACCCAAGGTCAGCATCCGCCCATCATCTCCCCACCATCACCATCACCCACTGTCTCCTGTTCCTGGATTGGGACAAGGGCATCACCACCACCACCACCACCACCACCACCACCACCACCTCACCCCTGCCTGCTGCTCACAGTATTTCTATTGTGTTGTTTCCAACCCAATAGCCAGGATATTTCCATTGCAATGCAAAACAGGTAATACCACTCAGAACCCTCCAGCAGCTCTTTAATCTCATGAGAAAGTCCTACAATGGTTTCCAAGACTCTGTATGACCCCTCCTCTTCCCCTGTGTTCCTTCAATAGTGGGCCTACTCTTCACTGAAACCTGAGATGCACTGTCTCCCAGTTGTTCCTCTAGAACACTCTCACCACCAGGCCTTTGCACATTCTGCGCCCTAACCTGGAATGTTCTCTGCTATGTACTTTCCTAGCTCACGCAATCGCCATCTTTGTTTGGTATCCTCCTCTCACTGGTGCTATCCCTGACCATCCTATCTTAAAAGCCTTGTTCTGCTTTTCTTCATAATCTTGTTTGCATTTACTGTAGCACAATAGGTGTAATGTGTATATACCACATGGCAACATTTACCCCCTTGTCCTGTTGCTTGCTCATGTCTTCCACATAGCATGCAGGCTCCAGGAAGTAGACATGACATGAATCAAACCCTCTGAAATTTATTATGTTGTTGAGTGGTCCTTAAACCATGGAATGGCATGTGTTGTCTCATCTCTGCCTCTAGCTGAACCAACTATTTCATTCACTGTCCTTAGTTGCTTAGGCTATGAAATAGTATTGAGTTAGAAGACTCCTTAATAGGAGACCAACAGCAGAACAGGAAAAGAAGATATGAGATTTTTTTTCTGCCCACTTTTCATCTTTAAGGAAAAGTGGGAAACCAAGGTCACAGTCTCAAAACCTCTATTGATCCTTTTATATGAAGTCAGCCTCAGAAAGAGCTTAATCTTTCATTTCTATTGCAGCTCAAGTTTGAGGAGACACAAACCCATGCTTGTGGACACAGACAAACATATGTGCAGAGGAGCTTATGCGTGCACATGTGCACATACCAGAATAAGAAAGTTTCACAACTCTTCACAGGGATTCCTAGCATAGCCCAAGACTTTGGACATCTTTTCCAGTTTCTGCTGACAAGTCCTCAATCTTATACACATTCAAGGAGCTATACCATAACCAGAAGTCCACCACTTATATCTCCTCTTCCTCCTCAAATATCCTAGGAAGGGCCCCCATGCTGTTTCTAACTCCTGTTTAGTCTTGGGAACCCTGAGTGGTTTCACATATCCTGTTTCCCACACTAAGCCTTTTTGCTGATTTTCTACAGTGACCGGTGGCACAACTCTCCCAATTATACACCTTTCCTGCTGGGGACACCAATCTCTGTCGCTTTCTATGTGCAGGGTCTCATCTAGACCCTGGGTGAGCTATAATAATGAATAAGGCATTATTCTTGCCCTCTGGGTGCTTACAGGCTAATAATGCCCGTAGAACTAATTAAGTTCTAAGGGAAAAGGAGAGCAGTTCAGTTGCCCCATTTTGTTCACATTTAGGTTAGACAACCCCCCCCCCCCAATCACTTGTTGGTCTTTGTAAACGACTACCAAGGAGAAACCACTGCCAAATCAATACATTTTAATTGGAAGTGTTTACGAAACCCAGGAGACTTCCCTAAATGTATTAATTGCTTCCTGAGGAAATATAAAATTCACAGTTACTAAAGCCACAGAAGTGAGTACAAAGAGACAACTCCAAAAGATGGCTTCGTAAACTGTTGCTAAACACATGAAAATAAGCCAATTGACCTTTTAAAAGTTTTTGTTTTGTTTTGAAAAGGAAAATTATAATAAAACCCTGATTGAGCCACATGTAGTTGTTTGCCTTGAGACTAACTCACTTAAGGAAGTGCTGCAATTTATTTGAAGGAGATTAAGTCAACGGTACCATTAGTTTTAGAAAAGTTCTTTTGACAAAGAAGCTGGCTTAAAGGTTAGCTGTGAATTATCCTCCCCGTCCTCCCACACCTACAATATATTAGTACAGATTAAAAAAAAAAAAACCACTCTATTAGTTTTGAATTTAGACCTTAAAAAGTAGACTGAAGTGAAAATAGCAATTATCTGTATTGCAAATTTTTTTTTCATAGAAAGTTTTCAGAGAATTGTATCAGATAATGAGCTGAAGGACAGCTTCCCCCATAAACACTGCATATGCACAGCTGGAAAACTTAAAATTTCCTCATGGAATGAGTCTCCTTGTCACACGACCATTTATTCAATAGACATTTCTGGGTAGCTGCCATGCAGCTAGTACTGTGTTGCGTACAAGGAAATAAAGTCCTAGTCCCCAACCTCAGGAAACACACAAGCTTGAGAGAACATGGGGAGATTTGCTTTATAAACAGCTGGGACACTGGTAAGCAGAGACTCAAGCTAAGGGGACATTAAGTCTGACACACTTCAGCTGAGCGTTGAAGGATGAATAAGGCTTTGTCAGGCAGTGTGAATGAGCACATCAATTCCAAGAGGACTATCATCGAGCAGGGACACAAAGAACTGGGGGAAAAAAAGTGTCAGGGTCAGAAGAGAACCAAGGAACTGAGGGCATATCCTACAGACTTGGGGATCAGCAGAGCACACAGCTAGGCAACTAAATAGAGGTGGGGGTGAGGGTGGGGGAGTGGGCAGGAAATGAATACCTGAACACTGTTTAGGTGCCGGGCACAGCAACATGAATGTCACCGGAATTATTTTATTTTGAGCCTTTCACTCTCCTTTGGAGGAAGCACTATTATCCCAATTTGGCAGACAAGGAATGAGACTCTAAGAGGTTAAGTTAGATGTCACAATCTGAGAGAGGAAGAGAGAGAGAGAGAGAGAGAAAGAGAGAGAGAGAGAGAGAGAGAGGCAGTGGAGCCAGAACTCTTTCTCTGGAGCCCGAAAACTTATCTCCAACTCAAATCATGAAGGTTCTTGCACTCTGATCTTGCAGAACTTCGTAAGTGGTCTTTAGGCAAGGAGAAGTCACCATCGGATACAACATGCTGCAATGGGCACCATCACACCTAAGCCATAAACAGTAGCTCTAGTAATCTAGAAAGAGGCTTCTTGCCTGTCTGTGTGTGTCAGGTGAGGAGGGGGCAAGGTGGGGGGAGGTCAGAATGACGTGTCTCAGTCACAGAAGAAATCACATTTCTCAGGGGAAATTAAAAGGTACGCTTGCGAAGTAACAGTAGCACATAGGGGATGACGTCAGACTGAGAAATGCGGATGCATGCAAGGGCTGAAAGCTGAAAAGAGTTGATCGTTAGGAAGACAATGTTTTTCCACTCCTTAAACATGAAGACATCAATTACTATGAACCTCCCAGTCTCTTTTTGGTCTGCTGTGTACTATTACCTTTGAACTATTATAGCATTTTCTCTGCCGGTAGCTTGGGAAGGGGAAAAGACAGTCCCCTTCTCTGCCTTGGGGACAAACCACCCTTCAGAAGTACACTCTCTGCTCTGCCTTTCTGTGACCAAAGAGCCTAATTAGTCTAGAAAAATTACCTAAGTGGCCCCAACTTATACCTGACCAAGCATGTTGAGGAAGAAGGCAGTGGCAACTAATGGTGAATAAATCACAGGTTTGAAGTGGTGCCCCTGCTTTGGGGTTGGTGGGTAGTGCAATCGCCTATGGGTCCAGTTTTGACTTTTATGCAGTTGTCTTATAACTGCTAGGCCTAGCCAGGCCTTACTGTCTATGATTTTCCTTTAGATGATCCTTTCTTATAGTGGGGCTGTCCTAATGTAGGCACAGACTCTTACCAAAGGTCCAAACCTGACCAAAAGGATCAGGACAGACAATAGAGACATGGTAGAGAAACTTTAAACTGCCAAGCACTTGGGCTTATATACAGCAGAACTCCATGTAGGTCCAGGTTTAAATCGTGAGTGCCTTATAGGTGGGCAACGAATAGAAGGAAAGAACCACATTGATTTTAAATGCAAGAAAAAGATAAGAAAGGAAAATATTCTACTAAGACCAGAGGACATCAGTGTGTCAGAGGAAGGAGACAGGGGCAGAGGTGAAGTTTTCACCCAGTTCTACCCAGCTGCTCCTAACCAGCCTCCCTTTCAAATGCACTTAAAGGCACAGGATATCTGTCTGTTTCAAATAGCTGATAACAGATGTTTGAAATAGCTAAAGTCTTTCTCTTTGGAGCCTCCTCCCAGATACCACCGTATTTGGACTCCAGTCTGTGTCAGTTCTGAGCACAGAATTCTAGAAATCCAGCTTATGCAGGAATGGGTGCAAGACTCAGAAGGTGGGACCTACTTTCTAACTAAAAATATAGAATGTCCCTTTAATTTATTAATCTCCTTAGAAGAGGTTTGTGGAGATTGGGGCTCCACTAAGTCAACTTCCAAGGCATAGACAGACTTCCCAGTTCTGCCTAGATCCTGACTGGGCTCCATATTTTATAGAATCCCCGAGTCTATCTAGAATTAAGAACTTTATACCCTGAGATGGAACCAAATGCCCAATTGAGGAAGATGAATTGTTGATTTTGTTTGTGTGTGTGTGTGTGTGTGTGTGTGTGTGTGTGTGTGTGTGTTATTAAATCACTATAGCAAGAAAATAGAGGATGGTTCTTGAGTTCTTCTAGATTTTATTACCTGTAGGTTTTACTTTCTCCCTAGAATATCAGTTCTCAGATTGTGGGGGTGGAATGACCCTTTCACAAGGGTCACGTAAGACCATTGGAAAACAAAGAGGTTTATATTACAACTCATAACAGTAGCAAACTTACAGTTATAAAGTAGCAATGAAAATAATTTTACAGTTAAGGGTTACCACAACATGAGAAACTGTATTAGCAAGTCCCAGAACTAGAAAGTTTGAGAACCACTGCTCTATAACGTCAGCAGTGGATTGAAAGACAGGTCAGATACAGCCTCCTAGTGTCGGAATTTGGATTTTGAACCATCATCATTAAAATGTCATTTAACTTCATGGGAAGTGGGAGGTGTGTGATGTGCTGTCATTTTGTGCAGTGGAAACAGAACAAAGGTGAGTAGCTGGCCTTTGGAACCAAGAGATCTCAGGAGTCATCACAGAATTCTAATCGATTTCAGAACCTCCCCTTCAAAATCTTCCCTGCTCATGCATGGCTCTGATATGATCTCCAAAGAAGCAATAGTAGCAGGGAGGAAGTGTGTTGATCCAATAGACTCCTGTTTCCCAATGAAGGACAGCTCTCATCTAGTCCCCCAAATGATCACAACTAATAAATGGAGAAAAGTAGAAACCTAACCAGAAATGAACGTGTCCTCTCTATTCCGAATCCTTTCCTTCAAGCGAAGGGCCATGAGTCAGGTTGACATCCCTGGCTTGCTCCATCTCTCGACCCTTTGATCCTGAATTCTACCCTAGCAAACACTAGAATCTCATGTGGGTAGGGCTCAGCACCAGTGTGTTTCAAAAATCATCCAGGTGACTCTAATGTGTGGGCAGGGCTAAAAAGCAATGAGATAAATGGCCTCTAAAGGTGCCTTAGAACTCTTTAAAAAAATATACTGCAATCTTACCAAGAGCTAAAGGAAATGAGTTGGAAGCCCCTGGGCCATCCTTCCCAGAAGCCCTGAGATCCGGATGCCTTTGTGCAATCAGCCTTCTAACGGGGAAAAAAATACATGTTCTTCATGTGTTGGTCCCAAACCTTGCCTCTTAGGTCTCCCCCACTGGGCCACAGCCACACAATCAATGGTGGAACTGTTCTTTACTGTAACTTGAGAGGGAAATAATCAGGACCAATCCTGCTCCTCCACAGCCTAATCACAGTGGCTGATATTTCTGGGGCCATGTTAATCAAGCCTTTGTGCAGGCAGACCCTTAAGGTCAATCCGATTCCAGAATGATTCTGCCTCCACCGCTGGAATCTTTTATAAACGGAAATTCTCCATTCATTCTCCCTCTTACCTAAGTGCAAAATCTCTCCTAATGGTAGCATCTGTTGCCTGCACCAAACAGAGTTGATTACAGATGCTCTGAAAGGAATTTAAGTCCTTTCTCGCGCTTACTGGGGACTGTGACAGGAAGCAATAACTCTTATGTTTAAAGGACAAATCTTTGGCCAAACAGTGAATGCAATAATAAGGTAAAAGATGCATCATTGTATAAAATATTAATATTTGTTGAATTTTTATCTCTTTCTTTGGTATTAAATACAGCCAATAACCATACATGGACTGTCTCTTACAGCTACCGAGCAGGTGTGCAGGTAACTGGTTACCAAGCAACGTGTTAGCTAGGGATTAGAGCACACACTTGCATGAGCCTAACTCTGAATAATACAAACCTCGTTAAGTGATACATATTTATTTCATTATCCCAGTATCATACCAAGCTCTGCCCCACCCCCTTCAATCTTGGGAGCACATTCCTATTAAGAAGCTTGAAGGGATTTTTGCCATCAGATATTTCTTTTTTTATTAAAAACAATGAAAAGAATAGATTCATTATATCTTATCCATCAAAGTTGTTATCTACCCAAACATCTGTTCAGCTTTTGTTGTCGTGTTTAGAAAGAATAATTATCCAACAGACCTTATAAGAAATGAATTCCAACGTTTGAGTGAACTTTACTAATGGCTTGCCTTTATAACTCCTCAAGGAAAAAGTTACCTGTGCCATAATCCTGTTTATTCTTTCAAAATGAAAAGGTCTTTGGTGGTTATTTCAGAAAGGTTTTTTTAAGTAGCTCTCAAAAGTCTTCTAATCCTTAATAAATATGATCACAATATATGTAAAATGCTCCTCCGTCCCTAAGTATAGAAAATGCTTACTTTGTTTACCTCTGTTTTCTAAACTTAAATATTACCTAGCATTAAGAACTCCAATCACAACTGAGAAACTCTCGTTCAAGTAAAGTTCTCTGATACTTAGGATGACTTCAGCTGTTCTTACCTTTTACAATTATAATTAAATATGTATATGGGAGAATTAAAGGGATGAGGACAGGAGGGAAAGATGGAGGGAGCAGGGAATGGAGGAGGGGTTGGTTCAAAAGGGACCGGATTCCTCCTTTACTTACAAACTCCATTGATTTATATCACCTTTCTCTGTAGCCTACAAAAGGACTTGGTATTTTTAAAACTGCCTTATGATTAAGTGATTTTCCCACTTTAGAGAAGGGACTTCCACATGGAAATGGTAGCAAATTGACAGACGGGGGAAAAAGGTACCAATGTCTCACTCTTCATTTCAGGCTTTATATCCATGATATTCATCTCAACACACAAATTAGCAAGTGTGTTTTTTTTTTTCTAAACCTGAGAACTCAAAGATGTTTTGTCTTAATTAGCAGAGAGATACCTATTGTAACCCCTCCTTGTTAGGCAGCAAGAGACCATTGCACAGAGCCTTGGTTCACAGGAGGCTGCAGACAATTGTCTTCCTCAGAGAACAGAGCAGTGAGAACTTGCCTCTGACCTGGTAGCTTACTGAAGCTCAAACTGGCAATTTTATAAAAAATCTCTGACGGCTTTGTGTAACAACGTCTGTTACTTATGATTCAGTTTCTCCGAGCTCATCCATAGACCCCTTGGCTGCCACAGAACACTGTAGAGCGGCTAAGCTGGCAATCACACTCTTCTGAAGGACAGAACTATGAAAATTATTCCTTCTAACAGCCCCTCTTCTCAAGAACGAAACACAAAGGCTCCATTCTGGGGCTAGGCTGGGAGTCCATCAAAATGTTCTGAAGGGAAACAAACGCACGTTCCTCTTATTTAAATAGAGCTAGTAAATTTGATATAATACTTCTACCTAAAATAAGTATCTGAATTTTCTCTAACTCTCCAAAAATGAAATGGCTGCATTTAATTTTCAAAGTCCAGCCACAAAATACAAGAGGTTCTGGTTTTTTTTCTATTGTAGTCCTGGCCCTGCTCCATATCTCCACCCTGAGTCTACCTTGCTGTTTCTACGTGAGAATGAGGCTACACTGTCTTGACGTAGAAAGGCATTCTGTGAGTTGGTAAGTCAGCTAAATTGTTTTAAGAAAGGGGAATTATAAACTACCTGATGTGTTCATTTTTCATTTTGCTCTGAGACTGTTTCTCTAAAACGAGAAAGGTATTCTTATCAACACACTCTTTCCTGCCTCAGGCATCTGAAGTACCAAATCTAGGTGCAAAGTCTTCTTACAACTTTAAGCTAGTTTGTATCAAAATGACAATTTCCTCAACAGTATCATTTCCACCAAAATTCCACTTGAAAGGGACTCATTGCAATGAATCTGAATGCAGAAGTTTCATTGACTCAAAATACAGATGCATACACAATGTTCCCACCCCTCACAAAAAATACACCATTATTTTTATATTACACTATTATTAAATTGTCATCCAGTAACAATATGACATAACCTAGGTAGACTTTTTAGTCTGAATTTTTCCCCAAAGCATGGATTCTTTACCTAAGAGTGACTTCCATTCCATTATTATTATTTTTTACAAAGATTTTCTTCTGAAATCTTTTCTCATAAAGTTGTCTCCATTCTCAGAATCAGATAATAAATTCAGAAAAGAGCATCTATAAACCTGTTTGTTTTGCAATCTTTCTTACAAGAAACAACTTTTGATGACATATCTGAGCTGAATCACAAAGCTTATGAACTACAAAATATTGCCCAGCCTGCTTTCCTTTTTATAATGGGTTATATACAAACATAGATATGGGCATAGACATAGA
>CAJQZJ010001638.1:9837493-9873211 GCA_907164525.1 Lophiomys imhausi
CACACACACACACACACACACACACACACACACACACACACACACACACACACACACCATCACCATGACTCCTTTACCAAGCAAGATAAAACAACATTCACAGAACTAGGATTGTAGCTCACTGGTTGAACATTTCTCTTTCTTGTCCAATGACCTGAGTTCAATCCCCAGCATCATAAAATATCAATAATGAAAACAGAGACATGCTGAAAGAATACTGGATCCTTCTTCCATGTAATATAACAACCTTTGACTTAGATTTCCAGAACCACCTTGCACTCTGACTTCTGGACTTCACTCAGCTAAGCATTGTTACCTCTATCCTTTTACCAGCCCACGTGGCATACTTCTACAGAAAGCCTGCAACCCTATAGGTAATACCCACACTTATATTGGTGTCCAAAATTCAAGACATAGTAATTATGGTTTTTTTTCTTCCTCCACTGCTAGAAGAATGAGCAAGATTTTCACAGTGTTTGCCTATATTACCAAGGATTTTTATAAAGTAATTCAGAGATTTTATTCAGCTCTAAGTCTTAACAAGGTCAGATTCTGAGATAATTGGCTGTGAGGTTATGGAGAACATAGCATGTTTAGTTTTATTCCCTGATCCCTTGCCCTATAACCTGGGTAATCAAGGCAGATAATCATACATGTTGCCATGCCCCAGGTAAACGCTTGCTGATGGTAGGGTCCAAGGCTTTCTATAATGCTCTACTTTCTCGGGAGTTAAGAGATTAGACATCAAGCTTACCTCGTTTGTGTTAACTATTGCATAGTTGGTTTAGTTACTGTCTTAGTTGCAAAAGGTGGTGGAAGGCGCATTTCTGGCAAAGGAGAGTCTGCAAGAACACTATTGCGCATGCATTGTGATTCCCCATCCTCCTCTCGATAAACAGCTCTGGGGCCCAGAAAGGCCTTCTGACCCTTCAACTAGCCACTCCAGAAGCCCTTTCCTGTGTCAGTTAATCATCCTCATCTCCAGAGCCCAAACCCAGCAGGCAGTTCCACACAAATAAGAGGCTCTTGTCATAAAGCAAATGACAAGCAGCTGACCCTAAGAAAAGGGTCCTTCAGCTAAACAGAGTCATGTGGTGACCAGCAACTCCAGTCACTGGACAGAGAAGCCCACCTGCTGGTGCCTGCTGCTCCCTGAACATCCGGGGATCCTGTTGTCTGAAAAATGTAGAACATTCTATTGTTTCCTTTGTTGTTTGCACATCCTCCCCTAAGCCTCCATTCTTCTGCAAGGCAGCCGTCTACCCTCTCTAACACCCATTCTGGTGTTCACACGTCCCAATTTCTCTCTTTGTATTCAGAACTAATCTGTCCTCATTCTATCCTGGCCCTGAGTGACAACAGGTTCACTCACTGAGCCAGGATCCTGATGGTTGTTCATCTCATCCCATGGTCTCTAAATGTCTGTCTATTTTTTCTAAAGGGAGCTCTGATATCATTACCAAAGAAAGAAGTAATGTAGAAATTCCAGATGACCTAGCATGATATGCTTGACAGGGGAGGATAAAGAGTGCCAGTCTGTTCATGTCTCAAATAATAGCTGGGGTACTTCTCAAATGTGTAAAGGACATCCAGACAATGGAACACTGCCATTTTTTTTTCATGTACATCAAGACCAAATTCACCTGCTTCCCCAGTGTTGAGATTCTAGGAGGCCCAGGACAACATGTGAACTAATCAATCCCTGGGTGTTGCCTACTGACATGTTGCTGCATATGCTTCATGAAGTGCAATTAAATTGCATAACGTTTACTAGACTTCCTTAGAGATTGTCACACAGCCCCCCCCCCCCAAAAAAAAAAGAAGACAGTCCACAAATGTGTGTTGATTAACTAAGTGAATGCTTCTGGAAGGAACGGAGTTTGGTAAGTAAATTACAGGAAAGGAATCCCAAAGGACTGGAGAGATGGTTCAGTCTGTAAAATGCTTGTTGCTCAAACACAAGGACCACAGTCCAATCCCTAGCATACACTTAAAAAAAAAAACAGATGCAGTAGCACATGGCTATAACCCCAGTGCTGGGGGTGAAGAGGTTGGGACAAAAAGGATACCTAAAACTTGCTGGCCTGGAAGTCTAGCTAAATCATCAAGCTCCAAGTTGATGGAGAGTAATGGAGGAAGATTCAAGAAGTTGATTTCTGGCCTCCACATGCATACACCTACACCTGCACATACACATGTGCATGCACATACAAGCATATGCACACACAGCAAGACCTTTCATGACAAGCTGAGCGACAGTCCACATATTCAGAGGCCAGATTTAATAGACCCATAGATAGAAATCCAGAAGATTGATCTTCCTGAAATGCAAGATCTGCTTCAAGACTGATGATGATGGACGATAATCCAGAAAATAAGAAGACCCGAAACACCAAGAAGAACAGTTTTGACTTGATATCATGGGCAGCAAGGAACACCCAAGAGTCCTTGAGCAAAAACAAAACGAAACAAAAAAAAATACAATTTGGAAAGCATGGTATTTTAGGAAGACTGGTCTATCAAAGTGAAATCATTGAGTGTAGAAGAAGCCAAGTGTGAGGTTAGGTGGGAGTAAATCTGAATGTGCCTAATAGCCGAGTTGGAAGCAAGAATCACAGGAACAAAGCACCAAAGGATATAACTGATAGTTACCTGGGCTAGAGCAAAGGGCTGAAGATTAAAGAGTGACTAAGGTATAATCCTGGGTGGCTAAGCATCAAGGAGATGAACTGACAGTCAAGGATTCTACCCAGGTGGCCACTAAGAGATCAAACCACACAACGGAGAGGTTTATGGGGGGAGGGTGGCCAGCAAAAGACAGGCTTGCAACGGGGACATAAGAGGCAGATAGAGACAGAAGAAGAGACTGAGAGACTGAGAGAATGAGAGGGAGGGCCATGATGTCAAAAGGACCTTTTAAAGAGTGCACAAATGAGCTGCACCTGACTGCCCTGGGTGATGACCTGAACTGCTGGCTCCAAGACACTGAAAAGCAGGCTGGCAGAGTGCCTGGTTTATAACACACAGGCTATACTTTTCTCTCATCTCTCTATCTCTCCATCACATTTATCTGTTGTGATACTTTAATCTCCTCCATTGAAGGACCTATAACATCTGTTTTTATTCAAGGTACCTAGAATGTGTTGGGACTAAGTTGGCTGCTGAATATGTATAATCAGTTAATGAAATATCCTTAAATATAAAAGAGATTTCAACAGAAAATGTTATTGGGATGCATACAGCCTCTTCTGATTCCTTCATTATCCTTTCATTGCTCCTCCCACCTCTTCTCTATTTCTTCCCAATTACCTCTGTTCCTGACAGAGAGGCGCTGCCTACTGCTCTGACCGTCTGGCTCACTGTTTTTAAGAGCCAGAGACTCTATCAATTCTGAAATGCTGAGGGTTTTTTTTTTTTTTGTTATACTTTCAAAAATTAGCATAACGAACCATGTAACAAAACTGAGAAGTTGAGGAAACACTGTTTAGTTTAGGGAAGAATACTATTTTGTTATTGAAGTTTGGAAAACCTAAAGATACTGATTTTCTGTCTTATTACAAGCATACATTTTTCTGATGATTTGTTGCTTTTCTTGGTGCCACTAAGTAGCAGACAAGAAGATACCTAAGGGAGGAAGCATTTACTTGGCTTATGGTATGAAGGTACAGCCTTTTGATGTAGGGAAAGCATAGCAGTGGGGACATGAGATGGTTGACCACACCACACCTGTGGTCAGGAAGCAGAGAGAAGTGGACACAGGTACTCAGTCACCTTCATCCTTTCAGGGATGGAGACCCAGTTCACAGTGTGCTGCCGCCACCCTCATCCAGGGAAGCGGTTTTAGATACTATTCTATTGCTATGATTAAAATGACATGACCAAGGCAACTTATAAAAGAAAGTATTGAATTAGGCTTACAGTCCCAGAGGGTCAGAGTCCGTGATGATGCAGTAAAGGCAAGGTGACAGGGACAGCTGACAGCTTGCGTCTCAAACAGCAAGCAGAATGCAGAGAGCACACTGAAAAGGACACAGATCTCTTGAAACCTCAAAGCCTGCTCCCTGGTGACATACTTCTTCTGGCATGGCCACACCTCCTGATCCTCCCTAAATAACCACCACCTGGGGACCAATTATTCAAATGCCAGAGACTTATGATAGGAATCTCATCAAACTACCACAGTCTGTTGGATTTTTCCCTTCACGTAAATCCCTGTTAGAAGTGCCCTCACAGAGGTGTGTCTCCTAAAGAATCCCAAATGCAATCCAATGAGTTAATCACATATTGTACCCAAGTTGTTCCATCTATAGGTGAACGGTACCCAAGTGGGACGAACTCTCAAAAAGGAGTATTCCCAAGTTTCAACACAGTGTTGGACTCATGCAAAAGCAAAGCATGCCCGGGAAATAACTCTCTAGCACACCATTTCCTAAGAGGTTATAAATTCAACACAAGAAAGATGGTTTCTGTTAACACAATAAAGTCTAATCAATAATAAGTAAATATGTGATGAAGGATGTGATACAAGCTAATTAGTTAAAGTTAATTGGTTACATCATTTATTGCCACACTAGCTCCAGAAACAAAATAAATGGGACTCAAACAACTCCCGAGGCATGAAAACTGGGTTTCAATTTCTGTGCAAGTTCTGACTGATCAATACCAACTATCTAGATCTCGGTGTTAGATTCTTGCGTTTCCTAGGCACCCAGGACTGTAAGTGATAGGAGATACTTAGCATATGGAAGGAAGCCATGTGATGTTCCTGGTCCTGTTTCCCTTCTCTACTCATAATGGCATGGCTACTCATGGCTATGACCAGTGGATCCTGAGATGGGGAGCAAGGCAGAAACAGTCAGGGATAAAGACCTCAGATGGCAATGAGCACACAAGAAACAGACTTCCCAGGAGGCAGGCTTCAGTGGGACTGCTCATTTAACTGGGGGGAACAAAGGGTGTTTAAACCTTAGGGGAGTGGATAGAGGATTTTGGGATGAGTGTACATCATTGGCCAGGACCAAGGTGGTGGGAATGCCTTATTTGCATGAAGAGGAATTCCAGGTACTTGCTGACCTTATAGTAGACGGGAAATTTAACCTGCAACCTGGCCACCAGGCTACATGACCACCTCAAGGGTGGCAGATGTGGGAGCCTTAAGGCTATGTGCACTGGGGCATGCAGGCCTAGAACAGGGAGGGAATGGCCCTACTTCTGCTTGTCTCAAGACAAGATTTTCAGGGTTTGGACATGCTTCAACCTCCCTCTTGCTCCAGGCCAGCTCCTTTGATCACACAGCTCCTCAGCCCCACAGCCATGATGGTAGGATGTGTGCAATTAGCTTGATCTAGCCATACTACACTCACCTTCATAATCAGCACTAATGGTTTGTTTTTGTTTTGTTTTGTTTTATATTGCTTAAGTTGAATTTAAGTGTATCCAGTAAGTTACAATTATTGGCATATTTTAATCACTTTTATTTATTGTTAAGGATTTATTGTAATTTTATGTGTTTGAGTGTTTTGCTCACATATATGTAAGTACACTGTGGACATGTCTGTAAAGGTCAGAAGAGGGCACTGGATCCCCTGGAACTGGAGTTACAGAGGGTTGTAAGCTGCCATGTGGCTGCTGGGAACCAAACCTGAGTCCTCTGCAAGAGCAGAAAGTGCTCTTAGCTGCTGAGCAATCTCTTCAGCCCTCTAAATTGCTTTTCAATTGTATGCTTCCTCTTTTTCTTCTTGGACAATTTCACACTTGTATATGCTGAAATTTTACCCCATTACTTTCTCTCAATCCTCTTCTCTCCTGCATAACCCTACTTTACAGCAAGCCCTTCCCTTGATGTATTTATTTAGTTACTGTGTTTATGATTGTGTGCATGAGGAGGGGATCATTTACAAGGGCAACTTACCAGTGGTCACACCCTCCTTAACCAGTACCCATTAATTAGTGTAGAACCTTAATGTGGGAAAGGTCCTTGGGAGGTCCTCAGCAACGTGAGTGGTTTCTAAAGAACGATTTCTCAATGTCAGTGAACCTAATCTCTAGGCATTTCCTAGATGTCATACATTATAAAAGGAACCCATGTTTTGGATGAGAAATAGAGTGGAAACAAATTTAAAGTTTCTAAGACTTCTGTAAAATAACCCACTAACCTTGGGCAAAACAGCTGTCACCACTAGGCAACCCAGGTAGTTGTCTTCTGACTTCCATCCATGCACTGTGACATGTGCACATGTACAGTCACACATAATGTGCATACATTAGACACACATGCTACACACACACATACACACACACACAAAGAGATTCAAGAGTCATTGCTGTATTGATGAAAATTGATATAATGAGAATGAATTAGAGCAGCCAAGCAAGAAAGTACAAAATGAAAAAGATGGCTTGCTTAGGACTGAAAGAATACCTGAATTTAATGGGTAGGCAGTAGGGGGTTCTCCTGTAGAAAACCAAGAAGAGGTAGTTTGAGACATGTCATGATAACCACAAGAGGAAGTATCAAGGATGCCAAGATGAAGATCTTGATCTTGAAGAGATCGTGGTAAGCCGCAGAAATCCTCAGGTAGGAGTAAGCTAAGAAAGCGCTATGTATTTGCTGATTAAAAGATATGGAGACACCTTTCACTGGCAGTACGGCCTCGTAGGCCCCCGGTGTATGAAGAAGCTCTTGGCCCTCATATGACTCCTGATCTGTGGTGAGAGACTGTTAGGCAGGGACACTCCACCCCAGAGGAACAAGACGGAAGGGTCAGGGGGTAGAGCATGGGAGGGTGGGGCTGGGAAGCGGGAAAAGAGGACAATATGATAAGGATGTAACCTGAAGCAACAAACAAATAAATTAATTAATTTTTAAAAAAGCAGGTAACAATGTCAAAACATTGTAAATAAAATAAAGGATACAGCCATTCAACCTGGTTTTATAAACCTCCAAGTGTCGAAAAACGTAGAGCTAAGGTAAAATACATGAAAAATGTGGTGTTAACCCATGCCTTTAACTTCAGCAGAGACGGGAGGAGCACCATAGAGTTAGTGGTCTTATAAATTGTAGAGTTACACGGAACAGGGTGGTGAGGGTGCACACCCTTAATCCCATCAGTCAAGAAGAGTACACCCTTAATCCCAACACACTAGAGACAGAAACAGGCAGATCTCAGAGCTCAAGGTCAGCCTGATACAAAACAAACTCTAAATAGAGAAAAACTTCGATCCAGGAGTGGTGAAACACATCTTTAATCCCCTCAGATGGGAACCACAGGTCTCTGATCCCAATAATTAGAATGCGGAGACACACACATAGGATTTGGAAGGACCTAAGTTTAAAAGCTACTTACAAAAGGCCTACTCATACAAAAGATATGGAGACGTCTTATTAGTGAGATTTAGTGCCACAGAGTAGAGTGTAAATGAGCACTAAAATGAAGAAAATAATTCTTTGACTCTTATTAGAGAAACTTGAGGACTGTGTGGTTATACACCAGAAGACAGACAAATAAAACAAAACCCCCCAAAACAAAACAAAACAAAAAAGCTACTAGGAAGTATGATAGGTTCTAAGGATGTGGTCTTTTTCATTGCCTGCTACTGGGTAAAATGTGCACTATTTTTTATTTGCTGGCCGAGTCTATCGAAAGTTGATTTCAATGGACTCACTGCTCTTAGAACTAACAGATCACTCTAAGAAGAAAATAACTGGGCATCCCAGGAGGTGGCAGGGAGGCCACTAAGCCCAGCTCCCCTGACTGAAAGGTTACATCAGGCAGGTTTTACAACAGGCATTTGGTCTCTTTGTTGATCCATTTCCTTAGCTGTGGAATGGGAAAATAATTCCCTTTTAATTGGATCCTGAAGTGATAAGGGCTTTTCAGACTGCTCAGGACTCTACAGTGCTTCCAGACAATAACCTAGCTCAGAAATTTCCCAGGCACCCGCCCTACTCCCTAGAAAGCCACTTCTCTCTTCTCATAAAATCTGCAACCGAATGTTGAAGATTTAAAGGGTGTGTGTGTGTGTGTGTGTTTTTATTGGGCTTTGGATCCTGTACTATCTCCTGTCTTCAGTATGCCAAAACCAAGTAGAAAACTGCCAAAATTGCCCACCCTCCAAACTATGGTAGCTTCTATCCATTCATTTGTTCAACCAAAGAACTTTCTAAAGCTAAATTTCTACCTGCCTAGGGCACAGCCTCCAGTTTTTATTGGATGTGTGCAGGCTCATTTGCATTCTCTTTCTTTCCTCTTAACTTTCAGCCTCTACCAACTCAGCATCCCTCCCCCAACCCCAGGAGCTGTCGTTAGCAGCCATATATCGTCTTTTGGAAATAAACCCCAACTGTCTGCCGGAAATTTCCACTCGCATATGCAGCCATCTCGCCCATGCATCACATCTCCAGTCAGATTCATCAAGCACTGGCTGCTGCCCAGGGGCTCTTGCTCCCATCAGTTGATGTCATTCTCCCAGTCACCCTGGCTCAGGTCCTCAGCATCACCCCGGTGCCCTCTCTCTCCTTGATCTTCTGTCTCTGTTACTCAAGTCTGAAATTTTTCCACTGGAATGCCTGGCTCATAGGGATCTTTTAGCTTCCCGTTTTTTTACATACTTCCCATGCGTCTGTCACTGAGGTTTGTGAGGCTCCCCTCCCTTTGTTCCTTCTGTTTTTCAGATGAGAAAGTCATAGTTGGCTAGGTAGATGGCAAGGGACTGAGTCTCAATAGCCCCAGAATTTCACAGTTTGAAACTCTACCTCTTCACATTGTGATGATATTTGGAGCTGGGCCTGCGATGCAGTTAAATGAGATTATAAGGGCAGGGTCCTTGTCCAACAGAGCTGGTACTCTCATAAGAAAGAGAAAAGGAAAATCATGGCGGTGGCTTGTGTCTTACATCTCAGCACTTGGGAGGCTGAGCAGAAGGCGTACAAGTTCAAAGGTCAGCCTAGGTTACCTAGCAAGACCCTACTTCAAAAAACTTTTACAAGAAAGGTACCAGGATTCCTTCTCGTACTGCCATAGAACAAGGAAGGAAGATGAAGTGCAAGCCAGCATAAGGCCCTCATCAGGAATCAAGACATCAGGCCTCTTGACCTTAGATTTCTCAGCCCCTAGGTCTGATGTTGTTGTTAAGCTACCCAGATTTTGTGATGATAATGCAAGCCTATGCAGACAAGTATATGCCTAACACATCACTAAGAGATGGAGCTAGGATTTAAACTATGGACTTCTCTGCAAGACGTGTCCTAAGCCACTGTCCAGGATCAGTGTCTCAGTCAACAACTTGGTTCAAGTCTTCCTGGTTCCCTCCAGCTAACCTGTTTTTCCTCAAACACCATTCAAGTCAGATAAGCCCTTTGACCAAAACTTTCTGTGGATCCTCAGTGTCTGCAAGATCAGATTTGATTCCCACAGCTGTCCAAGGTTTTTGTTGTTTTTTTTTTTCCTAGTGGTCCATCAGTCGTCCATTGAGACCCACCTCCATTCATGAAAGATGCCAAAGTCCTGCTATTCTGCTCGTCAGAGTTTGTCCATGAGTTCCAGGGGAGTGAATGGAGAGTAGAGAGACTTTCTCTGCATGCCCAGTGTCTGAAGAATGGCAAATGCTCAATCAACTTCTCTTGAATGACTGACAGAAGGAATCAGTGTGGCTTTTCACCTGGCTAAGAGGCACCACCAATCCATCCTCCCATTTGTGGTACCCCCCCCCATCAGGACCAATTTCAGATCTACCTGAACTGCAAGGGTCTTTCCAAACACTTCATCCTCTGTGTCTTACCACCTTCCAGGCATCTCTTCCAGGATGTTCTATCTTTCTAACTGACCTGACACAAGAACCAACATAGCTACCGTGTTCAACAACAGTGAATTTTGTTCTACCACATCTATGACAGAGACCTATAGCTTCCTCTCTATACCTCTCATCCTTCCCCCACCCCCACCCCCTTAGTGTGTTAGAAATTAAACTCAGGGCTTAGGCAAGCACTCAACTTAGACCCTCAGATTTTTTTTCTTACTATATAAAACTTGGCCCTTTAACTAGAAATACTAATGGCAAGCTAAAAACAGGACACTCTTGTCCCAGCTTCCCTTGCAGCTAATTATGACCACAGATCTAAATTTTGATCAATGCAAGTGAGATTGTATGTTCCACATCTGGCAAGTGTCCTTATGGCCGTATCTTTTCTCTCTACACCCTCAGTTAAGGACTCTAGCAACCTGCTTGGGCTATGAAGATTTTGATATGGCATGGCAGGGAGCTATAAAGAGCCTAATTATCTGCCAGTATGATAGCATGGCAATAACTGCCTTGTACTGCCTCTGACTTCATGGCAGAAGAACAAACTACTAACTTGTTTGAACCATGGACATTTAGGTTTCTTTAACACAGTAAAGCTGACATATACTGCAAAAATCTATCAACAGAGAATGTGTAAATCAACTGTGCTGATATAAATATGTTTATGCATTTATTTGCATGTGTATATCTGGGTTTATGAGTGTATACACCATTCTTCCTAACATAAAATAGGTTCTAATATTTTGGTTTGCTGACACCTATAGAAATTTGTTGAACAGTTGGTGTGTACGATATTATCTGACATAAAGAATGGAAAGACTGTAGCTTAAAAAATAAGATCCCTCACCCTCCATGACATCACAATATATTGTAGCTCACAAGCTTGTTTATGTTCGTCATTCTCAATTAAACATTAACATGTTTGCTTTATCTTGTAGCCCAACACTTCCCACCACCCACCTCACTTAAATTATTTTGTCTTAAAAAAATAACGATTATAATTTAAAAATGTTGATGGAAAATCTCAACACACAAGGCAAAGGCAAAAAAAAAAAGACATCAAAAAGAACACAATGGCACTTCTTTTTAATATGTCTTTAAAATAAATGAATACTCAGCCATAGATTTACCAGGTTCAAACTTACTCCTGCCCTGTGTATTTTGTAGCTATGTTTAAGAAGGCAAGACTTCTTCCAGCCAACTGAAAGAAAAAAAAAATCCATCCAAAGCCCATGCTGTCTGCTGGAAAAAGGTGCTGGGGGCCATGGAAAAGTGTCACATGTGCCACTGAGCTTCCCAGGAAAGGGCAGCTCTAGTTTACTTAATAATCATGCCCTTGACATTTGGAAGATCATGTTTGTTACAAACTGCTTAATTAGGCACCCCAAAGTTCATAAAAAATCATAGGTTTTACTTCAACTTAAGAGATTTAGGTAATGCCTCTTGCTCTGAAATTTGATCTCTTCTCATCCATCCTACAGGCAATCACAGCCCTGCTGACTGCTGGAGGTAACAGAGTTCATGTAAACGAGAGACATCTGAACGTGCAATGACCTAACTTTTTTTTCTTAATTTGTGTATCCACAGAAAGAAGTATGGGACAGATAAATCAATAAAAGGAAAGGGCTAATCATTCTGTAAATCATTATAAAGAGTGTGCAAGTGTGGAGGTTGACATATGATCTGAATGAGAATGACCTTCAGGAAAATTGCTTCTCAAAGGCTCTTGTGTATTTCCCCCAAGATATTTGATGAGAGAGATGCTCAGTCCCTATGTCTTTATCATTAGAAGCTTCATGGAAATCAGCCAGCATTTTCCCGAACCATACACAACTCTTCACTAAAGCAAACAATATTTTTGATGAATTTTGGCAGTTTACAAACACACATACACAAAACACCCAAAACAATTATGTCTAGGAGTGAAAGCTAGGAAGCATTATTTTTCTTCTCCTGAGCAGTCCACAATATTCAGACAAATAACTGAATGGCTTTAACTGTGATGGTAACAAAGGACAACATATAAAGACAGATTATGACTCTAAATTCAGGAGGTTGACCCTTATTTATCCACAATTACACTTGTTAAAGTGCTTTCATTAAAATAGTTCTTTGGTCAAAAAGGATTATGAAATACGATGCTTAGTACGTATTTTCTGAGATGCTGTCATTCATATACCAAGAATTAGCATATTAAAGGTTCTTTAAAAGTCCTGCGATAGGGCTACCTATACAAATGTAACCAGATGGTTTGTCTCCCTAAGTACCTGTGCCACTGTTCCGTTTTGGAAAACCACACTTTAAACAGTATAAGGCTAAATCTTTCTTTGTAGATCATAATCTTCAATCCAATGTTATTTTTGTCTTGTTTTTTTGTTTGTTAGAGACTGTAGACTGGCCTGAAACTATGAAACTAAGGATGACCTTAAAATCCTATTCCTCCTGCCTCTACTTGCCAATTGCTGTGATTTTGTGTGTGTGCCAACATACTCAGTCTGAATGCTATTTACTATAAAGATGTTGTGTAACAATATTCTCTGAAAATGAAAGCTTTGTAAAAAACCCAAGGGCTCTAGCTGGGCAGTAGTGGCATACATCTTTAATCTCAGCACTCAGGAGGCAGAGGCAGGCAGATCTCTATGAGTTTGAGGCCATCCTGGTTTACACAGTAAGTTCCAGGAAAGCAAAGGCTACACAGAGAAACCCTGTCTCAAAAAACAAAAACAAAACAAACAACCAAATCCAAGAGGTTGTAAAGGATGCTGATTAAGGCTCAGGAACTAAACAACTCAGGAATCTCAGGATGTCCCTGAACTAGCCAGATTCACAAGGTTTCCTCATCCCCAAAGTTATATAAGCAATAAGGATTCCAACCAAGCTGCCTAGAAAACAGAGACTAATTGAGCTACATGGAAGATAATCTCCAAATTCTTAAGCTCCTTGTAATTTTCACAGTGCGGTGAGCTCAGGAGTCCAGCTTTTGCCCATATGGGGATGTGATTTGGTGACACAGCTAAATTTGAATCATTTCTGATTTTGTAAGTAACCCTGCAGAGACCTGCACAGCTTTAGGAGTGGCCTGACTAGGACTAAGGGGAATGAAGAAACAACAGACACACATACAGAAAAGCTGGGTTCAGGTGAGCTATGTGCTCTGATGGAGGTGTACCAGCAGCACAGAAACTCATCTCATATATTATATTCAACTAAATAAAGAGAAGGCAGGTTAGCTAATCTCTATAGGGGATCTCTATAGGGGAGCAATGTCAGCCTGAGGTCATCAGGAAGGAGTAAGCTATGGTTGATATTTTATGTACATATTTGTCAACATCCATTCTTAGACCAAGGGGGAAGGCCTCTCCATTTCCCTAAGCCTGATCCCTGCAAGACCTCATGATTCTCATGGATCTGAGGCACAGGCATCCTTGACATACACATGTTCCTGTCAACAGTACACATTCATCCACCTCCCACATAAACCCTCATCCACACGCCTGTAAGTAACACTCTAAAACTTATTGGGTCACCTAGTTGGTGTTTGCTAATTGTCTTAGTCACTGTTCTATTGCTGTGAAGACACCATAACCAGGGCAACTCATAAGACAGAGCCTTTAATCGGAGGCTTGCTCACAGTTTCAGAGGTTTAGTCTATTAACATCATTGCAGGGAGCATGATTGCAAGCAGCCAGGTGCTAGAGCACTGGCTAAGAGCTACATCCTCATATGGAGGCAGAGAGAGAGAGACAGAGACAGAGACAGAAAGATTGGGCCTGGAATGGTTTTTGAAGCTTCAAAGCCCACCACTCCCAGTGGCACACATCCTCCAACAAGGCCACCCCTAATCCTTCTCAGATAGTGCCACTTCCTGGTGACTAAACATTCAAATATATGATCCTATGGAGTCCATTCTTATTCAAACCACCACATGTCACTCGCTGGCCCCCATAGGCTTGTAGCCATATCATAATGCAAAATGATTATAAGTTGAACTTCAAAAGTTAAGTTTCTGTAGTCTTTTATAGTCTCAACATAGTTTAAAAGTACAAAGTTCAAAGTGTCTTCTGAGACTCATGGCATTCTCTCTAACTCCCTGAAAAGTCAAAATGAAAAAGCAGACCATGTACTTCCAACATACAATGGCACAGAACATCATTACCATTCCAAAAGGGAGGAAAGAGAGCATAGTGAGGAAATATTGGACTAAAACAAGTTCAAAACCCAGCAGGGTAAACTCTAAAATTCCACATCTCCAAGTCTGCTGTCAAAGGGCTGTTCAGATCTTCAACTCCTTTCAGCTTTGTTGACTGACACTTCTTTCCTTTGGGCTGTTTCCACACCCATTTTCTACAGCTTTCCTTGGCAGGTATCCCGTGGCTCTGATATCTCTAGTACCTTGGGATCCCTAACACAGTCAAGGCTCCACCCGCACAGTTCCACAAAATGGCCTCTCTGGGCCGCCGTGCAGGGATACCCCCACCAAGCACAGCCTCAGGTTTTCCTTAGCCATGGATAAAGATTCCACAACTCTTTTCTTGTACCCTTGACTCTAAAGCTAGAAAGGACCACATGGCTGAAGCCGCCACATTCTGCTGATTGATGGCGCTGAAACTTGACCTCCTTGTTCAATTGCATTTGCATCAGCTTTCTGTTGATGACCCTTTACTTCACTGCTTAAGCGTCTTTAATTCCTTTTCACACGTTAGACACTTAGCTGGGTGGAATCTGGCCCTCACCACTCCCTCTATTCCATTTGGCATCAGGCTTCTCTTTAAACTTCCTTGAGCACATGACACTTCCTGGTGCTCCTTTTCTCCTCAAACTGTACATTTTGTATTTCTCTTTGTGCACCCTGCTCTTTTTCTTTATAGATGTACGTAAGAGTGACTGCTAGTAAACACATGACACAGTCAATACCAGGCTATCCTGAAATCTCTTCTGCCATCACCATTAGTCCAAAAACTCTTCAATTTAGCATCAGGTAGACTTTTTGGGGGGGTGGGGGGGCAACAGGGCAGAAAGCAACCACATTCTTCACCAAAATAGCACAGGAAAGGTGTCTAGGCTGCTTGCTAATATTCTTCCCCTGGAAGCCTCTTACACCAGTCCATAATAACCTGCATCATTCTTAGCACCAGTGTCTTTTGTGCTCCCACTACTATGGTCCAGCAAGCCCCACTCAAAGTCGTCAATCTCCTTCCGAATCCAAAGTCTACATTCTTCCAACCAGCAGTGCAGTCAGGCCTGTCGCAAGAATACTAACTCCCTGATACCAACTTCTGTATTAGTCAGGGCTCTCTAGGAGAACAGAACTGATAAAATGAATATGTGTGCGTGTGTGTGTATGTGTGTGTGTGTATGTGTGTGTGTGTGTGTGTGTAATATGTATATAAAATGAATACACACATATATAAAAGGAATTATTTTAGAAAGGCTTTCAGGTTGTAGTCCAGCTAGTCTAACAATGGTTGTCTAAGAACCCACGAGTTGTTCAGTCTGTTCCCACAGAAGCAGGCTCTAATGCCAGTAAAGAAATGGGCTTGCCAGTGAAAACAAGTGGGCAAGGAAAGCAAGCTCTCTTCTTCCACATCCTTTCCATAGTCTGCCAGCAGAAGGTGTGGCCCAGATTAAAGACAGATTTCCCACCTCAAAAGATCTCTATTAATGATGCATCTTCCCATCTCAGAAAAACCAGGTCAAAGGTTAGTCTTCCCACTTCAAATGATTTAATTCAGAAAAAAAAAATACCTCACAGGTGAAGCCTGATGCTAAAGCTTTAGTTAATTCCAGATGTAGTTGAGGTGATAATGAAGAATAGCACAGTGATGACCTTACCTGAGTTTGTCATTATTTTTCTATCTGGAGTGAAGAGATGCTTGTGTTGCATCTTCCCAGGAATACTGTCACACATCAAATGGCCATTTACTGAAATATTGCTATGGTTGAAGCTTCTATAACAAATTAAATCACAGGGAGCAAGAGAGGAATGAAGTAGGATCTTCAATCTTTAGAAGCTTACACTGAAACCAAAAATCTAGCATGCACACTCCAAACTAGAATGCATGCAGCAAATGAGATTTTCGACAATGGTCAGAGCTAAGTTAAAGAGAGAAGAGTTCCAGAGTCTGTGACATTTGACACTGAAACCTAAAGCATGAACTGGAGATCATTTGGGAAGAGATGAAGCTTGGGAATACAAAGCACAGAAAACTCATGATTTCCCAGGGGAATGGTGCATGGTCTAAGAAGGTAGGGTATAGAATTGGAGAGAGGGCAGCCCAGGATAGATGCTGGAAAGAATACCAGCAGTTTCAAAGTAGAGGTCACCTTCTCAGGGTGCATGACTGCATGATTAAGAAAGGTAGAGACTTGGGGCACAGAAGAATCTTGAAGATGAGGTGATTAAAGCTCTATGTGGGATGATTTGCAATGCTGCCCTTACTTCAGTCAGAACTACAGCCACCGGAGGCTTCTCATCCTCTTCTTGGATCACGGCAATATATAATTTAAGGTCTTAAACAAATCCGTGATATGAAGGTTCAGAGAGCTGCACATTTTATCAGAAATGTTCACAGGCAGCCAAGAGACTAGAAAATTATGGTTTTGGAGTAACAGCGATGGGTGATAAATCCCGGCAGCCTTTCATAAATTCAGTGTGATGGCAACACAAAGACAGACCTGAAAAATCACCTCTGTACATCTACTCCTGCTTGGGGTGGCAAGTAGGATGGTCCTGAAAACAGATGAGACCAATTTTAACACTGTAACTTTTATTGGTCACCAGGCATGACCTTTATCCCCCATAAAGCCATACAGTATTAAAAGTCTACATGGAGCTTACTTCATGTAAGGGTATGTGGCATGAAAACAAACAAGCAAAATGGCAATGCCATAAAGCAAAAGACTAAATACAAGAAACAAACAATTTTATTTTTAAAAACCTGTAACTGTTCACAGAAGAAAACTGTTTTCACTGCTACTTTATGCTGCCAGCAGTTTATAATTGTGCTTGACAGAGGAGGCCAAAGCTTGAACTGAAGTTTAAGAGAATTTTAAAATAATTATTAAAAACTATAAGCAGTTAGTGTTCACACTATCCGAAAGGACATCCTATTGTCTCACTGAAAAGGAGTGCAGTTCTGCTGAGAAACTCTATAGATTTACAAAACAATAGAACACAGATTATATCCAAAGTCTTGATTAATTAGAATGGATGCTATATACAGAGGTATGGGATCCTTAACTACAGATTCTCTCCCCTTCTTTTTTTTTTCTTCTAGTCCTGTTTGCTAAAAATATTCATGAAATCAGTAAACCCATATCCCTCCTTTATCAAATGGACTGTCTACACGGGTGATTCCCAAGCAGAAACAGTGCTAGACTTATTTGTGTGTCACATAGACAGTTTCTGAGGAGTGCAGAGTCCGGGCCTGCCATTGCCCCAAACTGCCATTCTCATTTTGATTCTGTATGGGTCTACACAAAGTTTCAGAGTTTTTAATTGTCTAGGTTTTAGGCATCACAAACCTCCATGATAACTGGATATTTCTTAATACTAAAACCTCATGAAGAACTATAACAATAGTGCTGTGATAAAGTCAGGACTACTCTGTCTGCTTCCCAAGTAAAACTGAACTACATTTTCCAGCCTCCCTTGCAGCTAGGTGGGGGCCACATGACTGGATCTTGGCCTTATTTACTTTCAGCCATATTTTCTTTGGATACTTACATCCAACAGAGAATTGTGAGATTCTAGTACATCAGAGCTATTGGGATTGAGGGTCTAAGTCTATGAAGAGATATATAGATCAGGGAAGGAACTCCCACTGCACCCTACTGGGCTGTAGCAGATGAGAGAAACAGAGTTTGATTGTGCTAAGGTGGACAGAGATACAAAGACTCTTTGCAAGCCATGAACTTACAATAATTAGCATATACGGCAACATTTTTAGTGGATTTTGCAGTTAAGTATTTTTAAAATCATGAAGGTATATACTCAAATTTTACCATGTAATTAAAAAGTATAAGACCATAGGTCATAGTTAACCTTTAAAATAATTTCTGATATGAGCTTGCTGGCTTTTTTTTCCTGATGATTTTCCTTCTCTAAATGTAGAACACAGGGTGGGGAGGGGAAATCTAGCCAATTGAGAGTTCCAGGTAATAAGGTTTCAATTTAGTACATTTTTATAACCATTGGAGAAATAAAATTGAAATATAGCTGCTAATAAACCTGAATTTTCAAAGTCCAAATGGATATAAACATAAAAAAGCATGAAAATTTAAGACTTAATAGAACCACACACCCCAAAGACTATGCAAAAGGTCACGATATTTACTTACTTTCGAACAAATCTGTGGGAAGGAATTCTATCAGTGAGCTCATCGTTGTCAGCAGAAGGATTGTTGCAGTGTAACAAGAGGACAAGGTTAGGAGTCAGACAGAGCTAGATCTAAATCCTGAGCAAACTCAAAGCTTCACACTCTCCATCTGCACAACGGTGTGCTGGAATTCATGGTAGATTATTAAGGTTTCAATGGTTCTTAGGCAGTACACAGCAAGTTATAAATATTTAATGCTTTGTTAGATCAATTTAATATAGAAGTTAGTTGTACTGCATCTTCTTTGTTAGAATAGCCAGTCACTGTCTGCACATATAAGGAAGATCTGCAGAATTCAGAAACTAAAACTAGCTGACTTTTATCCCAAAAAGATGACTGGGGTGGGGAAAGGGAACCTGGAGAGATGGCTCAGTCAGTGTTTGCCATTAAAGTGTGAGGACCTTATTTCAGAGCTTTAACACACATTTTAAAAGCTGGGTGTGGCAGGATTCACCTATAATCCCAGGGCTGGGGAAGCAGAGACAGGAGGATCGCTGGAGTTTGCTATTCATACAATCTAGCAGAATCATTCAACTCTAATCTAGCAGAATCAAATGCTCTATCCTTAAAAAAAAAAAAAGTAGATAGTTATTGAGGAAGACACTTGACATCAGTCTTTAGGTTTCATGGACAGTCATACTGCCATAAGTAAGTACATACACCACGGAGGAATATCACACACACACACACACACACACACACACACACACACACACACACACCTAGAAAAGATACCACTGGTGCTGGCAAAGTCTGGGATTTTGTACAGGTCAACACTGTACTTGCAAAGCAACTTGTGTGCTACAGTCTATGCATTTTTACCCTGTTTTTCCAACCATGAGGAACCTTTACCTTGGGCAATGATCCCTGGTATTTAACAACATCTGTGTTCTCAGGAGCAAGAGCAAGGCTACCATGGTCCCTACATCAGCCAGCTCAACCTCCTGCAGACCTTCATACAATCCATCCCCTGTCTCAGAAATGCATCATGGGCCAGAGAGAATAGGAGTAACCTCCCTGGGAGAGCATCTTCCCCTCCCCTACCCTACCTGGCCTGCCCAAGCCAGCAAAAGGACCCTGCCACCTCTTTTTCTTTTGATAAAAACTGAGGAGACTACCGTCTTTCCTGGTTTTCTAAGTTTTAATTTGAAAATTGAATTCAGGAGCTTGTCAACTCTGACAACTGAGCTTTAAAATTCAGTTCAAAGACATTCTGCTTGTACTTTTTAAAATCCTTCCACTGACTTCAGAGCAGTGGGATTTTTTCAAAATCTTCACTGTGGGGACAGAAAGGAAAAAAAAGGTTAGTTTTCCTTCTTTCCAATTAAACTTGATTCTGTATAAAGACCGTTACAATTTTTCTGCTCTTCGTATACCAACTCTTTCTCCCCATAAACCTCCGCTTTCAACAAACATGACTGGGTCCTTCATTTCAGAAAGCAAGGGCTGAGACTTTGTGTAATGAGGCCCCATTTCATCAGCAAACACTGAGAGTAAAAATAGATACACACAGGATTAATCACACACCAACACTGTTCAAGTGACAGAATTTGTGACACTTCATGTCTTCAAAATAATAATAAGTCAAACCCGTGAAAGAAACCACCCCATTCTCTGAAGCTAAAAAAATAAAAAAAATAAAAAATTACTCCCAGCACCAGAGCCCTCCACTGCAGGTGTATTGAGAGGCAAATTCTTCAAGGCTCAAAGGGATAGGTCAAAACCCTAAACATGGCAGGAGACCAAAGCTAAAAACCATGATTCCATGACAGACGCCAAAGGCCTGCTGGTGCCTGGGAAATTACATGGTGAAGTTCATTTCTGACATTTCATTCACACAAGAATAACAGGACCCTGAAGTTAAACAATGACATTCAGAAAGGAAACACCTCTGCAGATGACACTTCTTGCATAGTTCGGCCTCCAGGGCAAACACTGGAACTTGAATTTCATAGTGCTCAGGTGTGTGTGGGAGGAGGGCCGCGGAGGGGAGGGGGGAAGCAGAGAGAGAGAGAGAGAGAGACTTCTTCCAGCCAGAGAGAGGGAGAGAGCTGAGGGCTAAGCTGAGGGAGGAGGGGATGGGGTGACAGTTCATTTCTGTTTCATCCCAGAGGACTCAAGTCTTCACTTCAGAGATTTTTTTTTTAAGTGACATTTGAAAGGTGCTGCAATCTCCCATTCATTTGGTTTCTGTTTGGCCTTTAAATGTAATATTCCAGCTGAGAGGTCAAGCTGGTGTGTGGGGTGGGGTTTCATGAAAAAGAACCAAGCCAGACAGTTCTGAGCATCAAAAAGTCCCATCTAAAAGTCCCATTCAGGCCCAGGGATAGGAACACGAGTGTGGCTTTCTTTTTTTTATTTTTTAAAATTCATTTATTTATTGCTTCAGGTTACAGCTCCATCATAGTGTCCTCCTTCTACCCTTCCCAGTCCTGCCCTCCCACCCTCTACCCCCTAACCCTTCCATCCCACTCCTCTGGAGTGGAGTGTCCCTACATAACAGTCCCCTGCCCAAGTTCAACAGTCATATGAGGGTCAAGAGCCTCCTCATACACTGGAGGCACCACCAGGGAAAAGTGTCTCAATGACAGGGAGAGAAAACAAACAAACAAACAAAGAAGTCTGTCTATGTCCATGTTCCCTTTGGTGCGTTGGTTGTGGGATAGTTATCCTATACTATATAGCTAAAATCTGACTATAAGTGAATAGATGCCATGTGCATCCTTCTGAGTCTGGGTTAGCTCACTGAGGATGAGCTTTTCTAGTTCCATCCATTTGGCTGGAAATTACATAATTTCCTTGTTTCCGATAGCTGAGTAGTATTCCATTGTGTAGATGTACCACAGTTTTTTAATCATTCTTCAGTTGAGGGACATCTGGGTTGTTTCCAGTTTCTAGCCATTACAAATAAGGCTGCTATGAACATAGATGAGGCAACTTCCTTGTGATTCAGTGAGGAGTCATTTGGATGTATACCCAGAAGTGGTATGGTGGGGTCCCAAGGCAGAGCTATTCCAAGTTTTTTCGATTTCGCCAGACTGACCTCCATAGTGGTTGCACAAGCCTGCACTCCCACCAGCAATGGAGAAGTGTTCCCGTTTCTCCACACCCTCGCCAGCATGTGCTGTCATTTGAGCTTTTGATCTTAGCCATTCTGACAGGTGTGAGATGTAATCTTAGAGTTGTCTTGAGTTGCATTTCTCTGATGATTAGGAATGCTGAGCATTTCTTCAAGTGTCTCTCAGCCATTAGGAATTCCTCCTTTGTGAATTCTCTGTTTAGCTCTTTTCCCCATTTTTTAATGGGATTATTTGGTTTTTTGGCATTTAATTTCTTGAGTTCCTTGTAAATTTTGGATATTAGCCCTTTGTCAGATGTGGGGTTGGTGAAGATTTTTTTCCCAGTCTGTAGGCTGCTGTTTTGTTTGAATGACAGTGTCTTTTTCCTTACAGAAGCTTTTCAGTTTCATGAGGTCCCATTTATTGATTGTTGGACTTAGGTCCTGAGCTGTTGGTGTTCTGTTCAGGAAGTTGTCACCTGTGCAAATGATTTCGAGGGTTTTTCCCACTTTCTCTTCTAGTAGATTTAGTGTGACCAGCCTTATGTTAAGGTCTTTGATCCACTTGGACTTAAGTTTTGTACAAGGTGATAAGTATGGGTCTAATTTCATTCTTTTACAAGTGGACATCCAGTTGGACCAGCACCATTTGTTGAAGATGCTGTCCTTTTTCCATTGTGCGGTTTTGGCTTCTTTGTCAAAAATTAGGTGACCATAGATGTGTGGGTTCATTTCTGGGTCTTCAAGATGGAAAGATCTCCCATGCTCATGGATAGGTAAGATCAACATAATAAAAATGGCCATCCTACCAAAAGCAATATACAGATTCAATGCAATTCCTATCAAAATACCAACACAATTCTTTATAGACCTGGAAAAAGCTATTCTCAATTTCATATGGAACAACAACAACAACAACAAAAAAAAAAAACAGAATAGCTAAATCAATCCTGTACAATAAAAAAACATCTGGAGGTATCACCATCCCAGATTTCAAGCTGTACTACAGAGCAATAGTAATAAAAACAGCATGGTACTGCTATAGAAACAGACCAGTGGATCAATGAAATTGAATTGAGTGTGGCTTTCAAATGGCTCCATTTTTTGCTCAAGACAGTCTCAAAAGGAAATAATACTGTGTTTTCAGAAATTCTCTCTCTCTCTCTTTCTTTCTCTCTCTCTCTCTCTCTCTCTCTCTCTGTGTGTGTCTGTCTGTCTGTCTGTCTGTCTGTCCCACAAACCCATTCCTACACAAATAGAGAGAAGCATCAGATCCCCTAGAATGGGAATTATACATGGTTATGATCCACCATGTGGGTGCTAGGAATTGAACCTTGGTCCTTTGGAACAACAGCCAGTGATCTTAATTGCTCAGCCATCACTCCAACTCCTAGAAATAATCTTTTCTGATGACTGGGGATTGAAGAAAATAGGGTCCTGTTCTTTTTCAGAGGCTGTTACCCTCTTAATTTAAGAATTACCCACTAATTTCTGTTACTTTGCCTTCCTTTCATGATGGCCTTTAAGTATTACTTCTATTAGGACGATTTTTAATGTTTTTTTTCAAGATGCTTTCAATGTGTGTTTTCACTAAGTATAACTAATATACTCTATGGGAAATCATTTCTTAAGCACTAGGGATATTGCCCAGAGCACTTGCCCAGCATGTACCAGGCCCTAAATTCAGCCCCTAACACTGAAAACAGTAAGAAAGAAAGGAAGAAAGGAAAGAAAGAATGGAGGAAGAGAGGAGGCAATAAAAGCTGGAAATTAGTTCCTAAATTACACACACACACACACACACACACACACACACACACACACACACACGCACACGCACAGTCCAAATACATCCCTGCTACTTTGTTTTTCCTCAGACAACACAGCTGCCTGCAATTCCAGGTGATCCTGCATGGCCCAGCACTCTCCTAACTGACCACATCTGTAACTATTTCACAAAAGCGATTAAAAACTGTATCTTATTCACTGACACTCTTTCACTCCAAATCACCACACTACAGATACTGAATTTCCTCCAGTGCATCTCAGAAACACAAAACAGGATATCTAATTTGTTTAAGTTTCTAGAGCAATTTGCCAGAGACAAAAATAAAATACCATGGCATTTTGCTGGCATCTTAAATTTTAAAAAAAAAAGGGAAGAAAAGTAAGTCTTGGAAACACAGGGAGCCCCAAGAGATCTCAAACACAAATCCTCTGTTTGTGTGCTCACATATTTTTATGACTTTGTTCACTGAAGAAGAGCTTAACATATTCCAACCCATGCACTTCGGGAAGAAGCTTCCAACAAAACAGGTCTTTTTATGAGGCAGCCCCTGAGGTCTCTAACAGCTAAACACACTCATGCAACCACCCAGCATCTCAATTCCATCCTGGGGAATCAAATGGCTCCACTGACGGGACCACGTTAATTTGAGCAAAGTTTTTCCTGCTTAATAGAATAGAGTACCAAGTTCAGAACCAGCCCTGAGATTAAAACTCTTCATAAAGAAAACATATGGGGCCTTCATGTAAGGCACTCCGTCTCTGCCTTTATTACTTCAAACTTGAGATGACAAGGGTTTTTATTACGGGAAAGCAATTATTTGTCTCCAGCTGTTGGCTTAGACAGTGTGTGACACCCAAAGGTAGGCAAAACATGGGGTTTCAAGATGGGAGGGTGCTGTCCGCTGTTGTTTTGTTTTTCTTTTTAAAATTCTACATGGAAACCCTTTCATTATAGGAAACTTTTAATTTCTCTGCTTTAGAAAGAGAATTTAGGCAATCCATCAGCCTACTGATTGACTTTGGCAGTGAAGCCTGGGAAAGGTGCACACAGTTGGGAAGAGTTTCAAATACAAGAGTTCTGTTTTCTATGGTTTCCGTCTCCTTGATTTGACTCCTCCACCATCAACTGACTGCTTAATAGTTAATAATCACAAAATCATTTCAGTAGGCAGTGTCTATTTATAAAGTGCAGTCTGACAAAGACTGGATAACAAACCATCATCTGTCCCCCATCACCTTAGAGTCCTTGGCGAGCAACAGAAAACTACTCTGGCTAATGTCAGTGGTAAACGGCTTTGTCAAAGAGGCAGAGTAGAAGGCAAGTAAAAGGGTAGAGACTCCAACTCCGACACAGGAAAGGTAGGGACCAAGAAAGGCTTAAGAAGATGAAGTTAGCAGGAACAACTTGACCATGCCACAGAGGTGTTACTGCTGAAGAGAACAAGTGTGTTGCTTAGAGCGCACCACAGAAATCTCAAAGTAGAAAGTGGAGTAGGTTTAGATCAGGGTTTCCCAACCTGGAAAGGATTGAGCAACCTTTAGCACCAAATAATGGTATGGAGGGCTATCCTTTGCAAAGTAGCAACTACAGGCCAGAAGTGCCCCCTCCAGTCAAAACACTGCCAAAGGTTTGTTCTAGTAGGCCAAAGCACTTCCCTGTTGGGAAGCACTGGATTATGTTAAATGATAAAACCACCATGTCTTTGCTCATTAAAGGCCAGGGAAGATGACATAGAATCTATGAGACAAAGGGAAGTAGATAAGTTTCTAAAACAACAAAACTTAAGTCATTGTTGGAAAAGACAAAACAAAACTGGGAGAGTGATATTTACTGTTCACCTCAATAAGAGTAAGTGGAAAACCAAAGGCTGTTTTCCAGTTCACATGCTCAAGAAACAATGGGGGTAAGGAAACTGGGAAAGTGTTTGAAAACAGAATATATAAGAAGCAGCTCAGGAATGTATCAGCCCTTCACAAAACTATGCTGATTGGCACCACTGGGCTGAAAAAGCTTAAATCTGGTCAAGTGGGCATTATCCTCCCCCTCTCATATATATATTTTATAAGTATATATAATATACATATATACACATACATATATGTATATACATATTATTAAATATATATATATATATATGTTTCAATTTCAGCTCTCCATATTTCCCTATCTGATTCTAAGTCCTGCCAGAGCTTTTTCCAACTCTTGGTGTCTATGGACTCGTGCTAATTGACATTGCTAATGCAAGGGAAACTGATTCCAAATCCGAGAGAACTCCCAACGAAACTCTGTATTAATTAACTGGCTACCTCTGTTGATTCCAACATGGTGCTAATGAGAGCGAAGGCATGAATTCTGTCCACATGCCATATGGGCTTTTTCAACAGCCAGCCTAGAGCACCACTCCAACCTCCCAACTGATAAACATATATGGCTTCTGAGGAGGGGGAGGGACAGAGAGAGTAGAGTACAGATCCGTGCAGAAGGGTCCACCTCTATCCTCATCGCTGAGACACACCCTCCTTGATGCCCACAGTAGGCAGAGCACAGCTCACACTTATCAAACAATTAACACTTGCATTTCTATGTCTTCCCCTCACCTCACTCCCGGGCTCATACCTCCTCCTAGAGCCTTCCTGCACCAAGATTCCTTTCCCTCCTTCTCATTAATATTTCTCTAAGAATTGCAGTGCAGAAACTCATCTTCAGTCTGCCTGACTCTAAATTCCCTGATCCTACCATCAGCAGCAAGACCGGGCCTGTCTCTTCTCCCATGATTACTTCTGACAGCTCCAAAGAAATCGCTTAATATTCATTTCAGCCTCCCTTTTCAGACAGTCTTAAAAATCAATTTCAAAATTTTTCTTCTTGATCCTGTCATTTAGCACTGAAATGGTCCAAACTGATTACTTGGGACATTAGTGCCTCTCCCTTCTTTCTCCCTTTAGGATATCATCTCTTTGTGACTCTGACTGGTAGGCTTTTAGCTGGCTTTCACCTTCAGGGTGGTTGTTTTCCAATGAAGAAATGCAATTTAAAATAAAGCTGTATTTGTAGAATACCTTTCAATTAGTCTTAAAAAAAAAACAATGAAAAATAGACAAATCATTTTGTCCAAGGGAAAAAGTCTGATTCAAAGAGCAGAGGAAGAAAAAGACTTAAAAAGGCAAGTACATTGAGTCTTAGCCAGTAGTTCCAACCCAAAAATTTAGCGATACCATTGTCATCATGTTTATTAATGAGTAGGGGAAGTTAGAATAGCAATCCACCATAAGCTTCACTGTGGGAAGGGGCAGGGAAGATGGTCTGAAGGATGCAGAGGGAAAAGTAGCCTGTATCTCTGCACCGAAATCCTTGTATCTGTGAAGCCAGAAGTGAACAGCCTGCAGAGCTGGGCTCACTGGGATAGTTCCTGGCTCTCTCCTAGCCTATTGTTTTGCCTTTTTGCAGCTGCTTGTTTTGAATTCTCCTAAATGACCTTATTGTTATTAAGAAACTGGAGAGGTCAAAAACCACCAGGGGGACTAAGGGTAGAGGGCAGAGAACCTCACCCAATGGTATGTGTCCAAAGTACTTTATGCTCCAGCCTATTTTCTCTTCCTAGTGAATAGAGGATGGTTTTGAAAGTTTACTGCGAACATGGCCTTAGAGGGCTCTGGACCATGCAAAACAGCCTTCCCGTTTAATGACTGGAACCAATTTTTGCTCTAAGAATCACATTATCATATATGCAGCTTGTCATTTATGTGATTACAGCCTCCTAAATGGGCCTTTTCCCATCATGACTGGCTTACTTAAGAAAGAAAATATCTGCTAAAAGAATGAGAGACAAAGCCACTGACATGAGCTACAATGTAGAAACTACTGGATTTGTCTGATGGAATCAGAGAGTAAAATCTCATTCTTTCTAGGACCGTGGAACATCAAACATCAGGACTTGAAAGTGCTACCCCAGGAATTAAACACCAGAATGTAAGCCCAAACCTCAAACTACTCTGAAGAGAACCCGAAACTGTAGGAACTTATCCATATCATAACAAATGTCATCGAGAGGACTTTGAAACCGTATAACATGACCTGTTTCTTTTCCGCCTCCCATGCATGTGCCCTTCCTGTGCAGATCAAGTGTCCTCCAAATGCCACCAGGAGGCTACTTAACACTAAACACAGTGGTGTGGCACGGCGCTGCTTTGCAGAGTCCACTTGCATGAAATGAACCCATAATTACATTGGACTAAAATCATCATTGGTAAACAGGAGATGAGATACCATTGACTACTTTGATGACTCCAGAATGGTTCTGTGTTGGTTATCAATAATACATTTACTCTCCATCTGCAACACAGAGTTAGATATTGCTCCTAGCAGGGAATTTGGTCCACATGAATGTGCAGAGCAGGCAAGCAGGAAATGCTCTGAGAGTGAGAAGCCAAACCAGAGACTGTTTAGCCTACCAGCCTTTGCACTGAACAAATCCTCTTTTAGAGACTGTGCTGGCAGCTGGAAGAATCTGCATCACAGTTCTCCAGAAAGTTCTGCAAGACTTTATTAAGCGAGGATGCTAGAAGAACACCCAGACTCCAAATTCCAGTTGTGTCTCACCACAAACAAAGTTCCATCTATCACACTGAGAAATTTACTTGTAAATTCTTACAAATAGCATTAGCTTTCTTAATGCATTTCTCACTGGATTAGAATCATAAACACAGTCAACAGCCAGGGACAGAAATCTGAGACACCTGTATAATTAACACTTGTCCCTAGGCTAATAGACTCCACTAACCAAGAAACAGGACCCTCAAATTAGATGGCACACCCTAAATCTAATGATGACACACTCCTACATTGACGGTCTTCATCTCTGATTTCCTTGTGACTCTTCAGTATTTGTAAAAATCATCTTTGATTGTAAAAAAAAAAAAAAAATGAGTGCTGCTCAAACCAGATTTAGGTAGCATTTTTCATTGGCAGGTGACTTCAGAGGTCATTTAATAAGACCTCCTTCCATCTTCTGGAGGCGCTGCAGAGGGAGGTTTTACTATGCAGACACACCCCTAGTAGCCCCTGCTCAAGCAGGGCAGATTGCTTCTCAAGGCTGTCTCTGTGGCTGAGTCTCATTGGTGCTGGACCACCTGCCATGCTTAACATCTAAGTGAATGTTCAAAGTTCTGCTGCATAGACAAAATTAGATAAGAAGAGATAGGAGAGCTGATTTTATTCTAGTCATCTTTGCTCTACTGCGGCACTTAGCTCCCAATCCTTGCCATTTTGGATATTTAGTGTAGCTCTGTCCTTATTCAACTACACTGCCCTCAGCTTTACTCTCTAATTCAGAAGAATGACCCTGCAAATAATAATAATAATAATAACAACAGCATCAATAAAAATAGTAATCCAAAATTCTTGTGATTAATCCCTTGCAAACTACCTATTGCGTGAAAGGTGCCCACACTTTCACCTCTACTGGAAAAGGCCTCCAATATCCCTTTGGACTGTGGCCTCTCAGATTCCCCTATAACTTGTCAACAGCTCCAAAGGTAAGTAACTCCTCAGAGCTATTTGTGGAAAGCCTTTTGGTTTTAACGTAACTGTGAGGGAACGAAGAGACCAGTGTTTCAGACGCCCTCCTTTGCCATGCACGATCTTCCGCTGTCTCTGTACAAGGCCAAAGAATGAATCAGTAAGCTCACATTTAATTTACTGAAGCCGAATGGAAGAGGGATAAATTCACAGATTTACTAATTTGTAGTTTTGCTCCATACACATTAGCACCAAATGGCTCATCTGCATCTTAATCTGATGTCTTATGGTATTTCTCACTCATGCATTAAACGTTCATCTAACACCATATCCTGAGCAAGACCCCCTACAGAGAACTCTGTTCCTATGACTGTTGTCTTTGCCCTTTTACAAAACACATACGTGAAAGTTGACCAACACCTACCCTGTTACCAGCCTCAAACATTTTCCATGCCAACATAGAAATAACAATCTGAAATCTGGAAGGACATTCACATATGTGGCTAGATGTTACGTTTGAAATGCTCCAGTCTCTTATATATCTTTTTGCCACTTTCTTTGTGTGTAATGTTAACTGGGGGGGGAAAAAGAAAAGAAAAGAAAAGAAAAATACCCCACTCACTCTTCCAGTGAGCAGCCAGTGAAATCTTAAAAAAAAAACCCACAGGGGAAAAAACTCTATGTAAATCACCTGCCTGTTCTTGGATTTTAGCCCAACAAGATTCAGTTTCATACTAAACACAGCAGAGATAGCGGAGACAAAGAAAGGAGAGATGAATTGTTTGATGCACATTCTAAAAGAAAATAACGTCATTCTTCTCCAAGCAAACTCCTGTCAACTCCCTCTCCCCCCCCCCCTTGCAGGTAAATAAAAGTGTTTTTAAATAACTAGTCACCATAAATTTTTATGTTGCAAAATAAATCCCCCAAATGCTTTAGGTTGCTTCAAGAATGAAAAGCTTCCAAAGCATTTATTCTGAACACAGTACTGTGCCCTAAAGAACACTTAAAGCTTTGAATCCACACTAGGATATGGAAGAGATACTGTATTTTACTTTAGGAGATCTGCCTCAAATGCTCTCTTACAAATACAAAGTCATTCAAATACAAAATAACCTTATAAATACATTTTAATAATTAAACCTTGTTGCTGGGCTATGTTTACAGTCATTTGTTAAAAATATTGGGGAGGGTTTTAATCTAGGGGCAAATTAAAAATGCCCATTTTGTGAGTTTTTTTCTAAAAAGTAAATATATTATGCATATTAAATACCTGTAAAAAACAACTGGTTACCATAACATCTAATGAATGTTAAAATGTATTGTATTAAATGCTTCATTTGTAGATCCCAGGAATTGTAATCAGAGATTGCAGAGCCCTTTATTCAAGCTTAAGAAAACTGAAGGAACTTTTTTTTTTAATTATTTTTTTTTGAGACAGCTGTGCCCTCTGGAGGGGGCTTTTGGGAATTAAATAAATCATTTCTCAACCAGTAACAATGACTTTCCCAAAAAACTCAACATGTGTTGGAAATGCACAGACAGCTCAGAAGGTTTCATTCATGTTCCTTTCTTTGTGTCAAATCAACTTTTAATGAATAATAATTTTAGAATTTCAATTTAGAGGTGTTCAAATGGGTGCCAAACATTCTGATTGGAGGGATGAAAAACTCATGTTCGGATCTGAAGCACAGTGATCAGGTGTTTAGCTGGATATTATAAAAAGAAAGAGCAGTCCTCCCAAATCTAGTACCTCCCAGGCCACCCTGGTAGACTACAGGGAGCAGCTAGCTGTCCAGTAGCTTCCTGGTTCCCATCTCACTTCCTGCTTCCTGCCCCATTTCCTGCTTCTCACCCTACTTCCCACTTCTCATCCCACTTCCTGGCATCTCTGGAGAGACCAGCTAGGCCAGCAAATGCATCTGCGCTGTCTTCTCAGAAGAATTCCTACCTCTTTATCCTCAGTTTGTCTTTGCATACTTGATTTTCAAGTAAATGGGGCTACGTTTCCCCATCAATAGAATATGTTATTCTAGTAAGAAAAGTATGAGAAAATAAGTATGTCTTTGTTGGAGTTTTTGAGATAGAAATTAATAAATTTAGCTTTATGTATTTAGAATTTCAATAAGAAAGAAGAAAGAAAGAAATGACAGATATAATTGTGGGAGGAGGATCAGTAGAAACAATCCCCAGAATTGCCCTTACTTGATGTTAAAACAGAACAAAGCTTAGAGAGAGAGAGATGACATCTTAATTGTGCTGGGTGGGATGTGAGTGAATGCTGTTTGTGTCTCCTTGAGACAAAGCAGAGAAAGAAAAAGAATTGAGTAATGGCAGTGTGCTGAGAGGGAGTATAATTACTATCAGAGTGTAGGGGAGCAAGCCCAAACACCAGTGGGATGTGACTCTCACAGCTGTGTCGGCAGGTGGGACAGGAACAGAGGAGGCTGTGAAGAAAAGAGGCAAAGCTCTTCTGGCTTCCAGCTCATCTGGGCTGCACCTGCACCTCAGTTTCCAAGGTCAGCCCAAAGGCAGCTTCCCTTTCCTCCTCACCCAGGAAACAAACCCTCAGTCCTGAAGGAGAAAAGAGTCGCCAACTTCCCACAGCCTCTAGTTCCAACTTGGGGAGATGGCATGAAGAAAGTATCAATTCTTAAAGTCACTAACCCTTTGTCCCTTTCTCTCTCAAGGTGCCTCCATCCTGGGCTCCTCCTTAAAGAGGCCCAGAGGCAAGAAGTTTGAAGGACGACTCCTTTGAAACCCTAAACATTACCGGTGACATCCAGTTCCCTCTGAGGGGACATACCCAGCTTCCTCAGATATGAAATCAAACATTTAAGGAACACGGATGGTCAGGGCAGGGACACAACAAGCTATGACCACTGCCTTTCCTCTCCCAGAGCACTGCACCTGTCTTCATCAGAGTCCTCTCAGGCTGCTGCTGCAGCTGCATGCCAGCAACAGAGAGCCTCACTTCCCACAACCACACACTGCCTGGATCTAGGACCCAGCATCTTCAGAATCACCAGTTCCCTGGGCAGGATAGAACCAAGGCCACAGTAGTGTGATCTAATGGGCAACAGGATCTCAGATGCAGTCAGAGGATACTAGTTGCCTGCTATGAGCCTTGAGTTCCTCATTTATGGAAACTGTGACGATACTAATCTCAAAGCCAGAGCTACCAGTCACAATCTTATGCTCGTCAGTTCACCATCCATTCATCCATCCTTCCATCCATTCATCCAATAAATAAGACTACATAATCCAAACTCTATGGAGGGAGGCACTGGATGAACTCTACCAAAGCTATCCTTCTCCCACCCACTTAGGATGCCTGTTCCATGAAAGTTAAAAGGATGGCGTAGGTCATCCACCTGTAAGACTTAGCCCAGCTTCTAGCATACAATGCCTTTGGGAAACAATGCTGCTTAAAATCAAGAGTTAGTATCTACATCAGCTTTTGTTATCTTCTTGTAGACAAGAGATTGTACAGTCTCAGAGCCAGGTAAAACTTTGTTTGTATCTATGGCTGAAGAAGAGTTTGATAAATAAAGTATGTGACTGAAACTCCTTAAAGGAGAGTGGAGTGAAGGAAGGCGAAAAACCTTTACCCCAGTGAGACAAATAGCCCTGGGACTGATTACCACCCTATGGTAACCTTCACAGAAACTCCTGGTATAGTAACCTGGTATAAAGTAACCTTCCTTCAGGAAAGTACTTTGTATATTTGTGGGACTGACCACTCCCAAGATAAAAAGGACTTCTTTTTGCCAAAAGGTGTGAATCCACCCAGGGGTCACCCTCCCCCAATGATTAACCTTCCCATTAGCACTTTCCACAGGCATCTTGAAATTAGCCACCTTAACCCCATTGATGTAATTTAGGGGCTCCAATATTTTCAGAGGCACTCAAAACAAATCCCCTTTTCTTCAGAGCTCTTGATCAAAGAGCTGATCCAAGGTGTTCATTTGCACTACTGATTCACAAATGGCAGCTCCTAGGCAAATGGAAATGTTCCTCTTAACTTAAAATGTAAATGCTTATTTTGAGGTTCAACTCCTCAAAATAAGGATGGAGTTTGTAACATTTTTCTACATATTCCAACTAAGACTGGTTGGGGTTTGTTTGTGTGTTTGTTTGTTTTAATGCATTTTAGAAAGATACACTGGTCTTCCATTGTTACAAAGCAAATTAACATGAATTTAGTAGTAGATCTATTCATATTTATTAACTCATGCTGTGCATGGTGTAGTCACAGGGTCTTTAACCTCTGTTGAGATGCACTAGAGATGTCCTTCTCTAGAGGCTCTACTATGGAGAGATGCTCTTCCAAGCTCCCTCTGGCTACAAGAAGAGTTCACTTCCTTGTGGTTACATGATTGAAGCCCTGCTGCTTTACTATCTTTTGACCAAGAATCACTCTCAGCTCCTAGAGGCCACTCTCTGGTTTATTATACTATACTATAAAGTCCTTTCTATTGGTCCTCTCATACTTCCAAACTCCTCTTCTGTTTAGCTAATTGCCCTGTTGATCAGTTCAAAGACACTAACTAGGAACAAAATCATGGGAACACAATTTTTTAATCCATTCTTCAGTTGAGGGACATCTGGGTTGTTTCCAATTTCTAGCTATTACAAATAAGGCTGCTATGAACATAGATGAGGAGACTTCCCTATGTCTCCGTGAGAGGTCCTTTGGGTGTATACCCAGAAGTGGTATGGCTGGGTCTTGAGGCGAGGTTATTCCTAGATTTCTAAGATATCGCCAGACAGACCTCCATAGTGGTTGCACAAGCCTGCACTCCCACCAGCAATGGAGTAGGGTACCCCTTTCTCCACACCCTCGCCAGCATGTGCTATCATTTGAGCTCTTTATTTTAGCCATTCTAACAGGTGTTAGGTGGAATCTCAGGGTCGTCTTGAGTTGCATTTCTCTGATGATTAAGGATGTTGAACATTTCTTCAGGTGTCTCTCAGCCCTTAGGGATTCCTCCTTTGTGAATTCTCTATTTAGCTCCATCTCCCATTTTTTGATTGGATTATTTGGTTTCTTGGCATTTAGTTTCTTGAGTTCTTTGTAGATTTTAGATAATAGCCCTCTATCAGATGTGGGGTTGGTGAAGATTTTCTCCCAGTCTGTTGGTTGCTGTTTTGTTCGAATGACAGTGTCCTTTGCCTTACAGAAGCTTTTCAGTTTCATGAGGTCCCATTTATTGATTGTTGATCTCAGGTCCTGAGCTGTTGGTGTTCTGTTCAGGAAGTTGTCACCTGTGCCAATGAGTTCGAGGGTTTCTCCTACTTTTTCTTCTAGTATCTTTAGTGTGGCTGGCCTTATGTTAAGGTCTTTGATCCACTTGGATTTAAGTTTGGTACAAGGTGATAGGTATGGGTCTAATTTCATTCTTTTGCAAGTGGACATCCAGTTGGATCAGCACCATTTGTTGAAGATGCTGTCCTTCTTCCATTGTGCGTTTTTGGCTTCTTTGTCAAAGATTAGTTGGCCATAGGTGTGTGGATCCATGTTTGGGTCTTCAATTCGATTCCATTGATCCACTGATCTGTTTCTATACCAGTACCATGCTGTTTTTATTACTGTTGCTCTGTAGTACAGCTTGAAATCTGGGATGGTGATACCTCCAGATGTTTTTTCATTGGACAAGATTGATTTAGCTATTCTGGGCTTTTTGTTGTTCCATATGAAGTTGAGACTAGCTTTTTCCAGGTCTATAAAGAATTGTGTTGGTATTTTGATAGGAATTGCATTAAATCTATATATTGCTTTTGGTAGGATAGCCATTTTTATTATGTTGATCTTACCTATCCATGAGCATGGGAGATCTTTCCATCTTCTAAAGGCCTCTTCCATTTCTTTCTTCAGGGGCTTGAAGTTCTTGTTATATAGGTCCTTTACATGCTTGGTTAGAGTTACTCCCAGGTATTTTATGTTGTTTGTGGCTATTGTGAAGGGGGTTGTTTCCCTTATTTCTTTTTCGGTTTATTTGTTTGTTGTATAAAGAAGGGCTTCTGATTTTTTTGAGTTAATTTTGTATCCAGCCACCTTGCTGAAGTTGTTTATCAGCTGTAAGAGTTCTTTGGTGGAGTTTTTGGGGTCGCTTATGTATACTAACATATCATCTGCGAATAGGGATAATTTGACTTCTTCATTTCCAATTTTTATCCCTTTGATCTCCTTTAGTTGTCTTATTGCTCTAGCAAGGACTTCAAGTACTATATTGAAGAGATATGGTGAAAGTGGACATCCTTGTCTTGTCCCTGAGTTTAGAGGAAATGCTTCAAGCTTCTCTCCATTTATTTTGATGTTGGCTACTGGCTTGCTGTATATTGCCTTTATTATTTCTAGGTATGGTCCTTGTATGCCCGTTCTCTCCAGAACTTTTAGCATGAAGGGTTGTTGGATTTTGTCAAATGCTTTTTCTGCATCTAGCGAGATTATCATGTGGTTTTTTTCTTTCATCTTGTTTATGTGGTGAATTACATTGATAGACTTTCGTATATTGAACCATCCCTGCATTCCAGGGATGAAGCCTACTTGATCATGGTGTATGATACTTTTGATGTGTTCTTGAATTCGGTTTGCTAGTATTTTATTAAGTATTTTTGCATCTATGTTCATGAGGGAGATTGGTCTGAAGTTCTCTTTCTTTGTTGGGTCTTTGTGTGGTTTAGGAATCAGAATGACAGTGGCCTCATAGAATGAGTTTGGCAGTGATCTTTCTGTTTCTATGTGGTAGAAGAGTTTGAAAAGTAATGGTGATAGTTCCTCTTTGAAGGTCCGGTAGAATTCCGTGCTAAAGCCATCTGGCCCTGGGCTTTTTTTGGTTGGGAGATTATTAATGACTGTTTCTATTTCCTTAGGTGTTATTGGGCTGTTTAAGTTGTTAATCTGATTTTGATTTAGTTTTGGTAGGTGGAATTATCGAGGAAATTGTCCATTTCGCTTAGGTTTTCAAATTTAGTGGAATATACATTTTTAAAGTAATGTCCGAATATTTTCTGGATCTCCTCAATGTCTGTTGTTATTTCTCCCTTTTCATTTCTGATTTTGTTGATTTGTGTTCTTTCCCTTTGCCTTTTAGTTAATTTGGCTAGGGGTCTGTCTATTTTGTTGATTTTCTCAAAGAACCAACTCTTGGTTTCATTGATTCTTTGTATA
>CAJQZJ010001638.1:9878211-9900770 GCA_907164525.1 Lophiomys imhausi
TATCGAGACATATCAGCGCCTGACAGCACCCCCTATTCTACTCCAAGTAGAAGATAAGCATCGAAGAACCTCCACTGTAAGATGGTTGATTTAGGGGCAAGCCTTTTTCTTGGCATGAAAAAACCCCTTGCACCAACTGCAGACAGACTGCTGTCCAAAAAGGACAAAACTTGGTAGCAGGGAAGTCGACAGCCTAACTCTGCCAAGACAGGGTAGGTAAGTCCTTCATAATCCCTGCTCTACAACAAATGTCTGTCAGAGAAACAGGACCCAAAGGCTGAAGATTGATGCTGGAATGTATGGAGAGAAAATGGGAACTGTCCAGGCAGTTACTGGTATGTTCTTTCTTAGTTTTGGAAGCTGCAGGCTCTGCACTTCCTATATAAGCAAATATATTTATCCCTCTCAGGTCTCTGAGGTGGTTGAAGAATAGACAGATAGAATCTTATAGTTAAATTTTGAACTGTTTAGGAATCAAGAGGGTGTTATAGATCTAAGAAGATATTCTTAAAAGTGTGTTGAAAGATAGTGTGAATGTTGAGTCACATATAGACCTTTAAACTCATGGAGTTGGGTAGATAGTAGAATGTTAAAGTCAGGGGCCAAATAGGTATAAACTGAACATTGGGAAGGTATACTGGGCCAATTTAATCTCATAAATGTGGCATAATTATATCTATTGTTTTGTATAATACTTACTGTTATAAGAGAAGGAACCAGCTGTTGGACTGAAAGGGGAAACCTCTGGAGGGAAGAGGGTGGAAGGGCGGGTTGGGAAGGGGGAATAGGGAGGGGTTTGTTACTGAGATGTAACTTGAAGAAAAAAAAAAAATAAAGTATTTATAAAAAACAAAAAAACAAAAAAAAAAAACAAAAAAAAAAAAATCATGGGAACAATAGCTCATCATATTCACCCGGAAAGGGGTTGTAGTCAGAGTTGCTGTAACAAAATACTATAGGCCAGGTGATCCCAATTCAAATATTTTCCCAGTTTCAAAGGCTAGACAGTATAAGGTTGAGGTGACTAGTAAGTCAGTTCCTGGTGATGCCCTCTCCTTGGTGAGCAGAGTGGCACCCTCATTCTGTAACCTTACAAGACAGGAGGAGAGATCACCCTTGGGTATCTATTCTCAGAAGGGCATAGCAGATATCACTCAAGAGGGCTTCATCCTTGCAAAAATTATTCGTCTACCAAAGACTCCTCCATGTCACATTAAAGATTAACGCTTGATCATATCCACTTGGGGGAATTAAGGCGATCAGTCCATAGCAACAGAGCATACAAGAGTGGAGGAGTCTTGCAAGTCACCTTAGATTTATATAGAATTTACCTATAAAGAAAAGAAAAGAACTAAGAACATTTAACGTTCTCACATATACTCACCTCAGACATCAGGTTTCTATGTTACAAACTAATGTCCGAAGGCCATATGTATCCATGACTGAAAGGACATAAGCTCTTTAGACATGACCTCTAAAACATTCTCATTGCCCCCTTCACCTCTGTGCAAATGGGAATTAAAGCCATCGTGGGAATTCAGAGAAATAAAGCCATTTACCGAGTGCCTGAGGTACAAAAGGCCACTGTCACCACCCCACGGTGCCTCTGATGTGGCAGTAAGACAGCAATTAAAATGGCAAGGTCAAGAGGACATGGCTGTGGCCAGGACTCAGCTCTGTCCCCTTACCTTGTATTGCTCATCAAGATCTAGCTTCTGGATGTCCACTTTTCAACCTTTGTGAAATGAAAATAACACAATTTCCCGCCCAAAATCCTTATAATAGTGGGAGTTAAAATATAGCATCATAGTTGGGCTAGGGAGCTGGTTCAGTGGGTAAAGTGCTTGCCATTCGAGCGTGAAGAGATAAGTTTGATCCCCAGTACTCCTGTTAAAAAGCTGACTGCCACGGTACACATCTGCAATCTTAATGCCAGGGAGATAGAAACAGGAGAATTCCTAGGACTAACTGGCCAACCAGCCTCCCAGAATTGGTAAGCTGAGAGTTCTAGGAGAGATTTTTGTTTCAAAAAGGTGGAGTGTAACTAAAGGACACTATTGATGACAGTTTCTGGCTTTCGCATATACCCACTTACACATGCACACCATAATTAATGCACTATCCAAACAATAAGAGGATAAGAATCAGAAAACCTACAAGCAGCTTAGATAACCTGGTTCACATGGCGTTTACCAGGAACCTAAGCACAATATGGAGAGCCATGAAGATCATCTGCTCTTATGCACATACCATCAAATTAGCAAAACAGTGTCTTCTCCAATGGAGCAGTTTAATTTCCAGAGAGGACTGTGTGTTCAAGAGTCTCATTTAAAAACCCTTACCCAGAGCCTAGGAGCTTGTGGTCTCACAAGGTGGCCCAGCCAGCAACTGGAACCATTCAGCCTGGCTGATCCTGCCGTGTCCAGTGCTCGTGGTGCTCAACCCAAGGAGTTTGCAAAAAGAGACCTGCACGTAATGGTCTCAGGAAGGCCAAAGACATACAACCAGCAAACAGGGATGGCTCCATTCTCTTCTGATGAGCAAAGGAAAAATCAAGTCAGGCGGTCTTAGAGAGCCTGGTGGGATAGAGATGAGCAAGATCTCATACTGTCACAGACTGCCAAATAGCTCAAGGCTGAAAGCAACACAGATAGGCTATCTGACAGTTCTGGAGGTTTATATCAGTTTCCCTGGGCAGCATCGAGGTGCCAATAGAGCCACATTACTTCCATGAACTTGACAGCCTTTTCAAACATCTAAAGACAACCTATGCCACTTGGTTCATGGACGAGCACACAATGTCTATATCCACCATCACGACTCCTTCTCTGGCTTTGCCATTCCCACGTCCCTCTCTAAAAATGACCCTTGTGACTGCACTGATCCCCATATGGACATTCTAAGGCAATTTCCTCCACTAAGATCTATAACCTAATTGTACCTGCAAAGGCCCTTTTGCCAGTGAGATAAATTCCCAGTGTGAGGATATGAACATCTCAGGGATCCGTTTTTCTTCTTAACTGTATTGTGTATCTTAGTTAGAAACCAGTGAGCACCCTACCCTCCACGGACAACCTGCCTACCCTACCAACAAGTTGGGGATTAAAACCATTTTTTTGTAGACATGGGTTTGTTGACGTTTGCATAAGAAAAAGATGCTGGGGTGTAGATAATGTGAGAGACATGCTGATCATTGAAAGGAACTTCTAAATGCCAATGGTCGGACACCATTTAATAACACTTGAAAACAGAACCTATATTTCAATGGTATTGGTACTTTTTTTTTTACCATTGTGTTTGCAAACAGCTGTGATTATTGCTAACACCTATATCACCGTGGCCCACTTTCTAACTATTCTCTAAATTCACTTGATTCTTCATATTTTTATTGGCAGTTCAGTGACAGGTACAAATTATTCCACTGTTACCTATGGCAACTAAAGCATCTCAAAACAGAAAATAAAACAATTAAGATTAAAACGAGAGGAGGAAGGGGTAGGAGGAGGAGGGGAGAAGAAAGAGAAGGAGTAGTCCCAGTTGGCATCAGTGAATCATTGCACAAAGTTAAGTGCTAACTGGCCAGGTTTTTAGCAAGGAGCCATTTTCAGTAAAGACCATCCAGTCAGCCAGTCAATAGAGAAGCCTACTGTGAGCAGTGAGAAGACTCGTCTCCTGCAGGAAGCAATGGTTCAAAGTTTGCAGAGCCTTCTCCACACCCCTTCCTCACACATCTCTCTGATTTGGATCATCTCCTTTGTTTTTCATCTCCTCCTGCTCTTCCCGCTTCCGAACACATTAGTTACTATGGAAACATTGGTGTGAATGTCAGAAAGCTCAGCTCAGAAATGTTTCATAAAGTCAATTTATAGGATGGTCTGACATTTATATCATGTTTGGGAAATTGAAAGAATTTGTGAGTTTCATGACTGTGGACAGGGGTGAGTGGTAAACATAGTAATATATCTGTTTTTTAAATTTTTTGTTTTCTATGCTTTGGGAAGATATCAGGCTTTGTGTTGTAGGGGAGGAACAGAAACAAAAACAGGAGGCTTGTTTGGGATTTGAGATTGGGCTCATTTCCCCTCAGTTCAGGAAGAAATTCCACTTATAAGTTTAGGAAACTCGCCAGAAGCTCTTGCGTCAAAATAAATGCTTTTTTAAAAACTTATGGCTGGCTTAATTGTTCTGTCTTTAGCCAGACATAAGATAAATAGTATTATCCATAATTATATTCACAGAGCATCCGAATCCAGTTGCCAAGGACCATGTCACAAAAATTCCTACCTACCAGGATGAACTTGTGTTAGTGTTACCCTCCCGAATGAAGATAGTCACTGAGGATTCTAGCACCACTTACTGTGTGCCAGGGCCCTTTGTAAGTACTTGGTATGTATGAATCCTTGTAACCCTTTCCTAACACTAGTGGCAGAAGTTACCCTGCCACATTCATTTTACATGCAAGAGAAGCATAGGGGAGTGGAGTAATGCATCCATGCTAAATGGAGAAAGGAAGACTCGAACTAAAGCCATCCACGTCTTAACTTCACTCTTAACCACAGTACACAGCTGCTTTCTAGACAAAAAAGCAAAATGGCATTAGCACGAGCTCCACATCAAGAGTTCTGAATTGTCAGGGATGGACTTCAGACACGTGAGTCACAGACTTTTAGGATTGTGTCTCTGGAGACATTCCCAGGAGACTTGCCACCCTGCATCTGAGGATGCTGTGGGCTCCCTGGGACTACTGTGAGATTACGAGAACAGTGTAGAGCAGCGGGTCTCAACGTGTGAATCAGTGAATCACAACCCCTTTGGGATCAAACCACCCTATGTAATATTAGATATCTTGTGTATCAGATATTTACATTATGATTCATAACAGTAGCAAAATTACAGTTGTGAAGTACCAACAAAATAATGGTTTACGGTTGGGGGTGACCACACCATGAGGAACTGTATTAGAGGGTCGCAGCTTTAAGAAGGCTGAGGACCACTGGTTTTGGAGTTAAATGTGCTTTAGCTTGGCAGGCTCTTGTACACTTTTATCAACAAGGCAGCACATATGTGCTAGATGATCAACAGGAAAGCCAGAAGAGCTGAAAACATCTTGAATTCTACTGTCCTCTACTGAAATCTAATTACAAAGAGAATCCATAAGGCAGTGTTTATCCTTTGCCGCTCAGTGCCTCCAATTTCCTCTGGCACCAGCTCCCAGATTCATCCTTGTTTTGTTCTGTTAGACAGTCACATCTGCTCAGTTCATGTATTGACTCAATGGACTCCAAGATCATTTAGATACCACAAAACCAAAACCAATCATGGTGTTTTATCCCACTGACCTTTGGTTTAAAAATGGGCATGTGATGCCATCACAACCAAAGAAACCACAAGATCTTCTGGTGGGAAGGTTCGATTGAGAAGAGGATGGAAAACTTCAAAGTAGAATTAGCTGCTGTGGCCATCTCAGCTACCATAAGACAGTGCCTGGAGCCCACAGAGGCTACTATTCAAAGGTGGAAACCTTGGAGACAAAAAAAAAAACATAAGGAAGATTGAGAGAAAGCCAGGTAAATGTCATCACAGAAATGTGAATACATGTGGCTAAACCCTTCTGCTAAGTTTATAAATTCTTAAGCCAAAAAATCACTCTCCTCCTCCCTCCTCCTTCCTCCCTCTTCCCTTCTCCCTTCTCCATCCTCCCTCCTCCATCCCCCTTTCTTCTCCACACTGGCTTACAGTAAAATAAAAAGGTAAAGAAGACAGGATATGAAACAATCTGCACATTTTTTAAAAGTATCCGTTGCCACCCCTCCCTCCACCCCCTCCAGCCACTCCCTCCCATCCTATACCCCCTCTCCCACTGCTCCCCTGCCTCTGGTGTGGGGTGTCTCCATATATCAGCCCCCCCTTAGGTCGTTAGTCACATGAGGTCTAAGAGCTTCCTCTTTCACAGGAGATATACATGGCAGTTCCACTAGGGTGGGGTGTCCCACTAACAGGTAACCAAGTCCATGTTCCTGTTCTTTTGGGTCTATTGATTATAGGATGGTTATCCTTTACTATAATGGCTAAAATCCAGTTATAAGTGAATATATGCCATGTGTATCTTTCTGAGTCTGAGTTAGCTCACTCATAATGAGCCTTCCTAGTTCTATCCATTTGGTTGCAAATTGCATGATTTCCTTGTTTCTGATAGCTGAGTAGTATTCTATTGTATAAATATACCAGAGTTTTTTTTTTTTAATCCATTCATAGGTTGAAGGACATCTGGGTTGTTTCCAGTTTCTAGCTATTACAAATAAAGCTGATATGAACATAGTTGAGGAGATGTCCTTGTGGATTGGTCAGTAATCTTTTGGATATATGCCCAAGAGTGGTTTGGATGGGTCTTGAGGTAGAGTTATTCCAAGTTTTGTAAGATATCGCCAGACTGACCAAACCAAGTAACCCAAACAAAAAATGGGGAACAGATCTAACCAGATAATTCACAAAGGAGGAATCTAAAATGGCCAAGAGGCACTTGAAGAAATGCTCAACATCCTTAATCATCAGAGAAATGCAACTCAAGACGACTTTGAGATTCCATCTCACTCCTGTCAGAATGGCTAAGATCAAAAGCTCAAATGGCAGCAAATGCTGGTGAGGCTGTGGAGAAAAGAGAACGCTCCTCCATTGCTGGTGGAAGTGCAAACTTGTACAACCACTATGGAAGTCAACCTGCATTTTTAAAGCAGACACTATACTTTCTTTGTTCATCTTGCTACTACATGAAGATGCCCTTATCTGAGGCTTCAAAATCCATACACCTCTCAGAACTGTAACTTATTTGGTAACAAAACAAATGGGACCAGATATGTACCTGGGACTAGCCAAAGTGTTGACTTATCCTGCACAATGCCCAGGTTACTGTTTTTCTGCAGAACTATCAATATGAATGATTACAAGGTGCTACACAGACTCTATCATGAAGTGATATGCTTTATAATACATAGAAACTCTTATTGAATAAGAAAATATAAAGTCCAAAGAGACATTCAAAAGTTTTAGATAAAACTTTAGACTTCCAACACCTTAGCTCTGCCAAGACAGGATAGACAAGTCCTTCATAATTCGTGCTTTACAATTAATGTCTGTCAGAGATACTGGGCCAAAAGGGTGAAGATAGATGCTCCAATGTATTGAAAAAAAAAACTGGGAACTGTCCAAGCAGCCAGTTGCATGTCATTTTTTAGTTATGGAAGCTCCCTGCTCTGCACTTCCTGTATATTCAGTTATATATATTTGTTTTATAATTTATTTTTTATTTCATCAAGTTACATCTCAATCACAATCCCCTCCCTACTCCCCCCTCCAGTCCCACCCTTCAACCCTCTTCCCCCTCAACCCACCATCCTCTACCCTTTTTTTTTTTTTTTTTTTAGTTTAAGGTATATCTTTCCCCCACAACAGCTCCCCCTTGCAGTCCAACAAATGGTTCTTTCTCTTATAGCAATAAATACAATACAAAACAACAGAAATAAATAGGCCACAATTATGAGAGTTATATGGCTTAGCATACATTCCCAATGTCCAGTCCATATGTATTTGGCACCTGACTTTAACATTCTACTATCTAACCATCTCCATGAGTTTAAAGTTCTATAACTAACTCAGCTTTCATACTAACTTGCCTCACAATTTTAAAAACATCTTCTTAGATCCAGAACACCCTCTGGATTCCTAAACAACTCAAAATTTAACTATGAGACTCTAGCTATCTATTCTTCAACCACCTCAGAATTCTGAGAGGGATAAATATATATCATTATACAGGAAGTGTAGGGCCCACAGCTTCTAAAACTTAGAAATGACATACCAGTGGCTGCCTGGACAGTTTGCATTTTCTCTCCATACATTACAGCATCAATCTTCAGCCATTTGGCCACGTTTCTCTGACAGACATTGATTGTAGAGCAGGAATTATGAAGAACTACCTACCCTGTCTTGGCAGAGCTAGGCTGTCGACTTACCTGCTTCCAAGTTTTGTCCTTTTTGGACAGCATTCTGTCTACAGTTGAAGCAAGAGGTTTTTCTTGCCAAGAGATAGGGTTATCACTAATTCAACCATCTCCCACTGGAGATTCTTCGATGCTCATCTTCTACTTGGAGTAGAATAGGGGGTGCTGTTAGGAGCTGACATGTCTCGACATCAAAAAATCTTAAGCTAAGAAAACATCTTTGAATGCCATATTCTGCAGATCCCTTGAGGTTTTTGAAGATGCCCTATCTATCTCTTATATTTTGATAGGCAAATGTTGCTTGTCTCTTAGCAACATGATTTTTGAGTAGCTTAAAAAAATAACTGTGGAAGGAAGATGGCGGCAACCTACACTGACGCATTTTGAACGCGGGGGAAAAAAGAGCCATAAAAAACACAGAGTTATTGGGCACTGTACAAAAACCGGAGGGGCTAGACCCTCCCGGGAACACTCACAGCTCCCAAGGGACTGTTAAAAGTCCCAGGGTAAGGATCTCTCCCCATCTCTCGCAGACACGGAAGCCACTAAACCCGGGATTCGGGAACTCCCATTTGGAGAGGCGCCTGGTAAGATAGTCCCCAACTCACAGCAGGCAGAATCAGAGGCTACTTGGCGATAGTTCACTAGCCTAATGGACTCTCCACACCTCAGGTAGAACTTATACCCACTTAAAAATTTTTGTGAGATAGTGGAAGTCTTAGCAAGGAACAAACAGGGGGCTCAGCGGGTGGTCCGCAGCCGCCCGCGAAGTAGAGGGCGGGAGTTTCCGACAGAGCGCGGGAAACCGGGAAAACAAAAGTGGGTGGGAGGGGCGGAATCCCGCGCACTTACGGGAGCGCAGCTGGGGAGGGAGCCCGGCTGGCAGGGCCAAATCCCCGCGAACCCACAGCAGGACAACTGGGGAGAGAGTCAGGCATGGGCTGGGCCAGCGATCCGCGCACCCACGGCTGAGCTGCTGGGGTGAGAGGTCCTCTCAGGCGGCCAGGGGATCCGGGGCACTGTGCACCCACGGCCGAGCACCCAGGGAGGGAGAGCCATGGCTACTCAAACAGGGAGGGAATCAGGCTCAGAGGCCAGGCCTGTGGCGAGAAGCCTAGGGAGAAACCAGAAATCGGGACCATAGCTGTATCCTGGAAAATCCAGACATATTAGATGTGGAGCCAGACCCTGTCAGCCTCCGTGACGACAAACAAAGCCCACAGAATCTGTGCCTGGGCATTCTGGTCCATACCATCAGAACCATTACAGGCTGATAACTCAGAGTGCAACATAAAGAAGTCTGAATTGGGAGCAGTGAAACAATTCCGGTCCATTACTCATAACCTGGGAATAGGCTGCACCAGCTCACAGTGCCTCAGACAATTAAAACCACAGTGATCCTGAAATCCCCCTGTAAGCAATGACAGATAGCCAAGTAACTCGTCCCCTGCACCAAAGCATCCACTGTGGATCCAAGCACAGAAAACGACAAGAACAGACAGCTATACGCACCCAATGGCCAAAGATAAAAAAAAAAAATAGAAATCAAGGAAATATGACTCCAACAAAGCAGAATTATCCTAGCTCATCCAATTCAGATGACCTCATACCAACAGAAACACATGAAAACGTTGACAATTCTGCATTATGGAAAGTGATAGAGTCCCTGCAAGAAGAACTTAAATCTATGAAGGAATTCAAAGAAGCCACAATTCTACAAGTCAAAACAAGGAACAACACCATTAAAGAGCTCCAAGCCAAGGTGACAGAGCTTGCACAGGAAAAGGACAAGGCTATGAAGGATTTTCATACAAAAACAAGCAAGCTGGAGAAGGAAATGTACAAAACGAACAAAACCATACAAGACATGAAAATAGAAATAGAAACAATAAAGAAAACACAGTCAGAGTTAAAAGAGGAAGTGGAGAACCAAGGGAAGAGAACAGGAACTACGGATGTGAGTATCAACAATAGGATGCAAGAGATGGAAGACAGGATCTCAGGCATGGAAGATTCAGTGGAAGAAATCAGTACAACATCCAAAGAAAATGAGAAGGCTAAAAAATCTCTCACCCACAACATCCAAGAAATCAAGGACTCAGTGAAAAGACGGAACCTAAGAATTATAGGTATAGAGGAAAGAGAGGACTCCCGACTCCAAGGTCCAGGAAATATCTTCAACAAAATCATAAAGGAAAACTTCCCAAACCTGAAAAAAGAGATGCCAATAAAAATCCAAGAGGCTTACAGAACACCAAACAGATTAGACCAGAAAAGAAACTCTTCTCGCCACATAATAATTGAAACATCAAATGTACAGAACAAAGAAAGAATATTAAAAGCTGTAAGAGAAAAAGGTCAAGTCACATACAATGGCAGACCCATCAGAATTACACCTGACTTCTCCTCAGAACTTTTAAAAGCTAGAAGGGCCTGGTCAGATATCCTATAAGTCCTGAGAGATCATAGGTGCCCAGCCAGACTACTTTACCCAGCAAAACTCTCTATCAACATAGATGGAGAAAACAAGATATTCCATGACAAAATCAAATTTAAACAATATCTACCCACAAACCCAGCCCTACAGAAAATCCTAGAAGGAAAATCCCAACCCAGAGAAGAAAACTCCACTCAAGAAAACAAAGGGAACAGAAAACCCCTCAGCAACTGAACCAAAAGAGGCACAGGACCACCACCTATACCAAACTAATGGGAAATAACAACCCCAGGTCACTAATATCCATCAACATCAATGGACTCAACTCCCCAATAAAAAGACATAGGTTTACAGAGTGGATCCGCAAGCAAGACCCTTCCTTATGCTGTATAAAAGAGACACATCTAATTATGAAAGATAGACACTGCCTCAGAGTAAAGGGCTGGGAAAAGGTTTTCCAAGCAAATGGACCCAGGAAGCAAGCTGGAGTAGCCATCCTAATATCAAACAAAACAAACTTCCAACTGAAGTTAATGAAGAAAGACAAGAAGGGCACTATATACTCATTAAAGGGAATATTCATCAAGAGGAAATCTCAATACTGAAGATCTAAGCCCCAAATACAAAGGCACCTACTTTCGTAAAAGAAACACTTCTAAAACTTAAAGCGCACGTCGATCACAACACATTAGTAGTGGAAGACTTCAACACCCCACTCACAACAATGGACAGATCATCAAGACAGAAGACAAACAGAGAAATATTGAGTCTAACAGAGATCATGAAACAAATGGACCTAACAGATATCTACAGAACGTTTCACCCAAACACAAAGGAATACACTTTTTTCTCAGCACCCCACAGAACCTTCTCCAAAATCGACCACATAGTTGGTCACAAAGATAGTCTCAATAGATACAAGAAAATTGAAATAACACCTTGTATCTTATCAGACCACCATGGAATAAAGCTGGTCTTCAACAGCAAAAGAATCAACAGAAAGCCTACTCACACATGGAAATTGAACAGCTCCTTACTGGATGACCACTGGGTCAGGGAAGAAATAAAGAAGGAAATCAAAGACTTCTTAAAATCCAACGACAGTGAAGACACAACATACCCAAACCTATGGGATACATTGAAAGCTGTGCTACAAGGAAAGTTCATAGCACTAAGTGCTTTCAAAAAGAAAATTGTGACAGCTTATATTAGTGAACTAACAGCTAAGCTGGGTGAATTGGAAAAAAAAGAAACAAACTGTAGAGAGCTGCGATGTGCCGCGCCCTAAAGATGGCTCCGGTCTCTGCCTTCCACCAGCCCGACGGTGAGCGCTCTCGATGATAATAAGTTCATATTTGGCAAAGACCGCTGATGTGGCTTGCTTCCGCATACGTGGGCCTCTAAGATAGCACTACGTGGCTTTACTTGATTGACTGTTCATTTATTATTTAGCCTGTGGGTTGGGTCTGCCCGGGCATTCAGAATTCAGAAGACTGTTTTCAAGGGACCTGAATAAACTGCTGGAGAAGAGCTTTTGTGAGTTGCGTCATCCTTGCTGGTCGAGGGGGACGCGACAAGTGGTAGCCCGTACGGGGACCCAGAAAAGTCTCAGAACTCCTGAGGTCAGGGGCGGCACGCTGGTAAGTTCCTGGGATAAATCAGGACAATAAAGTTTCACGGAGATAGTGAACACAAAGTAAAGATTCGCGGATAATAGCGAACATACGGTAAAGATTCGCGGAGATAGTGAACACAAAGTAAAGATTCGCAGATAATAGCGAACATACGGTAAAGATTCGCAGAGATAGCGAACGAAAGGTAAAGTTTCGCGGGGAAGCAGCGAACCGAAAGTAAATTTTTAAACATGGGATTGTCTGAGTCACACCCAATTTTTCTGGCTCTTCAGGAGCTACTTTTAGCTAGGAATTTGAAGATTAAGAAGTCTACCGTAGAAAGATTTTTGAATGAATGCGATTCCGTGGCTCCGTGGTTTGAGGTGTCCGGGAATCTTACAGTATCCTGCTGGGACAAATTAGGCAGGGACTTGGATTTTGCTTGGGAGCAAGGGACTCTGAAGCATGGAGTAAGACCGATTTGGAAAATGGTGAGGAGTTGTTTAGAAGATCCGAGATGTTGTAATGCAATCAAAGAGGGAGAATCAGCCTTGGAACTGCTGCAAGGGGAAAGATCTGAGCAGGTAGACAGTGAAAAGGAGAGTAACAAAGGCAAAAGATTTGAGCAGGCAGACAGTGAAAAGGGAGGCAAAAAGAAAGTTCCTCTCTATCCCGATCTTAGAGATTTTAGAGATTTTAGAGATTTTGAGGACTCAGAGAGCACGGATTCTGAAGGAGAGCTACACACTCTACTAGAACAGTTGGAGAGGACTGTTATTAGAAAAAAGGAAAAGAAAAAGGTAAAAGAAAAGGACATGTCGGTGGCAGTCGGTGTGGGTGGAGCCGTTGTTACAGCGCCTTCAGCCACGCTGGCGGCGGCTGGTGTAAATAAAGCTGTTGCCATGGCGCCTTCAACTCCTCCTCCATATCCAGAAGCCACTCAGATAGATCAGCCTGTTCAGTCCCTGAAAGTAGGGAGATCTTTCTGCCCGGGGATGTGGACACAAGTAAGAACAGAATTACAGTTTGCCTATCCAGTATACCAAGACCCACAAGGGAACAGGTACGAGGAACCGCTTGATTTTAAGGTGGTTAAATCTCTTGCAGAGTCGGTTCGTACCTATGGTACTACCGCTTCTTTCACAATGGCTCAGGTGGAAGCATTAAGCAGACATTGTATGACTCCGAGTGATTGGAGTGGCCTGGTCCGTGCCTGCTTAAGTCCAGGGCAACACTTAGACTGGAAAGCTTTCTTGATTGAGTATGCCACTGAGCAAGCAGCCAATAATCAGAGAGATGGAAATCCAGCCTGGGATAGAGATATGCTGCTTGGGCAGGGGAGATTTGCCAACCAGCAGATAGGATATCCTATTCAGATTTATGAGCAAATAAACAAGATAGCTATCAAGGCTTGGAGATCTCTTCCTAATAAAGGGGAGGTGAGTGGGAACTTGACTAAGATTCTACAGGGCCCCATGGAGCCCTTTTCAGACTTTGTGGCACGAATGGTGGAAGCAGCAGGGAAGATTTTTGGTGACCCGGATGCTGCTTTGCCACTAATAAAACAGTTGGTTTATGAGCAATGTACCAAAGAATGTAGAGCCGCTATCACCCCTTATAAGAACAAAGGCCTAGAAGCCTGGATGAAAGTGTGTAGAGATCTTGGAGGGCCATTAACTAATGCTGGTCTTGCTGCCGCAGTAATACAGTTGGCCAGAAAAGGTGGAGGAAGTTCAGGAGTTTGTTTTAAGTGTGGCAAGATGGGACACTTTAAAAGACAGTGCCCCAGGGGAAGGAGTACAGAAAGTACAGGAAGTGTACAACGCCCCAGGCGGCCGGGGTTATGCCCAAAATGTAAAAAAGGGAACCATTGGGCTAATGAATGCCGTTCAGTAATAGACATCCATGGCCAGCCTTTAACTCAAGATTATGGTGGCGCTCGTCCAAAAAACGGACAGCGGGGCCCACGACCTCAGGGCCCACAAATATATGGGGCAGTAGAGAATCAGGACAAAGAACAGAATCAAGAGAGATGGTCAACCCTCCGCCATCCGAGAGACAGCGGAGAGCCACTGCAGGCTCAGCAGGATTGGACCTCTGCTCCACCACCAGACTCGTATTAACACCCCAAATGGGGGTCCAGTTAATTGAAACAGATTTTAAAGGACCCCTTGAACCTGGTACAGTTGGTTTGTTGTTAGGGAGGTCATCATCAGCCTTGAGAGGACTTATTGTCCATCCTGGAGTTATAGATCCAGATTATACAGGAGTTTTTAAGATCATGGTAGCCTCCCCCCGTGGTATAACGGCTATCTCTCCTGGAGATAGAATTGCTCAATTGATCATGTTGCCGAGCTTACAAGACCGCTATGCAGCAAAGGATAGAGAGAGAGGAAAAGATGGTTTTGGGTCCACGGGCACGGATTTGACTTTTCTCTCCCTATCTTGGAGTTAAAAGTTGATGGTAAAAAGATCCTGGGCCTTTTGTATACTGGGGCTGATAGGAGTATCATAGCAAAGAAAGACTGGCCTTCAGGTTGGCCCGTACAAGCCTCTTCTCAAACACTTCAAGGCCTGGGTTATGCTAAGACTCCAGATATGAGTGCAAGGTTATTAAAGTGGCAGGACCAAGAAAACCACTCAGGAGAAATGCAGCCATATGTACTTGAGCTCCCTATCTCCCTTTGGGGAAGAGACCTTTTAAAGGATATGGGATTTAAATTGAGTAATGACTATTCTGATTCAGCCCAACGTATGATGCAAGATATGGGATATGCTCCAGGCTTTGGAATAGGAAAATATTTGCAGGGACGAAAGAGTCCCATATCTATGCAGCAAAGACAAAAGAAACAGGGCCTGGGTTTTTCCTAGGGGCCACTGAGGAGGGCATTCCCATAACTTGGAAGACGGAGGATCCAGTATGGGTTCCTCAGTGGCCACTTTCCTCTGTAAAATTGAATGCAGCCAAAGATTTGGTGGATGAACAGATGTCTTTAAAGCATATAAAACCAACTGTATCTCCCTGGAATACACCTATCTTTGTCATTAAAAAGAAATCTGGAAAATGGAGGTTATTGCATGACCTGCGTGCCATAAATCAACAAATGCAGATCATGGGCCCAGTACAACGCGGCTTGCCGCTTTTATCATCTTTGCCAGCCTCATGGCCCATTATAGTTATAGATATAAGAGATTGTTTTTTCTCCATCCCTTTGTGTGCCAAAGATAGTGAGAGATTTGCATTTACTGTTCTATCCTGTAACCATGAGGAACCTGATCAGAGGTTTGAATGGGTAGTATTACCCCAGGGCAAGGCAAACAGCCCCACTATGTGCCAACTGTATGTGGGGGAAGCCATTGCTCCCTTGAGAAAGAATTTTCCAGATTTGAGATGTGTTCATTATATGGATGATATCTTACTGGCAGCTAAGAGTGAACAAATGTTAGATCGGGCCTATGAAGAATTAGTTCAATTATTAAAAAAGAAAAGGTTGTTTATTGCTCCTGATAAGGTTCAAAAGGAAAATGTGGTTGATTATTTAGGAGCGAAGGTTGGACCTGAAAAGATAATACCTCAAAAGATTGAGATAAGAAAAGATAATTTAAAGACTTTAAATGATTTTCAAAGATTGTTAGGAGATATCAATTGGGTAAGAGGCTATTTAAAGCTACCAAATTATGAAATAAGACCCCTATATGATATTTTGGAAGGTGACTCAGCACTTAATTCTCCTAGGCAATTAACAGAAGAAGCAAGAAAAGCTTTATGTAAAGTGGAAGAAAGGTTACAGAGTGCCTTCCTAAAGAGATGGCAGGAAGGACAGCCCATTGCATTGTGCATATTTGCCACCTATGGTCAACCTACAGGATTGTTATGGCAGGACCAACAATTATTATGGACCTATTCAAAGATTTCTCCGAAAAAATCCATAGAACATTATCCCACTGCACTTGCTGCTTTAGCCTTGAATGGTATCCAACAATGTTTGCAGTCTTTTGGAGTTGCTCCTGCCAGTATAATAGTGCCTTATTCCAGTTATCAAATTAAGATTTTGTGTGGCACTGTAGATGACTGGGCAATATTGCAATGTAGCTTTGAAGGAGTGATTGATAACCACTATCCTAAACATCCATTGCTATCATTTTTTAAGGAGCACCCAGTGATATTCCCTAAGGTTACTTCAGCAGTACCACTTCAAGGGTCACCAAATGTGTTTACTGACGGCTCAAAGACAGGCTGTGGAGCCTATTTGATAGAAAGACAAGAGCCCGTGTTATGTCAATTTCAACCGGGCTCCCCCCCAAATAGTAGAGTTGAAAATAGTAATTGAGGTGTTTAAAAGATGTCAATTTGCATTCAATTTGATTTCAGATTCAGTCTATGTGGTCAACGCAGTGAAAGTATTAGAATTAGCAGGTCCTATTAAGAATAGTAGTCCTGTATGTGCCTTATTACAAGAGTTACAAGTTTTAATCTGGCAGAGAAAAAGGTGTTTTTATATTCAACATATCAGAGCACATACAGGATTACCTGGACCATTAAGTGAGGGTAATGATAAAGTTGATCAATGGACCAGGATGGAATGCATTTTTTGGAGCTCATTCCTGGACCAAGCCAGACAGTTTCACCAATTATTTCATGTAAATGCAAAAACTCTACAGCAGAAATTCCATTTGTCTAGAGCAGATGCTAGACAAGTAGTTTTGGACTGTCCTCAGTGTGTGATTCATCATCATCCTCCCAGTATGGGAGTGAACCCTAGAGGGTTGATGCCACTTAAAATCTGGCAAATGGACGTTACCCACATTTCAGAATTTGGAACCTTAAAATATATTCATGTATCTGTGGATACCTGCTCAGGTATCATACATGCTACACCTATGAGTGGAGAAAAGGCTCGCAATGTCATAGGACATTGCTTAGAAGCCTGGGCTGCATGGGGAAAACCACAGCAGCTGAAAACGGACAATGGACCAGCCTATACGTCTCAGTCCTTTGTCTCCTTCTGTAATCAGATGGAGGTACAGCTTAATCATGGATTACCATACAATCCTCAAGGACAAGGAATTGTGGAGCGTGCTCATCGCACCTTGAAAGAATGCTTGCAAAAACAAAAAGGGGGAATAGACCAAGGCCGTACCCCCAAGGAGATTATGTCTTTAGCCTTATTTACTTTAAATTTTTTCAATTTGGATGCTCAAGGCCGCTCAGCAGCGGACAGACATCAGGATTCCCATGGTTCACCTAAAAACATGGTGAAGTGGAAGGACATTCTGACAGGCTCTTGGCGGGGGCCTGACCCCGTGCTAACATGGGCGAGAGGGTCTGTTTGTGTTTTTCCTCAGGATCAACAAGATCCAGTGTGGGTGCCTGAACGCCTTGTGAGGAAGATTCGTCATGAAGACCTTCCTAAGGATCCTGGTGTTAGTAGCAGTGAGTATGTCAGGAATGACCGAGCCGAGATGGGGGATCCTGTTGATATTCCCAAAGCCGATGCCGGTCAGACATGATGCAACTGTGTTTCCACGCTTATTTAGCAGTAATAGAAGCCTAGGCTTACCCTACCTTCCCTTTGATGATCAGAAAAGCCCTATAGAGGGAAATAGAAATGTCAGCTTGAAGGGTAGTTTGTGCTTTTTAATGAGCTTCAATAGGTCAGATGATACAAAATGTATTAAATTGTCTCAGCAGTCAGCAGATTTTTTTACCACAACTGAGATTTGGAGGTAGGAGTGGTGGTTTGTTTTCAGGCATTGGTTCTCGCCTTAAAGGATGGTGGCCCACACGTGTCTCTGACCGGGACCCCCCCAGACAGCCACGCTGGGCACCTTTTTGTAAAGGATCCACAGGAGAGGAAGGACCTTTTCCCTGGACTGGATGTCAGGAGCGTAGAGCAGTTTGGGTTCAACAAGATTATTTTTCCTTTAGCCCCATGATTAGTAATATAGTGAATAAGTCTTGTACAGGAATGCTTGATATATCTACTAGGGATCCTCAGCAGACTGCCACCAATCCTTTTGATTTTTGGCTTTTGTGTGGAGTAAATGGAAGTTGCATGGACTTGGGACCTGTCATTATGCTTGGGGGAGGAATTTATCAAAGAGGTAATTTTTCCCTAGGGTCTGCTACCAGATTGGATTTCTCTAGCGGTAGTGGCTCTGGTACTTGGAATTCTTTGTTTCATTCTTATCGCAACAAGAGCTTTTCAGCTTCGCCAGTATGTCTCTGGCCTCCTTTTCTGTGGATTGTAAGTAATGGGAGTGCATCCTTGGGTGAAGAAAAGTTAGTATGCACTCCAGGCACATGTTTTTATGCCCTATGCTGGAATGCCACAGCCTTTCCTGTGGCTGTGGTGACTAGAATGCCTCGATATGTACCAGTTCCTGTAGAGGCCCCTAATACCATGATGCTATTCAGGTTTAAAAGAGATTTTGGCATCACTGCAGCTATTGTTACTGCCATCACTATTGCTGCTGTGGGAGCTACTGCCTCAGCTATTGCCTTGTCTAGTTCTATACAGACTGCCAATGCCCTGAATAACATCTCAGCCACTGTGGCACAGGCATTGGATACTCAGACCTCTATGAATTCTCATCTCAAAGGAGGTCTTATGATAGTTAATCAACGCATAGATTTAATACAAGAACAGATTGATTCTCTTTGGCAATTAGCACAATTGGGGTGTGAGTGGAAAATGCGAGGTTTGTGTGTTACTTCCGTGCAGTATCAAAATTTTACAAAGGCTGCTAATTTGTCTAGACAATTGTCAATGTTCCTCTTACAGGATTGGTTGGCTGAGTTTGAAAATTTGATGAGAGAGCTGAGAGCGACAATTGTCCACATCAACTCCACTCGGGTGGATTTGAGCCTGGCTACTGGTTTGACTTCCTGGATACAGACGGCTATGGATCATCTTAAAGAGTGGGCAGGCGTAGGCTCTTTGGCGATACTAATGATACTAGCCTCTCTGGTTTGCCTATGGTGCATCTACAAAATGAGAGCCACACAAAACCGTAATGCAGCCATGATTATACAAGCCCTTGTCGCCATTGAGGCGGGCCAGTCCCCTCAGGCATGGCTCGCTGCCGTGAAGTAAATCTTCACTAAACATAGTCCCTGCCCACTGAGGTATTCGTTCCACGGATATTAGGGTCTGGCAAGTCAGTGACGGAGTTGACGGGTAAGTCTCAGCCACCTAAGACAGGGCAGTCCCGAGTGGGGAGGCTGACCCAGAGACGGGTAAGAGTTTGAGCACCGCCCTCTACAGGCTCAGGCCCACCGTGAGATCCCCAGATAGAGGGATTACGAAGCCTTTCCAGGGACTTTTACCAACTTTAGAAAAAAATAGAAAAGGGGGAACTGTAGAGACCTGCGATGTGCCACGCCCTAAAGATGGCGTCGGTCTCCGCCTTCCACCAGCCCGACGGTGAGCGCTCTCGATGATAATAAGTTCATATTTGGCAAAGACCGCTGATCTGGCTTGCTTCCACATACGTGGGCCTCTAATTTAGCACTACGTGGCTTTACTTGATTGACTGTTCATTTATTATTTAGCCTGTGGGTTGGGTCTGCCCGGGCATTCAGAAATCAGAAGACTGTTTTCAAGGGACCTGAATAAACTGCTGGAGAAGAGCTTTTGTGAGTTGCGTCATCCTTGCTGGTCGAGGGGGACGCGACAACAAACACTCCCAGAAGGCAGGAAATCATCAAACTTAGGGCTGAAATCAACAACTTAGAATCAAAAAGAACTATCCAAGGAATCAATGAAACCAAGAGTTGGTTCTTTGAGAAAATCAACAAAATAGACAGACACCTAGCCAAATTAACTAAAAGGCAAAGGGAAAGAACCCAAATCAACAAAATCAGAAATGAAAAGGGAGAAATAACAACAAACATTGAGGAGATCCAGAAAATATTCGGGCATTACTTTAAAAATCTATATTCCACTAAATTTGAAAACCTAAGCGAAATGGACAATTTCCTCGATAAATTCCACCTACCAAAACTAAATCAAAATCAGATTAACAGCTTAAACAGCCCAATAACACCCAAGGAAAGAGAAACAGTCATTAATAATCTCCCAACCAAAAAAAGCCCAGGGCCAGATGGCTTTAGCACGGAATTCTACAGGACCTTCAAAGAGGAACTAACACCATTACTTTTCAAACTCTTCCACCACATAGAAACAGAAAGAACACTGCCAAACTCATTCTATGAGGCCACTGTCATTCTGATTCCTAAACCACACAAAGACCCAACAAAGAAAGAGAACTTCAGACCAATCTCCCTCATGAACATAGATGCAAAAATACTTAATAAAATACTAGCAAACCGAATTCAAGAACACATCAAAAGTATCATACACCATGAACAAGTAGGCTTCATCCCTGGAATGCAGGGATGGTTCAATATAGGAAAGTCTATCAATGTAATTCACCACATAAACAAGATGAAAGGAAAAAACCACATGATAATCTCACTAGATGCAGAAAAAGCATTTGACAAAATCCAACACCCCTTCATGCTAAAAGTTCTGGAGAGAACGGGCATACAAGGACCATACCTAGAAATAATAAAGGCAATATACAGCAAGCCAGTAGCCAACATCAAATTAAATGGAGAGAAGCTTGAAGCATTTCCTCTAAACTCAGGGACAAGACAAGGATGTCCACGTTCACCATATCTCTTCAATATAGTACTTGAAGTCCTTGCTAGAGCAATAAGACAACTAAAGGAGATCAAAGGGATAAAAATTGGAAATGAAGAAGTCAAATTATCCCTATTTGCAGATGATATGTTAGTATACATAAGGGACCCCAAAAACTCCAACAAAGAACTCTTACAGCTGATAAACAACTTCAGCAAGGTGGCTGGATACAAAATTAACTCAAAAAAATCAGAAGCCCTTCTTTATACAACAAACAAATATACCGAGAAAGAAATAAGGGAAACAACCCCCTTCACAATAGCCACAAACAACATAAAATACCTGGGGGTAACCCTAACCAAGCATGTAAAGGACCTATATAACAAGAACTTCAAGCCCCTGAAGAAAGAAATGGAAGAGGCCTTTAGAAGATGGAAAGATCTCCCATGCTCATGGGTAGGTAAGATCAACATAATAAAAATGGCTATCCTACCAAAAGCAATATATAGATGTAATGCAATTCCTATCAAAATACCAACACAATTCTTTATAGACCTGGAAAAAACTATTCTCAACTTCATATGGAACAACAAAAAGCCCAGAATAGCTAAATCAATCCTGTACAATGAAAAAACATCTGGAGGTATCACCATCCCAGATTTCAAGCTGTACTACAGAGCAACAGTAATAAAAACAGCATGGTACTGGTATAGAAACAGACCAGTGGATCAATGGAATCGAATTGAAGACCCAAATATGGACCCACACACACCTATGGCCAACTAATCTTCGACAAAGAAGCCAAAACCGCACAATGGAAGAAGGACAGCATCTTCAACAAATGGTGCTGGTCCAACTGGATGTCCACTTGCAAAAGAATGAAATTAGACCCATACCTATCACCTTGTACAAAACTTAATTCCAAGTGGATCAAAGACCTTAACATAAGGCCAGCCACACTAAAGATACTAGAAGAAAAATTAGGAGAAACCCTCGAACTCATTGGCACAGGTGACAACTTCCTGAACAGAACACCAACAGCTCAAGACCTGAGATCAACAATCAATAAATGGGACCTCATGAAACTGAAAAGCTTCTGTAAGGCAAAGGACATTGTCATTCGAACAAAACGGCAACCAACAGACTGGGAGAAAATCTTCACCAACCCCACATCTGATAGAGGGCTATTATCTAAAATCTACAAAGAACTCAAGAAACTAAATGCCAAGAAACCAAATAATCCAATCAAAAAATGGGAGATGGAGCTAAATAGAGAATTCACATAGGAGGAATTCCTAAGGGCTGAGAGACACCTGAAGAAATGTTCAACATCCTTAATCATCAGAGAAATGCAACTCAAGACGACCCTGAGATTCCACCTAACACCTGTGAGAATGGCTAAGATAAAGAGCTCAAATGATAGCACATGCTGGCGAGGGTGTGGAGAAAGGGGAACCCTACTCCATTGCTGGTGGGAGTGCAGGCTTGTGCAACCACTATGGAGGTGTGTCTGGCGATATCTTAGATATCTAGGAATAAACTTGCCTCAGGACCCAGCCATACCACTTCTGGGTATACACCCAAAAGACCTCTCACGGAGACATAGGGAAGTCTCCTCATCTATGTTCATAGCAGCCTTATTTGTAAGAGCTAGAAATTGGAAACAACCCAGATGTCCCTCAACTGAAGAATGGATTAAAAAATTGTGGTACATCTATACAATGGAATATTACTCAGCTCTAAGAAACAATGAAATCATGCAATTTGCAACCAAATGGATGGATCTAGAGGAGCTCATCCTGAGTGAGCTAACCCAGTCTCAGAAGGATGCACATGGCATCTATTCACTTATAGTAGGATTTTA
>CAJQZJ010001638.1:9910321-9933052 GCA_907164525.1 Lophiomys imhausi
CACACACACACACACACACACACACACACACACACACACACACACACACTCACACGTTCACTCACTCACTCCTAAATTCTCTTTGAAAGAGATCACTACAGAAATTCGCAATTAATCGAAATGTAGATTTGTGGAACCCAGTTCTAATGTATAAATCTATAAAACACTCCCCTATCTAAGGTTCAGGAAACACTACAGAAGAAGGAGCAGAATGATTATAAGAGCCAGAGGATCAGACAATTTATTGTAAGATGGTGTCTCCTGGTGATATTATAAACCACACCAGTAATATCTCATTAACTTTTTAACATGAAGAAGATGAACATGACCACTTTAAAGTATGATACTACAGAATTAAGCATATCCAAGAGTTATCCAACCATCAGCAGTATCTAATCCCAGAACTATATCATCTTCAGAAAATAGAAATCCTAACCCACTGTAAACTAGCAATCATTCCTCATTTTTCCAGTCCCATGTTCCCTGGTGACTGTCAATCTACTCTCTATCTATTGACTCAGCCTGGATACTTCCTGTAAATGGATTAACACAGTATGTACTCATTTGTCTGCCTTTCACTTAGCATGATGTGTGTCCATGTTGGAACTTCTTTCTTTTGAGTGACTGGATATGATTCCTTTATGTGGAGGTGCTCTTTTGCTTATGAATTTGTCTGTTGAAAGATATTTGTTTTCAACTCTTAGCCACTGAGAATTGTGCTGCTAGGAATAGTATCCTGCACTGTTTCTCTTGAACCCTGCTTTTAGATCTTTGGGGTATATATCCTAAAAGGTGAATTGCTTGACTCTAATGGTATTTCTGTTCAACATACTAACACTGCCAAATTATTCTCTAAAGTGCTGTACCAGTCTACATTCCTGCTGGCAATGTGTGAGGGGCCATACTTCATATCCAACTCTTAACAGTCATAATTTAAGGTGCAGAAAATAAAATAACAAGTGTTGGAAAGGATATGAAGTATGGCCCCAAAAGGCTCATGTTTTGAAGTTTTTCTCCCCAACTGGAGGTACTGAGAATGGATTGATATGAGGTTATGGTGAAGGTATACTTTTAAACTACTAATTTAAAGTTATCTGCCTTACAACCCATCAACCAGAGGTACAGGAAAGAGGATATTATCAGAGACACAGTGTAGCCCTCTTTAGTCGTGGGTCCTTGGGGTGATTTGTCAGCAGTCCAGCCAAATCAGCATACACAGGAACAGGCACAAGCAGTAACTGGAACACAGCAATCAGCAGCAATGGGAACACAACCAACCAGGAGCACCAGCAAGGTTAGCCAAAGAAACAGCAACTTTTGTTGCCCCAGATGGGGCCCGACCTGGGCTCAGCCCAACCTGGGCCTCCATCTTCAGCAAGTCTCAGCAGAAGCAAACTTCAGCAAAGTATTGTCTGGAGTCTTTCAAAGCAAAGCATCGATGAGAAGTGATGCCAAGCAAAAAGCCCCTCCGTGTTTCTGGGGCCTCCATTTATACCTCCTCCAAATCTGCACAAGGATACTTTTCAATTGGCCAATCTTACTCCCTCCTCATGAGGTACTTCCTATTGACCAAGATCAACAATCTTCAAGGAGTCCATCCATCAACGTATGTTTTCCAGCAGAAAGCATCTTCCCGCACATGACAGTTTCTGGCTGGCAAAACATCAGGCACTCTTTCATCAGGATGTTTTCCATGCCCCTTTCCTGAGTCTGTTTTTCAACGGTGGACAAAGCACACCCATACTTGAGACCAAAACAAAAAACACACTCATTCAACATAACCGTGTTTCTAAAGAAGTCTAAACTTCCACCACAGTGTTTATTTTATCCATGGACTAATTCATTGATGAATCTATAGCTAACTGGATCATTAGGAGATGAGACTAGTTAGAGGAAGTAGGAAAATGTGGGTGTATCTCTCAGGGGAATGTCTTGTCCCTAGAGCTCCACCTGCCCCCCCACTTGCTGGCTGTCACACAGGGAACAGTTATCCTTTATCATGCCTTTTTGCCGTGTTGTTTCTGTCTTACCACAGTGAAACAACAGAGCCAAGCTAAGTTTTTCCTCCTTCCAGGCTGCCTTATCCTGTTATAAAACATGACTAACACAATGACTTCCCAGTGTGTCTGAAGTAGTATTTTATCCAGGCTTTGATTTGTTTTTTCCAAATGACCAATGATACAAATATCCTTGTGTGTCAATGTTAGACACTTACATATCTTTGATGGCAAAATTCTCTTTTCAGTCCTTTACCAATTTTAACTGGGCTGTTTGTCTCCCGTTGTTCCATTCTAAGAGTTCTTCATATGTTTTGGATATGAGTTCCTTACAAGATACTTTTTTACAAATACCTTCCTCCATTCTGTGTGTTATCTTTTCTCTCTCTTTGTATCATCTTTTAATATGAATTTTTAACTTTGACAGAGTCCAGATTATTTTTATTTGTGCTTTTACTGTCAAATATTAAAAACAGGACATTGACCAAACCAGAATCAAGAAAACATGTCCCTATGTTTTCTGCTGCTAAAATGGTTGAGTTTCAACTTTTAAATTTATATCTTTAGAGTTCTTGTTTTGAGCACATTTTAGTATGACATAAGGCAAAGGTCTTTATTTCTTTGACATGGATTGCCACCTATTCCATCACTAGACCAAGGCCATTCAATGCTCTGGGAAAGCTTGCCATAGATCGATTGTCAAAGGTGTATAGAAAACCTCACTATGTCATAACAAAGATTTCTCTGAACTCAAGACCCCAAATGTGCTCAACAGGCCATGCAGCTTCTACATGGTAACCGAAACAAACACCACAGTCATATTGCTATTGTTCTGAGCACATCCACTCATCTAGTATCAAAAGCAAGATGCTTCTCCTGCCCTCGCCCATCTACTTCCTGTCAACCAAATCTCTATATGATGAATCTGTCCTATTCTTTCAAGCTCCTTTCCATTCCCACTCACACGTGGGGTTACAACCCACACTTCTAAGATAGTTTCCTAAGCCTTGGACCATTCTTTCACTCTTTTGACATACTTCAGCGACCTCTTTTTAAAAAAGATTAAAACAATCATCCATCTCTCCCTGAAGCCCCTCTCCCAAACCTGTCCTTTCATTACCGTGCAGTGGTAATGGGGACACACATGTCTTTATGGAACCTGATTCTGACCTTTCTATCCTAGGTGGGTCATAACAACTCAAGTTTTATTGAAAACTTGCCTCAAGTGACATGTATCCAATTGACCCCAGCCCACAGATGAACATGAAGCCTTGACCAACACCCTGAGAAGGGGAGCCCAGTGGAGCCACCCCAGGCTCCGGAGATAGGGAAACTAAAAAGGAGTAAATGCCAATTATTTGAAACTGCTGCTTCTGGTGATGAATGTGCAAAAACAGAAAATTAATAGACTACAAGCCAGGAAATACAGCTTTATTGCTACGACTGTGTTCATTTGTTTGGTTTTGGTGCTTGCTGTGCATTACGTGTTAACTGTGTGTTTATGATTGCACGTGAATGGACACAAGTGTGTGTGTGTGTGTGTGTGTGTGTGTGTGTGTGTGTGTGTGATCTTCTTCCATTGTTTCCACTTTACTTTCTGAAGCAGGGTCTCTCACTGAACCCAGAGTCTGCCAGTTCAGCTGCTCTAGCTAGCTAGCTCACCCAGGGAACCCCCTGTCTGTGCCTCCAAAGTTCTGGAATTACAAGCAGGCTCCTGTGCCTGCCCAGTTTTCACATGGGTCTGCGGAACTTCACATGGGTCTTCACACTTGTGTGGATGGCACTTTATCCAGCAATCCACCCCCCCCCACCAGCCCTACAGTGTTTTGTTTTGTTTTGCTGACTGGTTTTATTTTTCATGATCATGCTCAAATAGTTTAAATATCTAGCCTTTTTAGGTATTTACGTGACAGCATACACTAGTAAGAACAAAATGTAAATGTGTTTCCAGCCATCACTTCATTGATGTAAAGTGACATTAACATGCTTCAAGCTGCTGTACTCTAATTCAGAGTAGGATATGGAATTTTTTTTCCTCTTTAGCATTTAATGAGCCATTTGCTCTCAGAAGAAGGATATAAGTAGTTGCAGTTGCAGAAATGGATCAGTTTTGAGGATCAAAGCACACCCATAAAAAAAACAAATGGAAGAGCATGTTTATCTCTCATGAAATAGTTGACAGTCTGGTTTTTGCAAGAGTGTGTTCCTTGCCTCAGCTGTTTGAGTCGGTATGTTCTTAGAAATTATTATATGGCATTGATAACCCAGTACCAAGCAAGTCATTGCTGTAACTGATATGGGCTATGATGTGAAACACTGCAGTCATTTATAATGGAAGCATTATGTTTCAAATTAGACTCTTGATCTTGATTATAAACTAAATTACATGTAGCATGATAAACAACACATCTGGTGAAACTGTAACTTTATAGCTTTGAAAGCAAAACAGTCCTTCTGCCCTTGTCCATCCACTTCCTGTCAACCAAATCTCTATATAGTATCCTGAATTTGTCTTAATCTCTCAAGCTCTTTCTCCATTCATACTCATGTGGCTGTAGTCTACATTTCATCTAACTAGACCTGATGAGTGTATATCACTGAAGAAAATTCTATTAGGAAGCTAATATAATTTTATATATATATATATATATATATATATATATATATATCCTGTAAAACAGTAATAAAACCAAGTAATAAAAGCTAATAAAGATAATGAGAGACTGATATTGTGTTTGAAGAGTACAACAGAGGGTTAAAGAGATGACTCAGTAGTTAAGAACAGCTGCTGCTCTTGCAGAGAACCTGGGTTCAGGTCTCAGCACCCATGTGGGAGCTCACAACTATCTGTGACTCCAGTTCCAGGAGGTCTGACATCTTCCTCTGATCTCCAGGAGCACCAGGCATGCACAAAATGTACACTCACCACATGCAAGTACAATTCTCATACACCCAATATAAAAGTGAACAAATCTAAAACAAAATATATATATATAATGGAACCTGAAACAAAAAGCTAAGGGAGAGGATAAAAACAATATATGGAAAAACCATATACAATTGTTGACTACAGTGGAATCTGCCTCCAAAATAAAAGGGCAAGCCAGAATTCAAAAACAAATCAAAACATCTACATGTTAGTGGAGGAGAGGAGACCCTTCTGAGTGTTGGAAACTCCATGACTCTACATATCTTTAATACTGGAAACCAAGGCTGATCTTGATTATCAACTTGACACACCTCTGAAGAGAGAACTCAACTGAGAAATTGCCTCTAGCAGCTTAGTCTATGGCCATGTCTGTGACACATTTTCTTGACTGCTAATTGGTGTCGGAGGGCCCAGCCCACTGTGGGGGGTGCCATTCTCCGAGCAGGTGGGCCTGGGTTAGGTAAGAAAGGTAGATGAGGACGCCAGGGAGAGCAAACCAGGAAACTCGTCAGAGCTAACATCCTTGTGAGCACCATGTGAAACCTTTGGGGATATAGTAACATGCTACAACTTGTACCATTCCAAAAGCAAAGAATGTCATCAGAGAGCCGTGGAAAACCTGTAGCAGGTACTTCTCTGCTTTGCTGTAAGTCACCTACCTGGTTTCACCTATGTGTTTAAAAGCGCCTTGATTTGTGATTTTTTTTCCCAATTAAAAAGGCCCCATGAGACTGTTATAATGTTAGAACATGAAATTTATGGTGATCTGTAGCTGGACCTGGGCCATGATCACTCATATTTGGCTACAGTGCAAACCATCTCTTATTCCCTTTATGATGAGAACTGTGGGTTTGTGCAAATAAATTTGTATTCTGTACCCAATGAACTTCTGTTCTTCTGGTGCTTATCACAAAAGAATGATTTACTGTTCATCAAATTAATTAATTCGTAATTAAAAAATGAAGACAAAGAATCAGAAGTGAGCCCTCCAGATGGAACTCCTCCACAGAAGTAAAGCTAGGATAGAGTCTTCTGTGGACATTGCTAAGCCAGGGACAAGGTCTTAAAATATCTACTGCTAATCCTAAGAGAAACCCCAACAAAGCAACTTTCCACATGTGGGATATCCTATGGACTCACTTAACCATCTCCTTCCCCAGCCAGGAGAAGCAGTATTCTCCTTCCTTTAAAAAGCCAGGGCAGATGGGAAAAAGGAATGCCAGCCACATTTATCAAGCAAAGCTGCACATGGTAGCTTTCCATGAAGAGTCTTAATACCATCTAACCAGGATGTTGGACACAGCCCTTTTCTTCATTCTGTAATGTATAGAGAAGCATATATCAGTTACTATGGTAAAGTCGAAATTCTATCTTGATTTGCTCCATCAGCCTCACCTGCCCCTCTGCAGCAACTCCTGAATGCAGTCCTTTTTCTAGTCCTTCACTCCCATGACACTTAGACAAACTTTTTTTTTTTTTTTTTTGGTCAATGTCAATAACTATGTCATTGAAAGAGGCCTCAGTACCTGAAGTAATTTTTAGATGTCTAGATATTCTTTGACTTCATTTGCAGATAAAAATTTGGTGTGATCTTCATCCTTTAAAAATGAGAAATAAATGTTTTCTCACTTCGCTGCTTTTCAAAGACAAGAGTAGGTGTCTTTTGACATGCAGTGTACTTCAAACAAATTTTTGAATTTTCCAAATTGTCTGAATAAAGAATGAGGCATAATTGATTTTTGACATTTTAATATTCAGTGAGATCATTCTCAGATTACCTTGACTAGGAACCACAATATCTGTATCTGGGGCACATCAATTATCTTCAACCATATTGTCATTTTGCTGTGTACATGAACCTATCTTATTTTTATGAAAAGCTGTTAGTTGACATGAAGAATGAAGGTTTACAATTAATCAGATTTCAGGCTTATTGTGAGTATCAAATACCACACAGGAATTAATATGGAATAATCCCTATATGTACCCAACATTGTTCAATGGTTGTTATATAAAGAGATGATATTGAACCTCTGTGGAGAGGTTAACATTACACTGGAGTTGCCTTTGAGTCAAGAAAAGATATCATCAGAAAGGAGAAATGTAAGCAGAGTAAGTTGAGTCCCAGCATTTTATAGTGTTTGAAAGGCAGAAGCAGAGAGCCATGAAAAGGCATAACCAACCCACCCACCTCCCTACCCCAGATCCTGAGATTGGCACACTGGGTGCAGAGTGTGTGGATAAATAGGGGAAAAGTCTGCAATAAGAACAAGGATATCATACCATGGACAATATCCCCTTCCTTTGAACAATCATAATTGCATAGAAGACAACTCTAATTGCTACGTATGCAGTGACCAAGTAGGAAAGTAGAAAGCCTTGTTAGAGAGACCATTCACAACCCAGATAAGATGTGTGGACAGTCTGAAGACAGCAGCTGGGACAGAGGCGGGCAGGAAATATACCTGGCATAGCATGAAACACAACCAAAAAGGTCTCAGTGGCACTTAGCAGTACTTACTTCCAACTGCACTACATACTAAGCTGGGCTTGAGTAAGCAGCTTGGCTAGGGTCTCTGTCATAGCTTGCTTTCTATTGCTATAATATACACCATGAACAAAAGCTACTTGGGGAGAAAAGGGTTTGTTTGGCTTACAAACTGTATTCTAGTCTATCATTGAGAGAAGCCAAGACAGGAACTTAAGCATGTAATGGGAATTAGCTTTCTTTAGTGAATTAGGGGAGTGTTTCTGAACTCTTAAGAGAGGCAGGCAGATCAGCCTGGCACCTGGCAGACAAAAATGGAGGAGCTTGGCATTGCTTGGATGCCAGAGGACTTGGGGCCAAGGTGGGCAGAGCCCCGTTGAGGCCACAGCAAGACAAGAAACACTGAAGGTGCTTTGTTGAAGGGGCATGGCTAAGAAGCCACAGTTGATGTCAACTGCCAGGATAAGCCACGGGGACCACTAGATACCAAGAGAGATCTTGTGAGCCGGCTAGACAACCAAGAATAGTGAGACAGCGTCCTATATAAGCCGGGGAGCTCCACGTGAATCTCTCTCTCTCTCTTGCCCCTACGGACGGAGAAGACAGAAGCACATGCTAGAGAAGTGAAACAAGGTGTGCCATTTGCCAGCCTTTAGGTTGCAATAGCCTGAGGAAAATCAACAGTCTGAAACCTTGGCAAATAAACTGAGGATTGCTGAGAAACTGAGATGACAGTCCAAGAGAGAGACTTTTGCCATAAGCCATCCTAAGAAGGTCGGCAGAAAAGGCATGACATAGAACCTGCTGAGAGAAAGTTCTTGGAGAACCGGACACTAAAGATGTTTGTCCAGGGGCCTCAGACTGTAGGGAGAGTGAGTGACATGGGAGGAGTTTGGAGGCCGTGGGGAGCACACAGGCTGAGGAGACTGTAAAAATGAGTCTCAGCTGATGGAGGAAGCCAACCTCAAGTTTAGAAGTTAAAACAGGCTGGTCTCATAAACCAGCCACAAGCTAGCGGTTGAAATAAGCTGACCACACAAACCTGCAAAGCTAGGCCCAGAGGAAGCTAAGCCAAGGTGAAGATAGGACTCCCTGCCATAACTGCCAGAGCTGGACTGCTAATTACTATAAGGGTGTGCCGGCCGATACAAGACTGACTGCTAACCAAGATGCCCACGTGGACCTGTGTTGGAGAATTTTAATATCCTTTCCAAAAGGCTAAAATAGGATCGGCTAAGTATTCTTAGGTACTAAGTGTTTATAGGTATTAGGTTATAGGATACAGGTGTTTTATAGGAGGTGTTTGTTAATTATTAATAAATATAAGTGGTTTAAATAAAAATTTTCTGTTACATAAGCAGGACAGGAAACTGGAGGCAGGAATGAAGCAGAGACCATGGAAGAACTCTACTTACTGTCTTGCTCCCCATGACTCATTCAGCTTGTTTTTTTTAAAAACAATTCAGAACCACCTACCCAGGAGTGGCACCACCCACAGTTGGCTGGGCCCTCTTATATCAGTCTAGGAAATGCCACCACAGACTTGCCTACAAGTCAGTCTCATGGAGGCATCTTCCCAGATAAATCTAGCTTGCATCAAGCTGACAAAAAATACGACCAACATCTCTGTCCCATACTTTAATTTTTTTCATGTTTCTTTTCGGATCAACAACTGTCTCGGTGATATGTGTGTCATACATGTGTGTGTACAGATGTGCGCTAGGTATGTTTGTGCCTGTGATTAATATGCATGTCTAAAGTTCAAAAGCAATTGAAACTTACAACTTTTTTCTTTTTCTTTAATTAATTTATGTATGTATGTATGTATGTATGTATGTATTTATTTATTTATTTATGGCTTTTTGAGATGAGGGTCTTACCATGTAGGCCAGGATGGTCTGAAACTCATGATTCTCTGTAACCGAACTTTTAAATTATTATTTATTTAACTCTGATTTATTTATTACTAAATTCACTTATAACAAACACCAACAATTTCTTAACTATTAATCCTATAAATTCCTACAACCCCTTTAACCTATCCACTAAACCTATTGATAATCATAACAACTACTTTCATACCCTTTTAGAATGATACAGTCTCTGGGGCAGGTCCTCAGTCGTCAGGAAACCAGTCTCGGGGGTAGACTCTTTAACGCACTTAGCAGTCCTTTTTCTGGAATAGCTCAGACGCAGGTTCGTCAGGGTAGATTGGCTATCGAAGTCTCACTTTAAATAAGGCTTGAGGCTTTCTTCTCTCTGGGAGACCTCAGCGTCTGTAGGCCACCTTACTTCCTCCGTATCAGCAACTCTGCCGTTCTGCCTCAGTCTTTAAAGCTGGCCACAGTTCCGTTCAGGCCACTGTTCGGACAGGTCAAACCCCTCTAGGCAAAAGCTGAGCCACAGGGTTTAGTCCTTGGCCTTTTGCTGTCTTGCCGAGGCTTTCTCTGCTCACCAGCTTCCTTCTGCCTCAGGGAGATCTGGCCATTGGTCTACCAGAACTTTCTCCAGCAGGACTCTCGGAGCTCTCTCATATCGGGGGCCCTTAGCACGCACCTCTCTGGCGTCATCCACTTGTCCTTAAATAGGATCACTCTTTGTTCCACCTGCTTCAGCATAATTTGGGCTCTGCCCACTTAGCAGTTGGAAGCAATGCCAGGTCATAAAGTCTTTCCTTGTTTCACCTGGCTTCAACCTTGTTTTTCAGTCCAAAGAGACTCCCCTCATTTCACCTGACTTCTTCCATAAGCTGATAAGCTAATTGCTCACAGCAGTTGATCTTCATGCCCCGAATTAAGAGACTGTATCAGAAACTTAAGTATTCACTAAATCTAACTTATATTAACCTATCAGCCCCTACAATTCTCTTTCTTTGGCCCTCTGCGGGCCGAAAGTTCAGATGCATGTCATGATACCTTACAAAGGCTCTTCAACCTATTTTTTTTTCTGACAAGCATATCATTTCTGCTCTATGGCAACCAAGGCTAACAAAGACAGTAAAGAAAGATCCTCCGACTCCTCAGCAGTAGACAGTCTTCAAATGTCAAAGGACAGATTGCAGTAGAAAACTGGAGTCAAAACGGTCATGTGTGACATAGTCTACAGTGTCAGTACAGCAGGGTAGCCGGGTTGTACCACATGCTCTCTTTAGAGCCACAACATGTGCTACACTGGGCCTCTCTAGAGCATTGCTGACTCAGCAGTGGAGCATGTTCCAAGGAAACAAGGAAGACAATCTCCAGGTACCCCCAGGACCTAGAGCCTGTGGAGATGGCCATGGGTCTGCTCCCCAAACTCAGAGTCCCCGGTGGACACCCTATGATGAAGGAACCAGAAGCACACGTCCCTGAGAGAGCTGCCTGTTTCTGAGATGCCCCTTAGGTTTCTTTCCCAGTATCTTTGTAGAAAGCTCTAGCTCCTTTTAAATTTCTGCTAATCTCTGCAGCAGGCAGTTTCTAAGACACACTCTGGTCTTAAGCCTCTGTGAAGGGTTAAGATGTCTCCACTCCGCTTTTCTTGTCATTACACATTCCGCCCGTAGGTCGTATGTGTGCTGCTTCCAAGTCATACTCTACAACAGTTCAAATCTTACAGCTTTGGTGCTTTCTTGCTTGGGTACTCAAGTTTGAGAAACTAGGCCACCCTTCCAGTTGCAGCTTCCTCCGAGTCCCAGGGCTTGAACAGAGCACAAGTCCCCTGTCACCATGCACCAACGGTGGTGTGTAGTAATTTGTAATATAGTCATTTCCATTTCTTCTTGAGACCAGTTTCCCAGTCTCTTTGTCCTCTGAGACATCACCAGAATTACCCATAATACTCTGCTTACAGAACTCTAGACTTTTTCTAACCCTCTCTTTCAGATTCTCTCACCCAAAGCCTCCCCACATTTTTTTAGAAATAGTAATAACCCCCCCCCCATTCCGGTACCAATTTTGTCATAGTCCATTTTCTGTTGCTGGAAACACAATACCACACTGCATACATTATAAGGAAATGAGGTTTATCTAGCTTACCATTCCAGAGTTACAAGGGCCCACATTCTTACTGGCAGAGTTCCAAGGCACCACATGGGAAGAGACAGGAAACACGGTCCTCGTGTCTTCTGATCTCTCATTCTTCTCATAATGCCACCGGTGTGCAATACAGGGTGCTCCCCCTTGATGGCTTTATTTAATGCTAATACCTTCCAAAGATTCCACTTCTAAACAACATAAGTAGATTAAATGTCTATCTCTCAATACCTCAGCACAAGGATTAAGCTCTAACATAAGTTTCAAAGATAAGCAAAACTTAAACCGTAGCTTCTTCTCTTGAAGAGGTTAGTGGCATTCAAAGACCAAATTTCTAGGTCTATGAAAATAGCTCTGTTGATAAAGCACTGGCCATACAAGTATAGGGTCTTTTAAGTTCAATCCCCAGAATCCATTACATACACAAAGCCAGGAGAATTAGCACATGCTTCTAATCCCAGCACTGGGGAAACAGGAACAAGTGGATCCCTGAGGCTTATAGGCCAACTAGCTCACCCTAATTGGAAAGTTCCCAGGTCCCAGTGAGAGACCCTGTCTCAAAAACGAAGGTGGTTGGAAACTGAGAATTTACATGAGGTTGATTTCTTACATTCACACACATGCACACACTCTCACACACATGTACACACTATCACACACATGTGCATACATGCACACAGAGACGATAAGTAAGAATAATTGCTATCTTTCATGTGCATGTATAGTGAGTAAATAATTTTAAGTAAACCGACAAAGTGGAGAAGAGATACTGAAGATTCAGAAAGAAAAGAACAGGAGTGAGAATAGTCTAAGAATGTCTGGTAGGTTGCAGCAGCCTTGCGCTTTGTCGAACGGCAGGTGGACTAAAGCGTGGCTTGGTTAAGAGCAGTGGACTGATCCAGAACCAAGATGCTGTACCCTTCTATACTGGAGAAGCATGAAGACCTACTGATCGCCATTCTACCTTTTCCTCTGGGAAATATTCTAACCCTGACCATGGACAGGAAACAAGAGAAACCAGGTGAGCTTTTAGCTCTGTTCCGGAACAGAGACAAAGCCATACACACTGGAACAGATCTTGGATATTGAAGCTAAAACCTGGGAATAAAGCTTCTGAAGTCTGAAGTTTTCTACGGCCAACATTGCTGAACATAGAGCAGTGTGTGGGTGGCATCCCAGGTCTATGTGAAAACACTGGGAACCAGGAGCAGAACCCTCAGCAAAGCCGTAGCCCACCACCGACAGCCTTTCCTGTTAGATGTAAAGTGATCCTGTTCCCACTGCCTGTGCACAGAGCCCAAGGCAAAGTCAGCCACCCTGGAGAAAGATGTCTCTAGGAAAGCCTAATTCTTTTGAGTATATTTCAACTTTGTTCCCTGTAGTTGCATAACCTTCATACTCAGATGCCGAAAGAAGATTCTAAAGAGAGGAAAATTAATAACTAAAACTAACCTTTCTAATAACCTTTGATGAAGTAATCCTAAATACCAGCAAGGTAAATCCAGGATAATGAGGTTTCTTCAGAGTGCAAGGATGATTTAACATTTAAAAATCAATATGAATCTCTATATTCATAGATTTAAAGGGAGGAAGCCAATCTCAGTGGATTCAGCAAAAGCAATTAACGCAGCTAAACTCCCACTCACTCATGATTGAAACAAAGTAAAACTTCTTAGAAAACTAGATAGAGAACTGAAGACTGTGCCTCTCCTTACCAATTATTGAGAAAAGTGTACTCAGTTCTTCCACAAAATTATAAGCACTGACCTTTTCTTTTGCTGTCTCCAGCATTTGCTTTATGTGTTTCAAATCCCTCCAAGGAGGAACATGAAACATTAGAATCACTGAGTCTTTTCCTTTGAACAGGGCGTTAGCAGATGGCTTCTTTAGTTCCAGAAAGGGTAGAGCCAATCTACTTTGCTAGTTCAGTTGCCAACTGGACACAACTTAGAATCACTCAGGGGAGAGTTTCGATGAATCTAGATAAGGTTGGCCTATGGGAATGTCTGTGGAGATTGTCTTGGTTACCTTCACTGATGTAGGAAGACCCAGCCTGAAACTGGGTAACAACTACTTACTGGCTTGGGCTCTGGACTATGTAAGAGCAGAGAGAGCTAGCTGGGTGCTAAGCATGCAGGCAGACGTTCTATCTGCTTCTGATGTCAATGTGCCTTAGCTGCTTCAAGTGCCCCCACCCACCCACCTTTTGACTGCCCTAAAACAATGGCCTGTGACTTGGAATTATGAGCGAAATAAACCCTTTCACACATAAGTTGTTTTTTGCCAGGGGGTTTCATTGCAGAAACAGAAATCAGACTAGCATACTACTAGTATCATATTTATGCTAGTTTTTCATAACTTCTTCCATTCTTTTCTTTTCCATTCTCTCTGCTGCCCAATATTTCAAAGTGGAGCTCTTGTACTCAGCACTTAGCTTGTGTTTTGTCTTCTAACTCTTTTAATTGGTCTATGGATTCTTGTTATATTAAGTGTTGTTACTAGTACATTTTAATTGGCATACACTACCTTACTATTGCTTCCCATCTGGAAAACTTTTTCTTTTGTGCTATATTATTTGTAGGTATTTACTAAAATTAACCCCCAGAAACAGAAGTGAATTAGTTGAAGGTTTGTAGTTGTATAATAGGTTTTCTCAAACAGCACACCTGTATGCCAACACTCAGGTTGAAAAGTGAAGCTCTGCCTTCAGGAATTTCCCTAGAGCTCTTCTGTCCTTGGATCCCAGAATTCAGATGAGAGTTTCATTGCTGCAGATGAAATATTTCAGTGGAACCTCAAATCATGTACACTTTTCAGTGGTATAGTGTGTATATGTGAGACCTGTGGTAGAAGTTAGGTCTCTTTAGTGAAATTAGTAGGCATTCAGATTAGTATTTGGTAGCACATAAGGAAAGCTTGGCATCCCTTTACTTGCTGATATGGACAAAGCAGGTTGTGGCCGAACAATATGCTCTGTTGAAAGGGTGTGGCTAAGAAACCTCACAAGCCGTGCAGATGAGGTTTGCCATGAGAAGCAACGGAACTGCTGGTCATTGAGAGAAATCTTGTGGACTCTAGAGACTACCAAGGATCGCAAGATAAGGCAACATGTAAGTCAGAGAATTCCACACGGTCTTCCTCTTTCCTCCTGCCCTCACCGACTGAGAAGTCATGCTGGAGAAGTGCACAGCAAGGTATGTTAACAGAATTTAGACTGCTATAGCCCAAGGCAAAGGCATGGCATAAAACTGAGAGAGAGTTCTTTGAAGGTGGCTGTCTTTGGGTCCCAGAGTGCCAGAAAAGTGGGCGAGGCAAGTGGAATTTGGAAGCTGCTTGGAGAGGCTTTTTGGGTGTGGGACTTGCCCAAGCCAAAGAGACCGTGGAGGCAAGTCTCAGCTGTGAAAAAGGCCGGCCTCAGTTTGGCGGTTGGAACAGACTGACTTTATAAACCGGCCACAATTTGGTGGTTGAAATAAATTGACCTTGCGAACTGGCAAAGTAAAACCCAATGGACTTTAAACTTAAAAGATACTACCTGATGGGTTTGCCATAACCAAGTCATCCTGCACAGACCTACACTAAGAATATTAATATCCTTTTAAGAAAGGTAAAATAGTGTTAGTCAAGTGTTTTTAGATAGGTATTAGAGTGTTCTTAGGTATTAGGGTATTCTTAGATTATACATTTTAGATTATAGATTTTAGGTTATAGGATTTAGGTATTTTATAGATGTTTGTTAAGTGTTAATAAATATAAGTGTTTGTAAATAAGAATATTCTGTTACAGAAAAACCTTGAGTCTCAACTTGTCTGAGTCCACCATGCCTACAGGAAATCGTTAAGTTTCATGCTGTCCTGGACTCCTGTTGGAGACCAGGCTGGCTTCAAACTCACAGAGATCCATCTGCCTCTGCTTCCCAAGTGCTGCTGTTAAAGGTGTGTGCTACCAAGACTGGCTGCAGTGCTCTCCAGCCATTAGGTTTATAAACCTTTGAATCCAGTCAGACTTTCATTACTGAGACCTGGCTGCTGGCCTTCCAGTGCGGCACGTGTTTCATCTGCCAAGTTTGAAGTGTCGTTCCTTCCTTAAGAGGAAGGAGATACAAAGGACAGATGGAGGCTCACCTCACCTGATATCAATCTGATCCAAGGACTGGCCAGCCTTGTCACAAGAGGACCCTTTGGACAAATTCAAAGTGTCTCAGCAGCACAATGCCATTTGGTCAAAGTTAGATTTGGGTCGCTCTTTCAAAGCTTACAAGGGTTTCTCAACATCTTACACAATCTAAGACTTGGTAATCTTAGGTCCATTAACTTAATAGCCCATTCTAAAGCTGAAGACAAATGTGTGTAAGTGTACATGAGTGTGTGCATGCATGTGTGTATATGCATGTATGTGTGCACATAATAGGTATGTACTCAGGTATGAACACACACATACATGCATACATACACAATACATACATATATACATGCATACATACACACATACATACATATATACACACATATACATACATACACACATAAACTGAGTTTGTCCTCTAATCTCCACACAGATGTACACACACACACACACACACACACACTCAGAAATTTGAGTCATTAGGAATACAAAAAGTGATAGAGACATACAGGGTGTAGAATTTGTATAAATGAAGCCATATATTAATTTTACAAAACACTTTTGTAAAATCTGGGTAATTAATATGTTATTTGATCTTTGTCTCTTGATAGCCTTACTCAAGCCTAGTGTGTGTGTATGTGTTCACTGATCCATTTAAGATGCTCATTTGTATGTAGTATCATGTCACCCCCTCATTTTCAGCCTGTGAATTCTCAGATCTAACTTGAGTCTCATGTACACACAGGTGTGTGTTGTTTGTTTTAAAGCCAACCTATGTCTTTTAATAGATGTGTTTAGCACATTTATAATTAAGGTAACTACCTGTAGGTTAGAACTTACTGCTATGCTTTGTCCTTAAATCCTTTCTGCATTCCATGTAGCTTTTTTGCTTTGCTTTCCTTTTCTTCCCTAGATTTCTTCCATTGTGTTCTGTTGAGGTTTTCTGCAGTCAACACTTTTTATTCCTTCCTCACTTCTTTACGTATATTCTTTTTTTTAAATAATTTATTTTTTATTTCTTCAAGTTACATCTCAATCACAATCCCCTCCCTACTCCCCCCTCCAGTCCCACCCTTCCACCCTCCTCCCCGTCAGCCCCCCCATCCTCTTCCCTTCTTTTTTTTTTTTTTTTAGTTTAAGGTATTTATTTTCCCCCCAACAGCTCTCCCTTTCAGTCCAAATAATGGTTCTTTTTCTTATAACTATAAATACAATACAAAACAACAGAAATAAATAGGCCACGATTATAAGAGTTATATGGCTTAGCATACATTCCCAATGTCCAGTCCATATGTATTTGTCACCTGACTTTAACATTCTACTATCTAACCATCTCCATGAGTTTAAAGTTCTATATCTAACTCAGCTTTCATACTAACTTGCCTCATAGTTTTAAAAATATCTTCTTAGATCCAGAACACCCTCTTGATTCCTAAACAACTCAAAATTTAACTATGAGACTCTAGCTATCTATTCTTCAACCACCTCAGAGACCTGAGAGGGATAAATATATCTGATTATATAGGAAGTGCAGGGCCTGCAGCTTCCAAAACTAAAAAATGACATACCAGTGGCTGCCTGGACAGTTCCCATTTTCTCTCCATACATTACAGCATCAATCTTCAGCCATTTGGCCCCATTTCTCTGACAGACATTGGTTGTAGAGCAGGAATTATGAAGGACTTACCTACCCTGTCTTGGCAGAGCTAGGCTGTCGACTTACCTGCTTCCAAGTTTTGTATTTAGAATGCAGAGACAGGCACATAGGATTTGGAAAGATTTAAGTTTAAAAGCTACTTACAAAAGGCAGGCTGCAATTCAAACAAATTGTTCTTTGAGATCTCAAAATATATACACTAAAGGTTTGTTTAGCTCCAAAATATCAAAATAATTTCTTCTTTAATCCGGATTGAAAGGTAATACTTTATATATTATCAAAAAACCAAATTTGCTCCAGGAAAAATATTACCTGACCCCCCCAAAAAAAAGGTAATTGTCCCAGAGTTAGGATTAGGGCAGGGCTCTGTTCTTATCTTTCCAGGAGATTTAAAGCATCCATTCAAGGAATCCAGGGACAACTGGACAACAGAAACCTCAGCAGAAAACAGATCAGACACCAAAGAAGACGAGTGGCCCAGATGATCCAGCCTTGCAGACTTCTTCAATAGCAGTTTCCTCAAAAGTCTATAACCACAACAACTCAAAATCGCTAAGATCGTTCAGCTCCACAGACTACTCCAGCCAGATCTTCAGTAAAGTTCTGAAGATCAGCTTCTGTCTATGAACTTCGTAGGACATCTAAATAGCTGAGCACAAAGGGACTGAACATCAAATGATTCTATTAACATTTTTAACCATTTTTCCATTCTTATTTGGGCCCCAAACAGGTTTACTACGTCCCAAATCAGCAGGAAGTCATTTTAAGAGAACAACGTCCCATCCCCAGAAGGTGGGGAGGGTGTTCTTCCCCTTTGGTTATTTGATAGATAATAGAAAATTTTGTTATTTAGGGGAAAAGACTACAAGCTGTTAAATGGTCTTGTTAAATGGGTTTTGGAGGTTAGACCCAGGGACTTCTCTCTTTTGCTTTTCTGTATCCTCCTTTCTCTCCTATATAGGAGTGAACAGACTTGAGAAAAATGGGACATAGACATAGTAGAGGAAAGAACAAGAAAAAAGGACAGATTATTGAATATACCTTTGTATACTGATACAAAATTAATATTATATTTGGCTAAATTGGTATTGATCATTGTATATTAATGCAAATTTAAGATTGTATAGGGCTACATCGGTATTGATCTTTGTATATTGATACAAAATTAAGATTATATTTGGCCACAATGGTATTGACCCTAGTATATTAATGTAAAATTAAGATTGTATTGGGCTACATCGGTACTGATCTTTGTATATTGATACAAAATTAAGATTATATTTGGCCACATTGGTATTGATCTTTGTATAATGATACAAAATTAAGGGTAACACTTCTTAAAGGTATTGTTCGTAGTAATACTTAAAAATGAAATGTCAAGTTTTGACCTCTCACTACCAACCGACGTATATTCTTTATAGTTGCAAGTAATTATATAAATCATCTTAAATACCCAATTATAATAACAATTTTAATACATGGTTTCATTTATACAAATTCTACATCTTGTATGTCTCTATCACTTTTTGTATTCCTAATGACTCAAATTTCCATGTGTGTGTGTGTGCGTGTGTGTGTGTGTGTGTACATCTGTGTGGAGATTAGAGGACAAACTCAGTTTATTTTCCTCACCTTCCACTTCATTTGAGACAAGGACCCTTTGCTGTTTTTCTGCTGTATGCATCCGGCTAGCTGACCCTTAAACTTCTGAGAATTCCCATCTCTATCTCCCATCTAGGAGCCCCAGAGTTACAGATGTTTGTGCTACATGCTCAACTTTTGCGTGGGTTCTAGAAACTGGGACTAAGGACCTCATGCTTGTGTGCAAGCACTTTTATCCACTACATCACCCCCCAGTTGACAAATCTCCCTTTTGGCATTACAAATTCAATCCCACAGATTAGTTGTAGGGTTGCATGTGAGGGTGGGGGTGGGTCAAACCCAGGGCCCATGCCAGGTAAATACTCTGACCTATATCCCCAGCTCAATGTCAGAGATGTCTAACTTTTTAATTTAATTCTACTGTGGTAAGAACATTTAGTATGAGACCTACCCTATTAACAAGCTGTGGGTGTATAATATATCACGGTTGACAACAGATGCAATGTGCAGTTCCCCTGAGCTTATTCATCTTGCTTAACTGGGACATTATAATTACTTTTTATGCTCTTAAAGATCCAATGCCAGATTCAAAAATGATTTACATTTCAATACTACAGGCTTCTTCTCTGTATCCATGTATTGACCTATACTGGGAAGTATTATATTTATGAACAGTTTTGTCTTGCTGATTACCATGTTTTTACTTGAACTTAGGAAAAGTAACTGCTTCACTCAGATATGAGAACACCAGAAACCAGTTGGCCAGAGGCTCCACTAAAAGTCAGAACATTTGATGTGCATATTATATGTTATAACCTTCTGTTCCCAAGGAAAAAATAGGAGTTAGATTGTCACTCCAAACACACAGTACTGTACTTGAGGGAAGGACTCTGTGGGAGTGTTTATTGTATTTCCCCTACTGGGTTTTAATGAGGTTGGTTCATTTTCTCCTAGCGTATAAGAACCAGGTAGTGGATTTCTCAGAAGGTATTTGAACAATGTGTTGCCAATTAATTGTCTATGTGCAGGAAGGAAGGTTCATGGCTTTTAGTTCATGTATGTTGCTGAAATCACTCACCGCTCGCTTTCTTAAATCCTCTAATACAATGGTTCTCAACCTTTCTAATGCTGTGACCATTAAACACAGTTCTTCATGTTGTGGTGACCCCACAAGAATAAAATTATATTTCATTGCTACCACATAACTGTGATTTTGTTACTGTTATGAATCATAAAGTAAATATCTGATATGCAGGATATCTGTCATGTGACCCCCAGAGGAGTTGAAATCCACAGGTTGAGAACCACTGCTCTCTAAGACTTACCAGCACAAAAACAAACCTTTTTAAAAAAATAAACAAACAACATCAAAACAAAAACAAAACTTTCTCAGATCTCATGGATACTTGTCTAGCATGTATGAGGCCCCAAATTTAATCCTCAGCCTCACACGCACCTACTGAGATACACCACCTGTGTGTCCCCGTGGTTGTGTGCCTACTGTAAGTGACAACTATAGACATTCCTGGTGGCCTTTGAAGGGCTTATACAGTCAGGAGAAGATGAATAAAAAGGCTTTAGGCTGCTGGTTTGGGGCATAAGTCAGTAATTGGGTTTATGACAAGCATTAATTTCTAATTTTTAACAAGTAATAAAGGGGGGCATGTTAAGAAATCAATAAAATAAGAGACATTAAGGTGCCATGAAAATGAAGACATGAAGTAGATAATGATGCTAGACAATACCAGCATTTTGGCTATCAAATTATTCTGGTGACATTAAAAAGGAGAAAACAAAGAATAAGCTGATGTAAAACCTTAACTGAGACCCAGACCGGGTCCTAAATCATGAGGCAGCTTGTGGAACTTAAGGACCTTCTTTCACAAATGCAGGTGCTGTCATTTACAGTTTCCTTTCCTAGCCTGCAGCACATAATCCTAGCACCTTAACATTAAGGTGGAAGGGCTGGGGGATGGCTGAATGGGAACAATGCTTACCACCCAAGCACAAACACCCATGTAATTATAGTCGGACATGGTGGCACATGTCTGCTAACCCAGTGCTGGTGGGTGGAGACAAGTTAAAGTCTGGAGCTTGGAGACACGTCAACCTAACCAATCTGGTGAGCTCCAGGTTCAGTGAGGAAGTTAATCTCAAGGTAAAATAAAATGATGGAGAACAATTGAGGAAGATCCCAATGTCAATGTCTGGCCTCTACATGCACATGTACACACTCTCCCAAACACATGTTTAAAACACACACACACACACACACACACACACACACACACACACACACACATATATGGTGTGTGTGTGTGTGTGTGTGTGAAATAGATAATGATACCATATATGTGTGTTTGTGTGTGCGCGCATGTACATATGTATATATGTATACACAAATTAACATGGGACATTTCTAACTTCAAGCACATAAATACTAAATTACCTTTAATGACTATTGGAGCAGCATCTTTAGGGGAAAAGTAAAGGTGAATTATTCTGGCTATTTTGGCTGTGTATTTGCACATCCATAAAAATCCTAAGGCATGGGTCTCAATTCTACATCAGCTCTTAGTATACAAGTAAGGACTTTTGTAAAAAATGAGACAATAGAAACAACACAACTTATCAATACATTTACTTATAAAAACCACTTATGGTTTATCACTACATCAAAGTTTGTGGCAAATATAGAACTGCATTATGAATTATGGTTTCATGGTCAAGAACAATGTCTGCATAATGCATCAACTAATACCTTTAATAGGAAATTAAATGTGAATGTATCTGGCAACTTCTTTCATAAGGCAGAATAAATATAGCGTCGTAGAACAGTATGAGTAATTTTGAATTATTGCAGTTCTATAAATGAAGGCATCATTCAGAGTCAAAGGGAAGTAAACAGTAGTGATGTTTATGTTTTACATAATTCTGCAAAGCGCTCTGTATTTCATGCACCAAGGAAGCCAAGAAGACAGGAGTGCACTATGACTATTTGTTTATTTATTCCAGCTTCCTTGCTACAAACACCAACCCTGATGCACCCCCATTGATAAATGCTTAGTGGTTTGGGCATTGCAAAATATAAAATGAGTTGGGTAGTTTTAAATGACAGTGAAGTACCCATGCACACTTGAGAAATGACCTAGCCTTTGAAACAAGGACAGCAAAACTATCCCTCTACCAAAAGGCTTCGTAATTTCTGAAATGGATCCTATAAATTGATAGAAGAGATGTTGTATTTTCAGACTCAAAGCCATAAGTCTAGACAATTTCAGATAGTTTTCCCAGCATATTTCTGCTAGAAAATGGAAAAAAATAGTACTACATGAGTAACCCATTTCAATAGTTGGTCAACATATAATTACTCTTTATAGCTGCCATTTTCTCATAGTGTGAAATCATGGTTCAAGCTCAGGTCAAGCACATAATGATATACTTACATTTAAATATTTTTGAGTGGTAAATGGTAAAAATCACAATTTACTAAGTAACAGAACTAGTAAGTATTATTTCCATGAAATACATAGCCTCTTATCATGCTTTAACAAAAATCATTATCTGTAATGCCAAGTATTCAATAAATGATGGAAAACATAAATTTGAAGGTTCAGTGGGCAAAGTGTTGGCTGGGCAACCAGGAGGACCTGGGTTTGCATTCCCAGCATCCACAGGAAAAGCTGAGCATGGCTGTATATACCTGTAACTTCAACGCTGGGAGGCAGACACAGGAGGACCCCAGGAGCCCGCTGGCCAGCCAGGTTAGCAAATCAGAGTGCTCCAAGTTCAGTGAGAGAGTCTGCAAAATAATACAGTGGAGAGTGATAACAGAAGATGTCCAAAGTCAACCCTGGCCTCCACATGCACATACACCACACACACACACACACACACACACACACACACACACACACACACAC
>CAJQZJ010001638.1:9952205-9994212 GCA_907164525.1 Lophiomys imhausi
GTACAACCCTGTGCTTAGGCCTCCGTAAGCACTACTGTCTGCTCTCATTTCTGGCCACAGTTCTTCCTCTCTCCAGACATTTCTAGAATTTATAACCATGTCTCTTCTCAGAGTGTTGTTCCCATACACTTCAGTGTAATATAAAAATCTCTTCAGCGATACCCTAAATTTGCCCAAGAAAATTGGTCCCTTTCTGTTTCCACATCATTTTATTTACTCTAGACTCAGCTGTTATTTAGACAGTTTTTCTATTAGGACATAAATATTTATGTAGTCCTCAAAAACTTATATCTTTTAAAACCATGCACTGAAAATAAAAGAACACAGAGCGAGAGGACTAAGGCAGACTACCTATGCAAAACTACCGAAACAGAGTACTAACAAAACAAGTCCTAATAGAAATACCACTGCAATTAAAAAGCATGGTAAAAGTCCAATACATAAATACTGAATATGACATCACTGAGCAAAACTGAGGGGGAAAGGTGAGCAGACTGAGGATGTGACATTAAGAGATGAAAGGTAACAAGCCCTGAGACAGGGAACAATCACAGAGTGAATGCTTTCAGAACAGACCACATAGCCACACCAAGCTAACCTAAAAGCAGGGACGGCCAGGGTCAGCTGCACTTGCTGAGTTCATAAATCTGTTTTGGACCAAGCTTTACAAATATCAGGATACACTGTTTCCAAAGAAGGAATGGCCACTTTGGGTAGATTCTCACTTCTGTATTCTTAATATCTAATACATAAACTAGGCATATCATAATTATCAAAAAGGCGATCTTTCGAAAAGAAAATTTCTAATGTTTAAAAACATTTTAAACAGGTTTAAAAAAAAAATTATTTGTTTGATCCCGCAAATTTCAGAGAACACATAGATAACCCCAATATCTTAACATTCTCTGAGTGAAAAAAAAATCAATTTTAATTTATGATGACCTAAAATCCTAGTGCCATATCTAAAGGCAATAGGAGGAACAGTCATCAAACACTGCTTCATAACAGAAATTCAAAAAATAGGAGAACAAAGTAAAGTTACAGAACAATTTACAGTATACACACACACACACACACACACACACACACGTAACATTCTGAAGTAGTCTATCTGGAAGCTTAATCTAGAATCACATTTAGAAGGTATCTTTCGGGCCTGGTCGGGTGGCTTGGTGCTGCAGTCACCTGCTGCCAAGCCTGAAGACTGAAGTTTAATCTCCAGAACCCACAGAACAGGAGAGAACTGACCCCACAGGCTGACTGACCTCTGGCCTCCCCGTGGGTGTAGTCACATATGCTCCCAACCCAGCACCCCCCCCCCCAAACGCAAAATGAAAAACAAGCACATAAGCTCTGTGTTTCACACGTCACTTCCTATAGCACACTTAAAGGTGTCCTGCAAATACTGCGTGTAAGAACCACATCTGAGTACACTGAACTCTGCCCACATTCTGATGACTCAGGCAGAATCTGCGAAGGCAGCCTGCACACTAGACTTCTCCATCAGGCTGGCAAATGTGCCTCTTCCTGGTGCGGTACACAAAGATTGAAATTCACACTTTCATGCTTCTGTGGTCAACAGAACGTAGACACATGTAGCAATTACCAAGACAAATTCTAGTTCTGGGTCACACAAGTGAAAGCAAACTTGGTGACTAGAGGAAGATCAGGGCTCGTTGCTACCTGAAGTCATCCAGCGTTTCTTGTATCATGTTCTGGATGAAGCGGATTTGAACAGAGGTAAGTGGTGCATTTGGCCGACTGTTCCCAAGGGTGTCGACTATCTTTTCTGAGAGTGAGCTGGCTACTCCAGCAGTGATGGAGGACGCTGCCTTTGGCACTAAAACAAATGGACAAAATATTGATAGTTAACTTGGACGAAGAGACATCAACCATTTCTAAATAAGATTTGCCAAAGACAGACTTGGGAAACTGCAAAAGAACAGTGTCCCTGTGACATTTAGAAAAACCCACTGTCTGGAGTACAAATTTTAGAAACTTTCTATGACATTATTTCTAATAGTCATTTATCTATATATATAAATAAACTGCCAACTGTCTAATGTAGTAACACATGACAGAAGGATTGATCTTGAAGAATCCCTGAACCATTTCCTCCTATAAAAGATGTATGTGACAAACCGCACCAGAAACCAGATAGCCAGGACCACTGAAAACAAACTGGAAGAGCACAGCCATAAAGCAGTTGCTACCGGCAAGGCCCTGAGCCTCCCCAAGGCAGACCCGCCTCTCTGTGAAGAGGTCCTCTGCACAGGTAGCCCCCAGCAGCTCCCACGACCAGCTCAGCTCCTTACATGCCACAGGACCTCCTGCACCTACGGCATAAACTCTAAGGAGAAAACTTAACACACTTTTTTTTTTTTTTTTTTTTTTTTACAGATTTCAGGTATCTAACTATGCATTGTCAAAAAGTACTACTCCATTCTATGTGCACTCAATTAAATCAAGCCCTTATCCAGTGACCTGAGAATAAAGTTCATATCAAATGGTCACATCAGGGTGCTGGGTTTAACCACTTATGCCTTCTAACAAAAGAGGAGGAGGACTCGTGCTGGTGGCCTGGGGATAAACTCACCCCCTTAACCTTATCTGGTCCATGGTTACTCTATTTCTTACAAGTGAACTAACTTCCCATTCTCAAACACAAGGATGCTCAATGTGCTTACTTGGAGTTGAGGATCCATTGACTGAGGGTTCATGTATCAACTGAGCTTCAATTTCTTTTTCTGGCTTTTCAAGTTTTTCAAGATTTCTTGTTTGGTTAGATGATGGACAGGTATTTAGAATTCCATGTTCAGAGCAGATCAACTTTGTAAACTTTGTATTTAAAATAAACAGTCACTTTAATATGTCATTTCTTATTTCATCCTATTACCCACAAAATTTTTATCTACTTCCCACTTCTTTCTCACAGTAGGTAGGATCATAAAAATGAGTAACAGAGAGAGACTGAGAAGGAGCTAATGCTAACAAAGCAACTGCATTAGTCAAAACGTGATTATTTACAAAAAGCTAATTTACTAAGCACTTGTGGACTACACTGAAAAATGCATATCACTGGGAAAAGGAAGGAGGGGGCAGGGAGAGAGGAGACCTCTGGACTCTTGTGTAGTAACTGAACAGAAATATCTGAAAAATAAAGACATTTTTGTACTTCTGACTTGATTGTTTTTTAGCTTCTAGTTTTAAATATGAATAAGAAAACAAACACAGACATTTGAACACCCACAAACTTGACCTTCCTATGACCTTGACCCCAAGGTGCAGTTCTGATTTGCTCTAACACTAACAACTACTTGACCACCAGCTTGCTTTAGGCTGCAGGGGAAATCTATTTTAAAAGAATTTCCCCCTTTTCTATATATCTCGTCTTTTATTGCTGCTTAAGAAATTAGGATTTTTCATTTAAAAATCTTTGAATGTCTGCACTACTCAAAGCAGACCCAGTGAACTCAAACTGGCTTTCAGAGAAAGTTTCTTTTCCTGTGAAAATACTCTGAAAGCCTAAAAAGCACAATCTGCTTCAGACAGCACGAGCTCTTTTACTCACCAGGAGTTTGCATTTGTGTGCATAAAGAAGCATCATCACCCATGTGTCAGCTGGCAGTCCCTTTCCTCAGTGAGAATGACAAATGTGCAGACATAGGGTTACAATACACATTATTTTATTTAGACATTCTCGATCTAAACATGAAACTGATTCTTTCCCTTGCTGTCATGGGAATAAAAGCCACTAATCGTCCAAAAAAGAAAACAAAAATTCAGGTCTGAGGTATTCTCTTGCAGATGTGTGGTTGTCTGGAGCACAGGAAAGGTTTCACAGGCTTCAGAATGGTTCTTGAGTTGTTAAACACTGGCATCATGTTTTAAAACCATTTCCTGCCTAGTAAGTACATGGCATTAATAATTAAGACATATCCACTGGGAGTCACCCATTCTTCGTGACAAACACTGAATTCGGGGTATTACTTTTGGGTGGATACCTGCTTCAGGGAGTCCTTAGGTTCCTGCTTCCCTAGGTATGCTTTCTTAGACTCTGCTGTCAGATCATGGGTTTCATTTTCTTCTTTCCCTGGCGATTCCATAAAGACATTCAGAGGACTTGAGTGCAATACCAGAGTGCTGGAAGTGACTGGATTCTTTCTCAGGGGGAACACCGAGTTCAGCTGTGGTAGAAAGTCAAGGCCTGAAAAAGGAAAGCAAAGGCCAAATCCACGTGGTGTTTCCCACTTTGAACAGTTGGTAGAAGCACTTTTTTTTTCTCTTCTTAACTGACTTTTTTTTTTTAATTTTATGTTTGTGTATTACTTCAAGTTACATCTCCATCACAGTGCCCTCTTTCCACTCCTCCCGGTCCCACCGTTCCACCCTCTCCCCACTCTCCCTCCTACCTACTCCTCTAGAGTGGGGTGTCCCGACCAATCAGTCCTCCCTCCCCCGGTTCAGCAGTCATATGAGAGCTAAGAGCTTCCTCAACTACTAGGGGCCTACATGACAGCTCCACTAGGGCAAAGTGTCTCATTAACAGGTAACAAAGTCTATGTTCCTGTTCCTTTTGGTTTGTTGGTTGTAGTATAGTTATCCTGTATTATATGGCTAAAATCCAATTAAAAGTGAACAGATGGCATGTGAATCTTTCGGAGTCTGGGTTAGCTCACTCAGGACTCAGGATGAGCTTTTCTAGTTCCATCCATCTGGTTGCAAATTGCATGATTTCCTTGTTTCTGATAGCTGAGTAATATTCCATTGTGTAAATGTACCACAGTTTTTCTTATCCATTCGTCGGCTGAGGGACATCTGGGCTGTTTCCAGTTTCTAGCTATTACAAATAAGGCTGCTATGAATATAGATGAGGAAACTTCCTTGTGATTCAGTGAGGAGTCATTTGGTTGTATACCCAGAAGTGGTATGGCTGGGTCTTGAGGTAGAGATATTCCAAGTTTTCTAAGACATTGTCAGGCTGACCTCCATAGTGGTTGCACAAGCCAGCACTCCCACCAGCAATGGAGGAGTGTTCCCCTTTCTCCATAACCTCGCCAACAAGTAGAAGCACTTTCTTAAAGTGATAGCAAATAACTCAACATAAGAGAAGGGCACTTGGAGTCACAAGGGCTGTTTTTCTCACCTGTAACAACAGATGAGGACTTGTGGTACACCCTTTCAAAGCCTAACCCTCTGTTTCCTATCTGAAGTGTGGTGAGCCTTTAAAACTGCATGTGCCATCCAGGCACACTGATGTACTCAGGAGCCTTACACAGGAAGGCTAACGTGGAGAAGGCCAGCCTGCACTACATGGCAAGAATGTCTAAAAAAGTTTCTTTTCTTGTGAAAACTTAGAGTCAGTGTCTTAGACAGCATTAGTTCTTGATAACGAAGAGTTTTAATTCATATGTGTCTGTGGCAGCCTGTAAGGTCACCCCTGGTGATCCGGGCCTTTGACTTCCATGCTGTGTGCATTCCCCTCAGTGCCTGAGTGAGACTAAGGAAAGGAATATGGTAAAAGGTTGTGATGTCACTTCCCAGTCTGGCTACAGTGTGGCTCCTCTCCCAGATATCTCTGTCACTGTCCACTCCGAGAGAAGCAGTTGTTCTGTTGTCTGTTCAGTTGAGAAGATGCCTCAGGGGGCAAGAAACTGGTCTTCTCAGTCCAAAGCCATACGAGTGAGCTTGGAAGCAGAGTTCAATGAAGCTCTGGCTGAGTGCTCAACTGAAGCATCAAGAAAGGGAAGATGTGAGGCAGGGCATCTGGCCAAGCGATGCTGGTCTCACAGAAACAGGGCGATGCCAAGTGCTTGCTATCTAAAGCTAAAGGGGTAAGCTGTCACACAGCAGCAGTAACAGCTGCTTCTGATTTTCAAGAAAATATTTCTGAGGATTTCTTACCATCTCCTTTGCCTACAGATTCATCACCTCCTTTGTTGACTACAGCATCTATAATAAAATAAGAAAATCATATTAACTTTTCATTTTTTATAACAAAGGTTAAATTTTTTTTAATTGCAAGGAAAGAGGCTGTAGCAACTTTGGCTTCCTATTCACTCTCCCAAAAATGTGGAGACTGGCACTCCTGAGCACCAGTGAGTTCAAACATCACCTGAGACTGACTCAGTTCCTCTTGTTGTCTTAGCTTCATGCAGAACCGCAAATGTGACAGATCATCCCGTGGTCATTGAAGGAGACAGCACTGTATGAACACGCCCGAAAACAGGTGCTGGCATTCACAACCCAGTTTTGCTTAGTCTATTTGGTATCTTTCTGATTTTAGGCAAGTTTTTCAATATCGTTAAACTTCAATTTTTTTTTCTTATATTCACACTAGAGACAATGCCTTGATTATCTCACAACATTGCTTGGGTAATTAATTGAAGTAAAAATATTTTACAAGCATTACAATGCCATAAACACACATGGCTTTACTGATCCTAACTTCAATCATGGACTATTGCAATTATTCATTTATCAATACATAACAAAAACTGTGAACTCAATGTTAGCGTACTAACAGAATGGGCAAAGGCATTAACACACACCCAGCGTACAAATATGCAATAAACAACGAGCGCCTGGCCAGAGACCTTGCCTGTGTGCACGTGTGCCCATCCAGTACATCCCACATGGGCAAACATGCGACCACACACTTTTTAAAGCTCTTGGTTTCCTCTTACTACAGCATTTATTTTTGTTTAACTGAGGCACAAAGTTTTTCTTTAGAGAATGTCATCCTTGAGGTTAAGACCAATTCCTAGGCAAAAAAACAAGGATTATATCTGTCCATGTTTTCCTCAGCATTAAGAAGCCTCATAGCTAGGCGCAGTGGCTCACGCCTTTAATCCCAGCACTCAGAAGGCAGAGGCAGGCAGATCTCTGAGCTCAAGGCCAGCGTGGTCTAGAGTTCCAGGACAGCCAAAGCCACACAGAGAAATCCTGTCTTAAAAACAAAACAAAACAAACAAACAAAAAAGAGACGAAGTCTCAATGAACGGAGACATAACACCTCAAATTTTACATGTGAAAAACAGTGCAGCAACTAAAGGAAAAGCTGGCTGTTCATTAGTTTATTCTTACAAAAGAGCCCCTCCTCCAGTCGTAAATACAAAACTTGCACTTTCTCGTGGGTGTATATATTTAAGTCCTCTACTATGGACATGTTGATTCTTTCTGGTTTTTCAATATTATAAATAAAACAGCAAGCACACAAATCTTACAGATGCCTCTGAATATTTTCTGAAGTAAATTGGTAGAAATGGAATTAACAGGCCAGAAAATATGAATAATTTAGTTGTCAAATTGCCCTCTAGATATTTGCCTGGATCACTGATACTGCTATTAGCACTGAAACCATCCCATTAAGGAATATGAGCCTCAGTAGAACTGAAATGCACATCTGGACAATGGCATACACTGCCTCCAGCAGCAAGGTGGCAACGGTTTCTTTTCATTGGTGACATCTACAGGGTCAGAGGCAGAAATAATAGAAGATATACATGAAACTATCATGTACAAGTGCACAAGAAGAGGCAGTCTCTTACCTCGCCATGAAAACACTGAATAAGTATCAAGTAAATACTAATAATCTTTATTTTTCCATACCAAACATTCAAGATTTTAGGGAGGTTTATTTGAAGCAGATACAAGACAAAGATTTCTTATAATGGTAGAAACTCCCCAACACAGAAAAGACCCTGGGTGGATCCCCAGAACGGGGGGGGGGAGGGAGAGCCATGTACATTGGCAGTGGCCAGCATTTGCTTTAGCATGGTAACTTCTCACATATCAGGTACAGGAAAGGTCCAACTCAAGAACTGGGAAAATGAACAGCCCACTGCATGACTTAGACCCACCTCCAACAGCAGTAAGAGACTATGCCCTAATGTGAGCACACTTACCATCTCTGATAGGTGAGAACATGTCACCTAAACTATTTTTCCCACTATCGTCAAAGCTGGAAAAATCTTGACTTTTCCCACCATCTGTTTCCTTAGATAAGTTGTCTGTACTTTTACTTGGAGGCAAGCCTTGGAAGAATTAGATACAAGAGTCAGTGTTATTATATACATCTAAATAGCTAACATCAGAAGCTAGATTGTAAAAACGAACATCACCAATATTGTTTCAATTTTATATCTGAGCATCAAGAAAAGCAGCAGAATATGTCAGTGAAGGGCTTTTCAAAACAAATAGCTCATTTGTTCATAGGAATCACTTCAGTGGAAAGTTTCTAAAATCATTATGCTTTTGCTGCCCTCTTAAAGTACACTAAATACAATCTATGTTTGTTATGCCTATGATTGTCTACAAATGACTAAGTCAAGCCTGCTAGGCATAGAGCATGATGCCTTGTACGCACAAGGCTTCAGAGCTAAGGCTTTGTGGGAGAAATCATGGACTGAGGACCATCTTGCTTGTGTAGGGGTGTGAGTTCCCAAGATGCACCAGCTAGGTGAACTCTAGATTCTTACTGGCAGCATGCTGTTGTACAATTTAAAAGGAGTTTTACTTGGTATCTAGATCTCAAAAGCAAACTGAAAAGCCAGAGATGAAAACAAATAACTTACTATTGGATTTCCAAAGCTGACAAAGCTGGGGTAAAGAAATGATCTTTTAAAAATACAACTGCTAAAAACCCAAAGCATCTATATGTCACAACCCTGAAAGGTGTTTCCAGCAGTGGGTCCAGCCTGGCACAGGGACAGCACAGTTGGAAACCAGCACTGGGAGGCTAAGGAGCTCGGGGTTAGCTTGGGCTACACAGTGAGAAAGATGAAAGGGGAAAACTTGGGGAGGGAGGGGCTTGCCTCCTTTTTTCTAGATTTTTGACACACTTGAGTGAATATCTTAGCCTTTAAAACATAACAAAACAGAGGGTTAGTATCATAGAAAAACTGTACTAAAGCCTTACTTTTTACTTCTTAAATTGCTATTTCCTACTTAAACTGAAGATCAGCAACAAATCTATAGAGGTCCCTTTCAATTACTCAATCAGTTAACTCTAGCAGAAACAGGACTTTTAAAACTTTACATTAACTGTAGATAAGCTTCCAAGTAGGTTGTCATCATCACAGTCATGACAATGACTGCAATGCCAGCAACACCATCACTGCTTCTTGTGCCAAGCACTGGGCACATTTCCTGAATGCCGAGCATTTCTTAGTGTACAAAGGGAAGACAATGAGACAGAGGCCGGGAGATGGCTCAGTGAAAAAGGTCCTCGCCCTATAAGCAGCAGACCCTGAAGATGGTCCCGGGACCCACAAGAAAAGAAAGGCAGGGGGCTTGCTTGCAGTCCCAGCAATGGGGAAGCAGAGGCAGGACAGGGTTCTCTGCGGCTTGATGGCCAGCTAGCTTGGCAAGTTCTGGGCCAGTGAGAAACTCTGAGTCCAAAAATAAAGCAGACAGTCCCTAAGCAATGTGACACCACACATACTTGCACATATGCACATTCACACACACAGACACACACACACATACACACACACAGACACGCACACACGCGCGCACACACACGTAGGCTAAGCAAAGCTCTGTCTGTGTATGTCAGACAAAGAGTGCGGAGGCACCTAGGAGTAAGCATATGAAGTGCTGAGCCCGCCAAAGGCTGGGCAGCACTCAGCGCACTCGCTGTATGAGTAAAACTTCTCTGTAAGGTGACAGTTACTGCAAAATGAATAGAAATCTGTTTGTGGGACGAAGCACACACTTTTTTTTTCCAGAAACTGAGAGTGTTGAGAGCTGTCATTAAAAGTAACCGAGCACACCCAAGCCTTCATTTGCTAATAGTACAGTCATCTCTAAAGAAGAGCTACTTACTAAAAACTGACACTCTACTTCACAGTTTATAAACCATCAATTTTAACTTTTCAAAGTCACGAATAAGATTCACAGAATAACTCTTGAAAATCATGGCAAATTTTCATGAAACTGTTGACTCAACATTTTGGGAGCCACTATTCAGTTATATTTCAAAAATGATTTCTTGTAAGTAAACAGCCACAGTGTTTGTCTCCAGGTTCTTATAAATGGACCTAGTTATTTTTCTGTATATTATGACAATGCTGTATGAGTGACACAGACCGTTACAGGAAACTGATAATAAAAACAGTTATTTCACACTATCCAAGTTTTGTTATTTGGAAGAAGTAAGTTCACACTAAGGAGCAAGGAATGGACCTGCAAGGTACGACAGGTACATACTACTGAGTGTAAGCTGTTTCTGAGAACTCAGAGACTGTGGTCCTTATTGCAGGCAAGGAGCAGTGAAGCCACCACTACACCTTCCTACGACCCAGCAAAGCCAACAGGATTATCATTAGAGATCACCTACCCACTGTAACTTCCCGTTAACAAAACTATGTGTGCCAGGTACTGTTCAGCATTTTGAACATGTATCCTATCACCTGACTTACTTCTCACTTTAGATATTAAACACTAGGAGCAATGAATAGCTATTCATCTTGGCTTTTACATTTTCTTTTTTGACTCTCAGGTCAAGCCAAACAGACAGCAGTGACGTTCCCTCTCGGCTCTGACATCCAGGAACATCAGCCAGTCTGAGGGAGTGGTAGGACAAATGACTTCGGGCACTCCATGTCTAAACAGTCCCTCTTTCTCACAACAGAAACTCTGCTGAAGACAGGAACTAGAGCTCTTTAACAAGGCACAGTGATTTAATCAGCTTCACTTCTTCACGGCTATCTACTAATCAGTTTTGCCTAAGTACTAAATGAGCCTGGGATCTCGAAGAAGGTTCTAATCTGGGGGGAAGACAAAGCCCTCCCTCGGGTTACTATGACCTAAGGAAAATTACCTGCTTCGTCCTGAGAAGCTTCTGTTCCTTTGCCCACAGCAGTCAGCACGGGCTGTGGGAGAACTGTGGCAATGGAAGGGACGGAGGCTTCTTTGACAGTCCCAGAATTCCGGGTGGCCCCACTGCCGCTGCTCCCTTTGTTCACTGCTGCAGACTTATTTGAGCAGCCTTTATTTAAACTTGCCTGAATGGAAACAATGTTGAAAGGGTCACGTTACTAATGTGTCATACTATACATTAATATTTTATAAGGGCCCCACTAAATTACAAACCTAATTTTGTTGTTATAAATCTGAGGCTTGCTGGTGTATCTGAATTTTGCTCTAAACAACAACGCATTTTAAAATACCTGATGATGGTTTGCAGAAGAATTAAATACTAAAGAACTTTAAAATCAAGTCTCAAATGGCTTTATACTAAAACTATGTATAATGTTACCATATCAAATAAATGAAGCAAAAGCTACGTTTAGTTGACAAGATCTAATTTTCATTTTCTGAGTTAGAAATCTTTAGTAAAATAAAAAAAAAATGTTGAAAAGAGAGCATCTCACCTTCGTCAGAGACGTGGAGTACTGAAAAGCTATACATTGCACAGATGTCTTGTGGGCACTGATGGTTTTCACGGGTGATTTCAGCATCCTTAAGTCATACTGATATATTTTCCCACGGGAAGATCCAATAGCCAAAGTGGCTCCATCCGGCATGAAGTCTACCGCAGTCAGAGGGGTGTCGGCCACTAACGTTTTCACTAGTCTTTGGGAAAGGAGGAGAATATGCAAATACATTAGTATACACAGGAGTGTAAGCTTATATGACACATATATTTATCAAAAACACTTAGTCAAAACTGGGCAAACAACACAGATCCCAAACACCGGTTTAAAGCAATCTGGAGTGCATCTTAGAGACACACATCTAACAGACTGACCTACAAGGAACTGAACATTCCAACCTATTTTTCTACTCACATCACAAAGGCACAGCCTACATTTTCCAGGGAGACATCCTATTTCCTGGAGTAAGTACTCTACAACAATGAGTGTGACAACAGGCCCCAGCACTGAGCGGGCACTACATATCCAGTTCCCACTGAGTGGCCTGTTCGTCTCTGGAGGCCTTAGTGGCCTGTTCGTCTCTGGAGGCCTTAGTGGCCTGTTCGTCTCTGGAGGCCTTAGTGGCCTGTTGGTCTCTGGAGGCCTTAGTGGCCTGTTCGTCTCTGGAGGCCTTAGTGGCCTGTTCGTCTCTGGAGGCCTTAGTGGCCTGTTCGTCTCTGGAGGCCTGTGCCTTTTCACAGCAGCAGATGCTACTCTGTTCTGAGTTGTACATCTCTTGACCAAAATGCTAAGAGCAGCATAGTTCCTGTGGCTGGACCTCACAGAGCCAATGGATCCTGACTTGATCTTTGTCAGTCTGTCTGGTACTAGAGAGAAAACAATGGCTTACTGACCCTGACCATAGAGGCTGTCAGTGACCTATTTTAAAAGGGATGATAGTGAGACGGTCACAGTAACTACTTGCACAGTAATCTTAGCATTCTCCTGACCTTCAACACTGTTGAGCATGAATACAGTTCTAACAGACTTTTTTTTTTTAAGTTCTAAATTAGGCACAATTATAACAAAAGAAGGGCTTGAATGGTTCAAAGATCATCTACCCAAGCAGAAGCAACATTTCCTAGGGACATCTAGTAATGTCTGGAGACTATAGTAACTCACTAAATTCTACTGGGCTTACTGGGAGAGACCAAGGACAGTGCTGAAATGCATTACAGTGCTCAGGACAGCACTCTATAACAGAGAAACACCAGGCCAAAATGCAATTAGTTTAGAAACTTTGATACAGAAAATAAATTTTAAACCAAAACTGCTTTTAAAAAATTAGTTATATTTTACAAAAGAATCTTAAGACTGCTGAAATAAAATGTACAACAAAGATTCTTTCTCTTTCTCCCTCTTAACACTCATGATCTAAAAGTACCCTAATCCATGCTATATCTATTCTTTTCTGTATAAGAAAACAAAGAAAATTTCATATTAGATACATCAAATGTAATCAGATAGATGCCTGTGTAAGTCACAAGCATGTCTGCTAATGAAACAGCTGTCACTAGATTACAGCATGAACACACTAGGGCTGGGGATGTAGTGCAGAGGGCAGAGTGCTTGCCTAGCATCCATAAGAGCCTAGTACTACATACATAATCTGAGTGTGGTGACATACACGTGTAATCCCAGCTTTAAGCAAGTGAAGACAAAAGGATCAGAAGTTCAAGGTCATCTCTAGGTAACTGGCAAGTTAGAGGCCTGCCTCGGCTAGGTGAGACCCTGTCTCACAACAAACCCATGACAATCTGTCACTTTTTACTCACTTCTTACTTGAAGTATCATAGAGGATGATTCTTTTGTCCAGGCCTATGGTCACAAACAGCAGTTCATTGACAGGAGAGAAACAGATGCCCGAAGCTGGAGCTTTGTGTGTACTGTCAAAGCTATGGTATGAACTCTGACTGTTCACGTCCCAGAGAGTCACGACTCCATTATCCGAAACACTGCCCAAGAGAGACTTCCTAAACAAGGAGTACTTCACGTGTCGGACAGGCTGTAACAGAAAGACAAACTGATGTGACTACAAATAGTCATAAACATAACTGACTCCACCAACTCAGTCTAGGCCAGGGTAGGTATTCTCTGATTTAAAGACAGACATGTTTTGGCTGCAAATCCCACCATGTTATTTAGTGTGCTACAAGATGGTCCTGCAACATTTCAATATTCAATTAGTTGACTAACTGTCCTGACTATTATCTTGGAGAACATAGCTTCTTCAGTCTCCTCTATTTCAGAGGAAAACTGCTAATATAACACATCTGCTTTGACTATATTTATTATTCAGGGTTGGAACAGCCACCATAAATGAAGGGCCCAACCGCAGTCAGATCACAAGAGGACACTGGGAGAGTGAAGCTACTCACACTCATTTCCTCTACAGACACTGGAAGGTTAAGAACCTTTAGCAAGGTTGAGAACCAACCTCTGTGATTCTACAGTTTGCAGTTTGCTCATCTTTGACTTAACAACTAACGTCCACATATAAGTGAATACATACCATATTTTTCTTTTTCTTTCTTTTTTTTTTCTGAATAAAGTCACATGATTTTTATTTGTTTTTCCATTGAGGTTTAACTAATTATAATTATACAGACTTATAAGGAATGAGGACATGTTATAATAGATGTGAAAAATACAAAATTATTTAATCAAACTAGCTAGCAAATCCATCTCCCTGTGTACTTATTGTTCAAGACAATAACATTTGAAGTTTAAACTCAGCAGTTTTAAAAGGGAAGCAGTAATCCCTAAGTAACCATGTTGAGCAACAGCTCTCAAAATTCATTATTTTACTTTATGTAGGAACCTAGACATCTTGTCAGCAGGTGAATAGGTAAGGAAAATGTGGCTGGGTCTAAGTTAACTCAATCAAGATGACTTGTTTCTAGTTCCATCCATTTATCTGCCAATTTCATGATTTCATTTTCTTTAACAACAGAGTAATATTCCACTGCATAAATGTGCCACATTTTCCTTACCTATTCACCTGCTGACAAGATGTCTAGGTTCCTTTCAGTTTCTGGCTATTATGAACAGAACAGCAACTAACAGGACCGACCAAGTGTCTCTGGAGTAGGATACAACATTCTTTGGGTATATGTCCATGACTGGTATAGATGGATCTTGAAGAACATCAATTCCCATCTTTCTGAAGAACTGCGACACTGTTTCCATAGTGGTCGTATAAGTTTGTGGTCGTATCAGCAACGGATGAGTGTTTTCTTTTTCCCATATCCTTACCAACATGAGTGGTCATTTGTTTTATTGATTTAGGCCACTCTGACTGGTGTAAGATGATTTGCACTTCCATGATGATTAAGGATTTTGAACATTTCTTTAAGTGTTTCTCACCCATTTGAGTTTCCTTTTTTGAGAATTCTCTGTTTATAGATCTGTGCTCCATTTTTTAACTGGGCTATTTACTTTCTTGAGATCCAGGGATTTTTTTTTAGGACTTTATATACTTTGGACATTAGGCCTCTATTGGATATGTAGTTGGTAAAAATCTTTTCCCATTCTGTAGGCTGCCACTTTGCCCGAATGATGGTGTTCTTTGCCTTATAGAAACTTTTCAGTTTCAATTTATTAATTGTCAATCTTAGTGCTTGTGCTAATGGTGTTCTGTTCAGAAAGTCTTTTCTTGTACCAATAAGTTCAAGATATTCCCCATTTTCTCTTCTATCAGATTCAGAATATCTGGCCTTATGTTGAAGTCTTTGATCCACCTGGAGCTGAGTTTTGTGCAGGGTGATATGTATGGATCTAACTGAAGTCTTCTACATGCAGCTATCTAGTTTGATCTACACCATTTGTTGCAGATGCTGTCTTTTTTTTCCAGTATGTATTTCTTTTTTTTTTAAAGATTTATTTTATTTATTTTATGCATATGAGTACTCTATCTGCATGTACACCTGCATTCCAGAAGAGGGCACCAGATCACATTGTGGATGGTTGTGAGCCACCATGTGGTTGCTGGGAATTGAACTCAGGACCTTTGGAAGAGCACTAGGCAGTGCTCTTAACCGCTGAGCCATCTCTCCAGCCCCTCCAGTGTGTATTTCTGGCTTAACAAAAATCAGGTGTCTAAATCAGGTGTGTGTTTTTATGTCTGGAACTTCAACTCAATGATAAATGTCTTATATATATTTTCAAGACCTATAAATATATGTTAAACATCCACCCTTTAATCCTCTGATATTAATAGAATATCATTTATGATCTTTCCACATCTATTAAACACATCTATTATCTCTTTAGAATTGACATTAGTCCAAGATAAACAAAGTACTAATCTGCTACACTATGTAAAATAAATATTAATACACTTTGGTATCAGCAGCACCTAACACACTAAGCAATTATCTTGTTTAGCACTTTAAGTATCAATGTTATTTTTTTCTTACAACACATTATCACTATGTATGTAGGAATGCATTTGTTTTGTTATGAGGTTCTTTATAAATATAAAACATACTCATATAAGGAGGGGTCTGGCAAACTTATTCCTAAATAAACTGAAAGTAAACATATTATCATATTGCAAAAGTAGCTGAAGACATTTTATCAATGAATGATCGTAACTGTGTAAATTTAATTTACAAAATTTACAAAAATCCACAAGCAGCCCATGAGCTAAGGAATTCTCATATTCACTATGGGTACATGGAAGAAAAGTTAAATAACAAAGAGAGTAAATTCATCTGTAATCTCAGCCACTACAGAAAAACTACTTACTGTATTTGGAGGTACCTCTTAAGTATCTTTCTATACATGCATGTGTGTTCAGTGGAAAAGAACTGACACCTGGGATTACATTCTACTATGACATAGTCATGTCAGCATGTCAGCAAATTGTCTTCTGTTTGACTTCACAAGTGAGAAATATAAAAATGCACATCTATACCAACTTATCTCCTCCAACAAATCTATCATTTCCTAAAGTTGCTGATTTGGGATAATTTATATTTCTGTTGTTCTTCAGAGATACTAGACTAAGAATACTAAGTAAAATTTTATTTTTCTTCTTATAAATTGTCTATTAGGCAATTTATAAGTAAGTAGACTTACTTTGCCTATTTTCTATTGAGATATTAAGAAATTTTAAATGCTAATTAGTAGCTGTTCTTAAAGTAAGGCCATAAATGCTCATATAGACTATAAATATTCTCCCTACTTCCCTTTACTTCTGTTGATTCCTTTTCCACCAGAGCTCTGGGTTACAGAAACAGTCTCAAGGCTTCTGGACAAACCCTTCCACCTGTGGACCTTCCTTCTCTCCCATTCAGTGAGGTGGAGGTAGGGTTTCAGCTTTCTGTGGTTCCCTTATCTGGCCAAGGGCACTTCTCCAGAAAAAATAAAGTAATTTCAGGTCCTTGGATCTCTCTCTGGTTAATCCCAATGTTATTAACCAGAGACATTCATCATCAACAAGGCACTAACGTTCTACTGTGTCTACTCTGAACAGACTTCCCATCTATCTTCTGAGAGCTGTCACCAGAGACCTGTTCCCAGTGTGTGTCCACTAACTTGTTATATCTTCCCTAGATGCCAGTGGAACTCTGCCCCAAGTTGCCACTGCCTGTTCCCTCGGTCTATTCATCCCCCTACAAACTCATTTACCAATCCAAGAAGGACTTTCAGCTCCCCCTCTTCCTTCTCCATTTTGAAGCACATGAGCTGTCAAATCTTATTGGGTTACTAAGTAAACACACACACATGCAATTTAATCAAATCACTAATTTGATAATAGAAAGGGTGCTTCCTTGCTCATTATTAATTCTGTTACTTTAAGAACTGACATCCTAAGGCATTCCACCATTAAAAATTGCAAAATTAAAGAAAGGAATACTTTAAACCAGTGATTTCCAACTTTCCTAATGCTGTGACCCTTTAATACAGTTATTCATATTATGGTGACCCCAACCATAAAATTATTTCATTGCTACTTCATAACTGTAATTTTGCTACTGTTATTAATCATAATCTGCTATGTGGAATCAGGACTCACAGATTGAAAGCCACTGTTTTAAATGTTAGTCTTTTGCTGATTTATTCCCAGAATCTATAAAACATTAATTTGCTTTTGTATCTTACTATATTTTGTATCTCTGAGGTTTTTAAATCAAAGATGGAAGATTATCATAGTTTGCTAGACTTGGCACTTGCTGGATACAAGTTTCAAAGTTTCCTTTCTTTGTAAAATACATTTTCATTTTGCCATTTTTATTCAACACTTACATTTTTCAGTGTTCAAGTACTTTCTGTCTGGTGTTCCCTGGAAACAGCTGAACCAGCAGCATTGCTAACTCACTTTCTGGGTGGCCTCTTCAGCTTGTGGGCTTGTGGTTCAGCTACAGGTTCATCAGCCTTAGGATGGATAGAGCCTAGAGACTCAAGCATGTGCAGCAGTTCTGAGTTACTAATCTAAGAAGAGGACGGATGGCTTAAATGACAGCCACTTAGTCGACGACTACTTTGGGTGGGGGTAGAGGGTAACATGGAAGCAGTTAAAGGTTCCTGACCACGCACATGGATAAACAGGCTGCTGTATGGTGACTTGTGGCTGGCTGTGAAGATGCTGCTGGGGACTGTGGGCTGGCCTTCACCTTTCATCCTTGCAATACCCCCAGGCACTTGCATGTAATGAGCCTGCATGCCTTTCCCCTTGTTAATCTATTGTCAATTCTTTCTGGCAGATTCAATTACTAACCTACAGAGTACAGTGAAGCTGTCTGCTGGGTTAATCTGCCCTTTGGAAACTTACTTTTTGCTTTCTTTTCCCTTTGCCAGGCATCTTACATTCTAAAGAAAAGATGTACCTAACTGATTAAGATAGGAACAGGTGAAATATCAGCCATTAGACCTCCCACTCACTAATCTTTATTTAGTTTCACAGAGCCCAGAACATCTGCTGCCTATCCGTACCATCAGACTAAATAAAAAAAACAGACACCTCAGGACTAATGATTGTTCTGGTGTCCACTCACTGACTACAACTAAATATGTTAGCTCAACAGTGAACCTGCCCTAAATTTTATCGAAAAAAGTTAAAATCAGAAGATTTTCATAACAATATTAAAATATAGTGCTTGTTGTGAATATAAACATTTGGAAAAATATTTAGAACAGAAGAACCTTTAGGTAAACAATGACATTAAGTAATAAAAAGCATACAATCACTGAAAAGGAGTTAAGAGGATTAGTGTGAGCCTGCCTGGGACACAACAAGTAAGAAAAGAATGGCAGAAAACAAGTTTAGACAAAGAAAATGATTGTGAAAGACAAAGGAAACAGAGAGGATAATATTTTCCAAATAATTTCCATCAATGGTAGGAAGAGAAAATCATGTAAAAAATTCTTTGAAAATAGGTACAAAGTATCAATTTATTTTATGTTCACATAATAATAAAACTGCTTAAGAACATAAAACAAGGGGTAGGTAAGAACATAACAAATGCTAAAGAATACACTGAAATTATAAGGATGTGTTATCGTGCCAAACATTTTCCCCAATATACTAATGCTCCTATAAACTTAAAGATCATTAGTCCTGAAATAAAGTTCTGTAATCAAACTTTTTTAGTATAAATCTGTCTAAAACATAAAACAAAATGTATTTTTAAAATTTCTGTAGTGCCAGAAATAGAACTCAGGTCTTCTTATGGTTTCTACAGCTGAGCTATATCCCAGCCCTAAACCCATTCTTCACAAAATAATTATCTTTTTAAAAGGTAATTACTTATATTTGCCCTATCTCTGTACTCAGCAAGCTTATTAACACTTACAAAATCTATATAAAACCAAATAGTCACTTAAAGAAAACAAATGGGATTAAACATGCACTGTGGAATATTTTAAAGTTTTACTTGCTTTACCTAAAATTCTCTTTTTAATCTAAGACATCAGTAATACAGATCCACATTTTTAATTGCTTAAAGGAAAAGGGAAGAGGCAACAGGGGATAAACTCCCAGTGAGCCCAGGCTGCTGATGTTGCCCAGTGCTGACATGCAATTGCAGCTTAGGAGGAGGTCAGCCAGCAGAGCTCTGCAGAAGCAGTACAGCCCCTCTCCCCTTGGAGTGGACAGGGACCAACAGCTTCAATTCAGCTCAGACACTTCAAAGTAAGATCCTAAATATATTTGGCCAACCTCATTTCTGACATGGATTTCAGTCTGATGTAGATTCAGTGAGTTGCCAAGATTTGTCACTTTCTCTAAGAAGCTAATTTGGTGATTATTACAACCTCAAATCCTTGATTGTTTATAGAAACAAAAATAAAATTTCAATTTAATCAAGGATATGTCCTAACTACTACTTTTCCTCAATAACTCAGAGCCTAGGTAAAGTAAAACCAACCAACACAAAACTGAGCTGAAAAATGTCAATGTCTGATACACTTGAGAGCTTATGAACTGTTTAATTTGAGAGGCTTTTTATTTTTTAGTTTTTGTTGGGGGGGGGCTTGATTTTAGGTTTTTCAAGACAGGGTTCTCTGTGTATCCCTGGCTGTCCTAAACTCACTTTGTAGACCAGGCTGGCCTCGAACTCATAGAGATCCGTCTGCCTCTGCTTCCCAAGTTCTGGGAATAAAGGCGTGCACCACCATGCCCCGTGAACTGTTTAAATTTTTAAATGAATATTTAATATTTTTGAAATCTTAAATGAATTTTAAGAAATACTATAATAGAACTTTTTAAGAATGCTCAAGTGGTAATTTTATGCTTCTGGTAATAATAGATAAGCTATAATTAAGGCTCTAGGGAAAGAACTAATTTATGAATGCCTTCAAGTATTTCCATCATGTAAAGTAAAACCTGAGTGCACGGAATCATGACACTGAGATGATCAGTTCCAGATTTCCTAAGGGATCTGGAACTGATCTTTATATATAAAGAGGCCAACTTCTATCTCCTTGCCTTTGCATTTTTCTCTTAATGGTATAGCTTATCAAAGAATATGAAATAATACAGCATATAAAAAAATAACCATTTGTCCCAGGCAGAGGGAAAATGGACTCTAATTTTTTTTCTTTACCTTCTTATTGTTATACACATGCATGTGCAAGAGCATGCGTACACACATGTGAAAGCCTATGCGCACACACACATACCCTACTGAGTTCAGTTAGTGTTGCCTATATATGCACTCATTTAAGGTTGTCCACTTAAGTATTGGGAAACTTACAAGAGGTCTCCTTCCTAAAGAAAACAGCAGTCACTGACAACCTGTAGCTCTCTGGATGTGAGGCCTTGTCAAAAAAACAATTCCAGAGGATAAATTGTAACAGGTAAATTAGCAGGGGGTTAAAGGGATTACACAAACTAAAGATGTTCAAACCAGGTTGAGGAAGTAAATCACAAAAGTGATTTCAATGTCTTGATATAATGATTCATTAAAAGCTCAACAGCAGCTAACACTCATTGATCTCTTAGTCTAGTACTGCCAAGTAAGCACAAAGCCTACTAAAGTTCCTGCAGAGGTGCAGCTGCCCAAGGAGGAAACAGCATGCCCAAGGAGAGCTCAAGTTCTGACTGCTTTGGACTGACACTGCAAATGAACTCTGAGCATAACTGTTTTCCTGAACTAGAAGATAAACTTATTTGTTTTCTGATGTGACTTAACCAATTAAAATTCTTTGAAAATCAACATTGCTGCAATCCATCACCTGAGATTTTAAGGTTCTTTTTTTTCAATGTGAGAAAAAGATATGAATAAACATTAGATCCATACACAGTTCAAGGCATTGAGTGTCTTACTTGCCATTAGCTGTGGCCACAGGGAAGGAGTAAGAAGGAGATCTACAGGGGGATACTAGGATGCCAGAGCCTTGGTAGAGTGAAAATTATATATATATGTACACACATACCTCAAATGAAATTAATATCATTTGAAGTGATAATGCTTCCAAGAGCCATAGAGCAATGGTTCCCGACCTGTGGGTCACGACCCCTTTGGGCATCAAATGATCCTTTCACAGGGATTGCCTAAGACCATCTAAAACCACAGATATTTACATTACAATTCATAACAATAGCAAAATTACTGTTACAAAGTAGTAACAAAAATAATTTTATTTTTAGGTTTAGTGTTAGGGGTTACCACAACATGAGGAACTGTATTAAAGAGTCACAGGATTAGGAAGGTTGAGATCCACTGCCACAGCCTATCTAAACAAAATCCCAGTACTAAGCATGAGAGACTTCCTCTAGATCACTGGTCAGGGAAGCCCAAAAGACCCCAGAACAACACAGGTTATTGCCGTCGCCCTTTGTGGCCTTCCAAAATGTGAAGGTTAGCCCCTATTGCTGAAGACAGCACACATTTGGGTCTCAGGGCTTGTGGAATGAAGTAGTATTGGAAGGTGCTATGCAAGCTGCCACGGGGGTGGGGGGTGGGGGGGTGGGGGGGAGTTATCAACAGTCCGACCCCCTGTGAAGCCTGTGAGCCATAACAACTGGCCTGGGAGGACAACACAACAGGGGAGCAGCAATAAGGCCCACTCAGTAGGAGGTACTCACTCCTAATACTGTAAACCTGGCCACAACTATGGCTGGAGAGGTCATAGATACTAGAGGACATCCTACTCTGCTATTTCCTTAAATTAATATGTCTTGCAAAGGTGCCTAGAAGCTTCGATACTCATAGTCTTAAATAATCAGTCACAATTTCCACCAAGCCAGAAAGTGAGCCAAGAGTAAGCAAGGCTACAAGTAGCAGCTGACCTTCTAGTATGTTCTGTGAACACTTTCCAAACTATAAACTGAGACTAACATACTAAGTGGTAGCAAAGCCTAAATGAGGAGAATGTAGTACAACCCAGTGACCACTGGGTGGGAAACAGTAAATAGTGGCAAGTCCTCTATGTAGGTAATAAGCCTAACAAAACACAGGGAAGCATACCCATGACCATAACTCATCTGTATGTTACGAAAAAGCCAGGCTAAAGTTTATGGGTTTCCTATGCCCTTAATACAAAACACAACATATTCACCTTAAAAGATGCACCTGTTATCTCTGGAAATTTTCAAATAATGTTAGCCAAGGAATAGACTTATTATGGCATTTTCTCATTCTTTTAAGAAAAAAAATTAAACTTTTTTTAACCAAGGAAAATATCTAGATGATTAATTTTCCTTTTTAAAAAATTTCCCTAAAGATTTCTGTACTAACCAGGAATGTATGAGTACACTTTGATTATTTTAACTACCACATAATTTTTTAAAAAAGGTTGTTTATTTTTTCAAAACTTACTTGCCTCTACCTAAAAATAATTCCCTGTTCATGAACAATATGAATGAAGGTACATATCAGTCTTACAGCCAATACAGTTTAACGTTCACAACACTTCTGTAACAGAAATACATTTTGTTAAAAGTACAGTTATTGTACAGAAAGATCAGATATTTAACTATAAGTGGATTCATCAAAGTACTCTGGTATGCATTAGCTTACTTTATCGTTTTAAAACAACCATTAAAAATTAACTAGATGTTTTTCAGCAAGCTAAATTAAATTTTTAAATATTAAAAAATTTAAATTTACTCTTATGTAAAATAATTCAAAATATAAGTTATAAACTTTATTTAAAAAAAAATACCATACCTGCTTACTCCCATGACCAAAAGGTGTACTGGATACATTAGTGGTTACACTGTGTAAAATAATCTCACCACTGAGAGACCCAGAAGCAATGTAGCAATCATTCCAATTGTATGCCACACAAGTTACTTCACGTTTATGATCCTGAAAGAAACAAATTCAAGAAGAGCAATCTTTAAGCCCTATATTTTGATGAACAGAAAAGATCATGGCTGTCAATCAATACCTGTGCTAACATTTTTCTTCCAACACTACACTACTGAGCTGATTAGGACACCACACAACCAACATGGGGTATCCTCAGAAGGCAGGTCTTCAGAGCCATATTCTATGTCCACAGACTCTGAAACAATAAACAGCGTGGAATAGTAACTTACTTAATACTCACCTTACGAGTGAGTAGGCCTTCCATTGATAGATAACATTTATTTCAAGTTAAATGCTTGCTCTTGAGTATTACTGTTCAGCTAGAAGACACTAAAATTACCACCAAAATGACAGAACAAATGCTAAACATTGGTATGAAGAGATCAAAAAGAAAAAAGCAGGTATCACTGTCAACTGAACTGACAGAGAGAAACCAGAGACATAAAACTGAATGAAACCTTAAAGAAAGGGTAAGAGTGGGGAGAGGTAGTACACTTGTAATCCCAGCACTAAGGAGGATCATGAGTTCAAGACTAGCCTGTACCACATAGAATTCTAGGTCAGACTGGGCTATATAGCAAGGTCTTATCTCAAAATACAAACAAGCAAATAAAAGAAGATCAGAGGTAAGTTACAGGACAGGAAGAAATCAGACAAGACAAAGTAGGAGAAAAAGCAACAACTAAGTCTGCGATATCAGACATCAACTGCTCCCATGGGCCAAAAGCCTTCTCTGCTGTGGCTTCACATACTAGTCAGTCTTGAAAATCCTAAGAGGCAATGTCATTTTCCTCATCTATAGACAAGGCACCAGAGACATGGAAGCTTAAGAGACTGGTGTGTCTTGCATATGTACTAAGAGACAGACCAGGATTCAGTTCCAAGACAAACGCCAAAGCCCTTGGCCCTGCCAAAACAACAGACTGCCTCCCAAATATGAACAGAATTTACTTTGAGGGAATGAAAAGTACAAGTGTTGGAACAAAGTGAGTTCACAAGGACTGTTTCCAAACATCAATTTAGAGATGCTTAGCAAGAACATGTAACCCTGATCTGAGTTAGAAGGGTGGGTTTTGTAGTGTTCTGTCATTTACTAAGATAAATAGACCAGACTTGATATAAAATTACTAAAGGACTATTGTACCTAGGACTAGTATACCTAGGACATTACACTTACACTACAACCTTATCAAACAATCCTTCAAACATTTCCCCCTCTTCTGTCAAAGTACAATTGACTGAGGGAAAAAAAGATTTAATAAGAAGAAATAAGCAACATTCTATACAGTTGTCATAGGGAATTAAGAATGTGTCACCCAACAGGATTTCTGTGACTTTGTAAAGGAGTAGGTATCTTCCTACTTTCCATTGTGTAAAATACATCACAAGGAAACATTTACTATACACCAACCAATGTCAGAAATTATATTACAGCACTAGGGAGAAGACCATCGATAAGGAACTCAAAAGCAAAAGAAAAAGTTTCAAAGATGGGACAAATGCTTCTAAAATAGACAACAAAGCATTCTAAAAATTCCAAACGATACAGAGATAAAAGGCTGTCTGAATGAGAGACACTTGAAGAAATGCTCAGCATCCTTCATCATCAGAGAAATGAAACTCAAGATGACACTGAGATTCCATCTAACACCTGTCAGAATGGCTAAGATCAAAAGCTCAAATGACAACACATGCTGGCGAGGGTGTGGAGAAAGGGGAACACCCCTCCATTGCTGGTGGGAGTGCAGGCTTGTGCAACCACTATGGAGGTCAGTCTGGTGATATCTTAGAAAACTTAGAATAGCTCTGCCTTGGGGCCCAGCCATACAACTTCTGGGTATATATCCAAATGATTCCTCACTGAATCACAAGGAAGTTGCCTCATCTATTTTCATAGCAGCCTTATTTGTAATAGCTAGAAACTGGAAACAACCCAGATGTCCCTCAATCGAGGAATGGATAAAAAAACAAAAACAAACAAACAAAAAAAAAAAACTGTGGTACACCTACACAATGGAATACTACTCAGCCATCAGAAACAAGGAAATCATGCAATTTGCTGCCAAATGGATGGAACTAGAAAAGCTCATCCTGAGTGAGCTAATCCAGACTCAGAAGGATGCACATGGCATCTATTCACTTATAACTGGATTTTAACCATAGAGTATGGGATAATTATCTTACAACCAGCAGACCAAAAGGAACAGGAACATAGACTTTGTTATCTGTTAGTGGGACACTTTGCCCTGTGGAGCAGCCATATAGTCCCCCAGTGCAAGAGGAAGTTCTTAGATCTCATATGATTGCTGAGCTGAAGGGGGCTGATATGTAGGGGCACCCCACACTAGAGAAGTAGGATAGGTGGGAGAAGGGGGAGAAGGTGGGAGGGCAAGGTGGGGAGGGGTGGAGGGAGGGAACTGTGATGGAGATGTAACTTGAAATAATAAATAAACATAAAAAAAAAGAAAACTGAGGCCAGAAAATGAGTACTATTCTTTCTGCCACAGAGCAAAGCAGTAGGTAAAGGCCAAAAACTCTGACAATCTGGTTAAAGACTCACCTCTCCCAGCTCAGTCAGACTCTCCATTGGGAATGAGTACATGCCTCTAAGCAGTGTGAATTCAAATATTGCACAACTGAAATACAACCAAACAGCGCGGTCTGCACTTGCATGACCACTGTGAAGCTGACAGAGATCAAGCTCTTTACCAGCTAACTCAGTTTCTCCACCTGCACTTGAGAATAATGCTTGGTGCTCTGCGGAGTTACTGAAATAAACGGAACAAGCATTTGCAAGCACAGTGGCTGGAATAGTAAGGAACTAGACAAAAGCTAATGACTCCATCAGCAACTCCTCAATTACCTGGTTTTTTTTTTTTCCCAAAGCAGAGTTTAAAGACTCTTCAAAATTTAGCTATGCTTAAAACAATAAACTTCCAAAGGTAACACAGAAGCAATTATATGCTCATGTCTCCATTTGACTATGAGAGAGAGAAAAAGGGAGGTGGGGAGAGAATCATTCTTCAAAAGAGCACCTTTAGAATTAACTTACTGGTGCTGAGATACACAGTGAACAGTCTGATATTTACTACAAAACAGTCTGGAAATGGGATGACTACAGAGCAGGTGAGGACACAGATAAAACCTTACTGTTCCCAAAATGCACACTGATGTCTGTCAGAGAATGAATAACATGGGCAACAGTTATCGGAAGTTCTTTTCTGTGTAGCAGAGGAGTTTGTATTATACAACTATCTAAAGTTTTCTAGTAAATATTTTTAACTGACAAACTTAAAAATAACTTTGCAGCCCCTTCTAAATATTTTTAAGTGAAAAGTGGAGTTAAAAAAAAAAGTCTTAGCCACACTTTCCTGAGATGAATGTTTATTTTCTGAAATTACAAAGAGCTACCTAAGGGAACACCAATTTTAAATAGTAAATTATTTTAGGAACTATTTCATTGCCAAGTTTAAAAATACACAAGCAAAAATATCATCAACAGTAGCAGCCAAACACACTACAGAACCAAGAGGCTGAACTCTCAACTCTGGTTACTAAAGTCCAGAACGACACACAGTTTTTCCAAAATCTCTTAATAAACAGTCCCCCATGACAAAATGACATTAAGAAGAAAACATCAAAGAAGTAATTCGTTCAAAACAGCAGAAATATGTGCAAAAAAATAAAAGGAAAGGCAACATGCACCAACAATTTGTATGAGGAAAAAAAAAAATCACAGCTAGAAGCACTGTATTTCCCCCCCAATAAATCTCTATTCTAAAGCCCTTCAACTATGAGGGCAAAGTTTGTAGCTACTCCAAACAGGTGGGAGCTACTCATTCTACAAATATTTAAAATATATTTGCTTACCTTAAGAGACCGATGAACTCGCTTTGACTTTAAATCCCAAATATTAACAGTGTTATTTAGGCCTCCACTTGCCAAATACATTGATGTAGAATTTAAATCAACACATGTCTGCTTTTGCTGTTTAAACAAACAAACAAAATTAGCTTAACAGAGCCCAGAGATGATACAGTCTCACACAACACAGTAAGCAGGACAGTGAATCTGCTGACTTACAAGCATAAAGATGCTACCTGCAAGTAAAGATTTCACCTCTCATCATCCTTCACAAGATGCAACAGCTCATTCATTTTAAGATGGCAAGAAAACAGCAAATCTCACCCCAGCGACTCTCAAGAATGTCACCAAATCCAGATCTCAGGGGCTAGTGATGTAGCACAGAAGTTGCCAGTTTTTGAACAAGTGAGCTTGGGAGAAATCCACCACCAAACACAAACACATGCATAAACATATTAACAAAGTAAGCTGGCCTCACACTGGTCCTCAGTTCAGCAAAGACACAAATTATCAAGGTGAAGTTGCTGAATAACCCTCAATTCCTTGTTACCCTGGTTCCAACCTATTAAAAAGGTCTATAAACTCCAACCCTACAATAAATTCCACATGCCTTCCTTCATCTAACTACAATATCACCACTCACCCAAACTTTGCCTAACCATGGCCGAGTCTCCTAGGTAGTTTTCCTGTTTCCACTCTCCTGCTCCCTAAAACCTCATCCTCCATAAACACAGGGGACAAAAATAATTAAAACAAACAAACAAAAAAAAAACCCAGCAGGCTACAAAGGTTTTTTTCAATGGCTTCCAAGCACACCTAGAAGAAACCCCCAACCCATCAAGTTGCTGTCAGCACCATATTTGTCTGGGCCCTGTCCTACTCCATTCCTGTTATTTTGTTTCTCATGTACTAATCCTCCACCAATAAGGACCTTGCATTCCTAACCCAGAAATCTTCTAACTTCCTCAAGGCTTCTAAATAGCTACTCTCCTTGCCCAGAAGAGAAATTCACTGAACCATCACTGATGGCTCTACCTGGTCAGCAGTCAACAGGTGCCACTTCTTAAAGCAACCTCCCTTGGCCACTAAGTCTATGGTCTGCTTGAAATCAGAAAGTCAGTTTCTTAAACACTACAACTACATTCAATCAACATTCCAGAATAATGGCTAAATTCACAGAGGTTGGCAAGCTATTCTCATGAGTAACATGAGACCTGTTGTAGTGTCTTACTTAACCAACAGAAGCAGAATAAAGCTACAATAATTGTTCTTACTTTCACTTGAATGCCAGGAAAAACAAACAAAAAAGGAGAAATGACGTTCTAAGGAGAGACCTCGTGACTTAACCAGGCTGTGCAGGCATAGGCAAGTCACTTCACATGGTCACATACAAGTCTGAGAGGCAAAGAGATGAGTACTGGATCAACTGTCCCTACCCCAAGAGTCAGGCGGCCCCAGACCAGTCTCTGCTCCAAAGAACTTTTACAGACTGTCTCCTTTCCACATCCCTGCATGAGCAATCAACATTTCATTTACCACTTGACCAACAGTGTCAGCTAACACATATCAAAGGAGCAGGATGCACACCACACAGAGTTTTAACTGCAGTATTAATATTCTTGCAGATGCCATCCTAAGAATGGACAGGTCTGAAGGGATCAATAAGATTTACTTTAGAATCTACTTGTACTGCAAATCAAAGTTTTCTAATAACCACTAGATAACTTTTAAAAGAAATAGTTAAGGATGGTATCCCCCAAAGATTCATATATTGGGATGCCAGTTGTTACAGGTACAATCACTGTTAAGGGCTCAGAATAAAGTTTACTCTTAAAACTGGCTTACCTTTGCCTTTTATGTTAATGTATTTTTAATACATCTAATGAATTATAGATAACTAATAATATAAAATTAATATAATTTAATTAATTCAAATAAAATATAATATATAATATAAATATATAGATAAATAAATAATAATTAATAGAAATTGTATGGTACTAGAGGAATCCTATACCCACAAGACAAAAAAAAAATCAAACATGTAATTTTTTTAAATCTAAAAACACGCTGGTTAACTTTCAAAGTTAACCAACCATTATAGCCATTTAGATCATTATAGCCATTATAATACCATTAGTACCAATCTGTCCACTTCAAAGAAGAAATACACAAAATTAAAAACAAAAGCATGAACCTAAAATTCCACTCTAACAATAATCTAAAGGTAAGTAGGGTGGAACTTTCTTTCCCCAAGTGGAAAAGGCCTGAAAGCTCAAGGAGCCTGTGGTTAACAGGGCTGGGACACCACCACAATGACTGCTAGAGCCCGATATGTTACAGGAAATCCCTAATAAAGTCCTTTATTTAAAAGTTCTTGTGACTGAAATACGTTCAAAATGAGAACTGTACTGCACTCATTTGCCCACCTGCTTTATAATGTATGTACTCTCTTAAACGGGGGAGGGCTAAAATTACACAAAAGAATGGGACTATTCACCAGGTCCTTGGAGTAACTCACATTTGTATACATCATCTGTTAAAGTATTAAAGTAAAAAATAGAATTTGAAGGATAGAAGTACAGAGTATACTCTTTTTTCAATGGGAGGAGTTGAGCTTGGTAGCTCACACCTTTAATCCAAAGGCTATAGAGGCAAAGGCAGGGGGATGTCTATGACTTCAAGGCCAGCCTGGTCTAAATAGCAAGTTCCAGACAGACAGAACCACACAGGAGACTCTCTCCAAATAAACGCGATGCATGAAAGCACACCCAGTTAGTTGTGAAGGCTGGAGGAGCTGATCTGGCTTTGATAGTAACTCAACAGCAGCTTGCTGGCCCCTCCTGGGAGGACCCAAAGGTCCCAAGACTGTTGTTACTCCTATCTTGAAGAGTGTGGTCTAACCACTAACCAGGGACAGTCTCTTCCTCAACTTTACTTAGCCCTGTCTGCCTCAAACTCCCATTCTACCTTTATCAGACACCCTCTCTAAGCTTCCACATCTGCGCTGGAAGTGAAATTTAAGCTCAACAAAAAGAAAAGAAAAGAAAAAGAAAAAAGAAACAGCAGTATAAGCAGCAGCACCAAAAAAAAAAAAAAAAACCAAGCCATACCTTTTTGTTAGGTGTTATTCTCTTTGAAGAATAGCTTTTGTGAATGTGTGAATGGGAATGAGGAAACCAGTATTATCCTGAATGAACTCAAAAAACAAAAGGATAAAGAAATAATATTCAGTGAGAGTTTCACTGTGCGCTGTGGACCCGGGACTCACTGAAAACACTGGAGCAGATCCCCGAGTGCTAAGAGGTCAGCATGTAAAGCAGAAGGGTCCTTCAGAACTAGTCTTCATTGATGATCCTGCACCCACAGTCGTGGGGCAGCTACATCATGAGGGCTCACAAGGTCAGGTGACCCTAGTGACCTAGTGACCGAGGTGCGCATCAACAAAAGGGGATACAGAGGGTGCCTTCTTAATGAAATCCAAGATCTGCACTACTCTCCTAGGACGCACTATAGTCTCACCTAACAATCTTTGGGAAGCGTACACGCCCCACCTGACACTGTACTATTCAGAGTTTAGGAGAAAAAATGTCTTTAAATACAAAGAACCATAACAAGTAAGTCACTGTCACTTAAACTGAGATTCTAAACAATTTAAAAAGCAAATAACTTACCCCTTCAGCAAGCTCCAAAAGTGGAACCGGTTTACACTTGCAACTTGACACCACTATTTTGTCACCACTGGAAGATGCTGTCACTAGAAAGTTATCTAAATAAAGAGTTAAGAAACATCAAACAATCCATGGGCACCCACAGCACCCAACTACCGCCACAGGAGCACAGTCATATAAGCCAACTCCAAGACAAGTACACAAATACAGCTCATACGCCAGCTTTCAAAATGGTTCCAGTTACCAATTACTAATTCTCTTTTTCAGCACTGCAGGGAAGAACCATCCCTTCTGGCTATGCTATCATTTGAAAGCTACTTAGCCCATGTGAAATACGACTCCCTTCCCAGAGTGGGCCAGAAGGTCTAATTTTATCCTTTCAGAAGTGAGAACGTGGTAAAGCAGCATATGAGAATAATGATCAGCTTTTTCAAACACAGAATCTGCTCAGGGACTTGTTTACTGATTCCATGCTCAGCACCAACTCCAGTCAGGAAGCTAGGGTCCATTCACTCTCCTGCTCCTTCAAACAGAAAAATGAAGGCGGATATTTTCTCAGGACTACAACCCGGTCACAGATGCTTCAACCATGCATATAATATGAATGAGTATTATAGAGGACAGTAAACACAACTAAGTGTGATTAAATAAAAACTGTGTATGTTATGCAAATTTAAACTAATCTTAACTTAAAATTTTAATTACTTTATTCTATATAAATAATACATAAGTAATAAGTAAACACAAAGCAATGTAAGTATTTTAAACCAAAATGATTAAATAACTTAATCAAGAATAAGAGTCTGGTTTTGAAAGTCATAGCACATTAAAATATCAGAATGCTATGTTTATCTGTATATGTGTGTGTGCATACCCACAAGGGTCACGTTCCAGACATGGAAGTCAGAAGAGAGCTCACACCAGTCATTCTCTCCTTCCACCAACTGGGTTCTGCAAACTCAGCTCCTCAGGTTCAGCAATGAGCATCCTTACCCCTTGAGCCATCTTGCTGTCTCCAGAATACAGGGGTTTTAAACTTTCAACTTTTAGGAAGCAAAGCCTATGTATGCATGGAAGCAATGGAAACATCTAGGTAATCCTTACAACATTATTTTGACAGTGTGCACAGTATTCAGGTATTTTTACGAATAGACCATGGATTGCAACGAAATGTTTGTTTTTGAGAGAGTCTCAAATGTCTTAGGCTGACTTAAACACTCATTTTATAGCCTAAAACAACCTTGAGATTCTGATCCTTCTACTTCCACCTCCCAAACACTAAGATTACAGGCATATACCACCATGCCTGATTTGATATCATGCTTACAATCAAACCTAAAGCTTCGTTCATGCTAGGCGAGCCTCTACCAGCTGGTTACATCCCCAGACAAAACATTATTTAAAAAAAATAAAGAAGTTTATCTAGTTTGCACCATGTCTGAACTCCACTGGAGTCAAGAATAGAGGGTCATCGTTCACCCTAAGAATGAAGTTTCCAAGTAGCAGCTAGGAGGCCACAACGTGAATCGCTCAACATAGGAACAGAGTCCAAGTTCCTCTGCCTTACAGACTATTAATGAATTAGCACAGTGCTGAAATCCACAGAGCTGGTGGCCAATCCCCTCTTCTCACACAACTACAGTCAGAAGCCACTGGCTTCTTCTTTCGTTTACCACACTTCACCCTTAGGACATCAAAAAGAACCCAGGATAAAAGAAGGGAAACTAGTGTCCAAGTTTCAGTTGTCATGAGAGAAGTGCAGAACATCACTGGAGAAACCAAAAGAATGAAGAAAACTAGCTACCTTGGCATGTACTGCTGACCCTGTTCTTGGAATGTACACACTGGAACCTGAACTGCTTGTCTGACCTCTGCTCTTCAGTAACAGCTGGCATGAAGAACTACAGCCACATTATGAAGATGGCTGACATGACGCGCTCTGCACAGAGGCCAGACCAGCTTTCAAAGTCACACAGCACCACCTCAGTGCCACACCAGCCAGTAAGGCGTGTACTTATCAATGCCAGCTCATAACACTCCCTGAAACAAAGCTAAGCAGGAAAAAACACCTCCTGTTAAGAACTGTTTCTTGTCTTCAACTGTCCAGAAAACAAAAACAAAAAAAGAAGCTGGAAACACAATTAAAACTAAAAATATAGAGGATCAACTTCATACACTTGCCACTCTCCTTAAAATAGTTTCCACATGACAGGCTGGAGAATCCTTCACACAAGTTTGATTAATAGAGTACTGAAGTAATTGCATTCACTGCTCTAATGCAAAAATCAAGGAATGATCAAGAGGGGAATTTAATTCAATAAGAAAAGTTGTCATTTGTTATGTATGTGTAAGAACAGGCATTTGAAATTTAAAAAATCCTAATACGTTTGTCCATAAATCAGTCATATTTTAAAGCCTTGTCAGTTTTCCTTTCATCAGGAAGAATATTAATATTTTGATACTGGTGAAAACCAGATAATTCTTAACACGTAATGGTTGTTTCAAAACAGTCTGTGTAGGGGTTGATAGATTAATATAAGTTAGATTTAGTGAATATCTCAGTTTCCGATACAGTCTCTTAATCTGGGGCATGAAGATCAACTTGGCTGTGAGCAATTAGCTTATCAGCTTATGGATGAAATCACATGAAACAGGGAAGTCTCCATGGACTGAAAAACAAGGTTGAAGCCAGGTGAAACAAGGAGAGACTTTATGACCTGGAATTGTTTTCAACTGCTAAGTGGGCAGAGCCCAAATTAAGCTAAAGCAGGTGGAACAAGGAGCAATCCTATTTAAGAACAAGTGGATGAGCCCAGAGAGCTGCGTGCTAAGGGCCCCCATACTAGAGAGCTCAGATGCTAGCGGGTCCTGCTGAAGAAAATGCTGGTGAACTGATGGTCAGATTTCCCTGAGGCAGAAAGAAGTTGGTGAGCAGAGAGGGCCTCAGCAAGACAGCAAAGGGCCAAGGACTAAACCCTGTGGCTCAGCTCTTGCCTAAAGGAGTTTGACCTGTCCGAACAGCAGCCTGAACAAAACTGTGTCCAGCTTTAAAGACTGAGGTAGAGCGGCAGAGTTGCTGATACGAAGGAAGTAAGGTGGCCTACAGACACTGAGGTCTCCCAGAGAGAAGAAAGCCTCAAGCCTTATTTAAGGTGAGACTTCGATAGCCAATTTACCCTGACGAACCTGCGTCTGAGATATTGCAGAAAAAGGACTGCTAAGTGCATTAAAGAGTCTACCCCAGAGACTGTGTTCCTGACGACTGAGGACCTGCCCCAGAGATTGTATCCTTATGAAAATAGTTGTAATAGTTATCAATAGGTTTAGTGGTTAGGTCTTAAGGGTTGTAGGAATTTATAGGGGTTGTAGGAATTTGTAGGAATAGTAGTTAAGTAAGTGTATTTGTTATAACTGAATATAGTTACTAATAAATGTTTAATAATTAAAAAGTACAGTTACAAGTCTGTGTTTCACAGAAGATTAATTCCTAGCACACCAATGACAGTCTTTTCCCATCTAGAAAACTAAGAGCGCTTCATCTACAACAGAGGTCCTCAGCTGCGCGTGAGTCTGGCAGCTCCGGAGGCATTTTGGATTGTCACAACTGAGAGTTAAAGGCATTCAGCAGTAGGGTAGCAGAGGCCAGAGATACTTCCTAGCATCCTATGATGCCCAGGAAAGACCCCGAAACAAAGAACTATCACACCCAAACTGTCAAGGATGTGAGAAGATAGCGAACCCTAACTCACAGGCTCCTCTCTTTCCCCTTACAGGGAGTATACCAATCAGAAAAGTGCAGGAAAACTTTATCTGTTGGGAAATGATGCTGTTTTCATCGCAGACAGAGAAGACAAACGCAAGCATAGCATCAGTAAGATGTGAATGATGGATAATCTCATCCCCACCTTGCTTCTGTCCCCAAGCTCTCACTGATTTCCAAATCAGATTCACAAGTACCCAAACAGAGATGCAAAAAAAGCAAAACAACAAAAAACAAAAAACCATTCTAAAATCTTCCAGATGTTCTCCTATTCTTACCTATCTAATTCCATGTATTCAATAATGACTGTAGACAATGAAACTGAAGACTAACAATACTGAGCAAGTTTGAATCAGGATGAAGTGGGTTGCAACCAATTTAAAAGAAAATCAACAGAAAAAATTAAGAGCGCCTGCATATGTACTATTTTATCAGGGTTTTTGTTTTTGCTTTTAATCTATGGTAGCCACACAAAACACTTTTCTTTTTATGGGCCAACACAGTTTCACTGATTATTGAAAACTAATAAAAAGTGGTTACTTTTTTTTTAAAGGATACTGTTGCTGCTCCAACATATTGAACTGATTCCATGGGGAGATGTGTGGGGGTTGAATTTATCCACCAGTGTCAGAAAGGAAGCATCCCATATTTTAATGTCATCCCCTGAAGAAGCAAATCTGAGGTTTTCCTGCATGACTGCGCCTATAAAAAGTTCACAGCAATATCTTTAGAAAACAATTAGGGAAAATCTATTTTTAAAAGCTGAAATACCCCTAATCTAAAGGCAGTGAGTGGCATTACTTGTCCATTTCTGTCCACTTTTATTGCCAACAGCACACACTAGAAAGTAGTACAAGTGGTTTAAACACCAGCCAATGACATACTCTTAACTCATTCTTCCAAAAGTCACCCCAGAAACTACAATAAAACAAACCTCTTTTGTCTGTCTTAAAGGCCAGGCATGCTGTGTGGGTCTCCTACCCCAACTTGCCTGAGACCACCAAACCTGGACTCTGGCCTTCATGTCTATGCATCAAGCCAAAGTCATCCTCCTCTTAGTGTCTCTCTACCTGCTGCCCCCTCTACCTGGAAACCTCCCCCTCCCCACCCCATCCCCAGATTCCCCCAAACCATCTCCTTATCATTCAGGTCTCAGCTCAAAACATCTCTGCTTCTACAAGGTAGGTTCCCTATCTGCTCTGGCAAAAGCAGCCCTTTACCAGCTACCCTATATTCCACCTCCCAATTTACTTTGTTCCGTTGTCTTCTTTGTTCCCATAGCAATGCCTGCCTCCTCACATAGGAGTTTTAAAATATTCCTGATCTAGAAGTACTCCACAAAGAAATTTACTAAGTAATGTTCCCTCTTCTTCTTTTAATGTACCATAATCTATCATTCCTAGAAGTCGGAATTCCATTATTCCATGTTTTCCAAACTCTAAAATTAGCAACACAGTTAAAGAAGTTGCCACTGTGTCCTAGTATCAACTCTTGGCACGCCATCTCTCACTTTGTATTCAGGGTGATATTCAGCACATAACTCTTACAAAGTGATGCCATAAGCCAAAGCCAGCCAGCTATACAGAAAGCAGAGGTTGCTCAGGGCACTCTAAAGGGCAGCAGGTAGTGTAGAAGACAGTATATTTAAAAATACACAGAAGAGAAGAATACAGAGAAACATACTCCCATGCCCAGTATGGGTGGTTACAAGAGTACTGTATTAGAGCCTGGGAGGTTGGGGGGGGGGGGTGCAACACCTTAAATCCCAGGCAGAGGCAGGCAGATCTGTGGGTTCCTGTGAGTTCCCGACCAGCTTGGTCTACAGAGCTAGTTCCAGGACAGCAAGGGCTACACAGAAAAAAGTCTGGAAAAACAAAACAAACAAAAAACACTACTGTATTACTATCAGTAATAAACCCTTGACAATACAACTAATTCTACCGACCTAAAAACTTATATACAGCAATGAGTTTGGATGAAATGGGTTGCAAAAATTTTTTTAAAATAAAATCAATGAAGAAAACCAGAGCACAGCATATTTTTTAATCCATGTTTTTTTTAAATCTATGGTAGCCACACAAAATATATTTCTTTTTATAGGTCAACACGGTTTCATTGATATTTGAAGTCTAATAAAGTGTGGTAACTGTTTTTGCTGTTCCAACATATTGAACTGATTCCATGTTGGGAATGAATTTATCCACCAATGTCATAGACCACACCAACCCACAGTGGTCCCAGACAGGCCCTCATATCGATCATCCACAATGCACATTTATCTCTAATGAGCTCCAGAGGACAAAATAAAAAGCATAAGGTAGAAACCGTTCATTCTCAAGAGGGGAAAAAAAAAGTTTTAAAGTTTAAGGAAAGGATAAAACTTTTAGCCAGAAACTCCCGTGATTCGCTGTGCTTTCGGGATACAGTAGGGTATGGGTGGTTCCTTGGCAGCTGCACCCAGCCAGGGGTTCAAAAACTTGCAGAGTCACCTGTTGAATTGTAGACAAAGTTTCTTTGGGTGGCTGAAGCATGCACCCTACGCCCCCTTGTTCACTTGCTCAAGGAAAAACAAAGCGTAGGAAAGCAGATGTTGCCACTATAAGCCTCCCACAAGATTGCCTGCTGGGCAGCGTGGTGCAATGGTCGGATCTAGGTGCCCAGGAGCTGAGTTAAGCAACTTGCCCTACTTAAGCGATGCTGCCTTCATAGTCGTCCCCAGGTTCCCTCGTTTGGCTTCTGGGATCGGACATCAGTCCCTCCGGGAGGGTTCCGCGAAAGAAGAGCGACCGCGACCAACTGCACACTCGCCTCAAGGTCTCCGGAGTCGCACCCCAGGCCGAGGGCGGCTCCGCTCAACAGCTCCGGGAGAACCGGACCCCAACCTCTGGGTGAGCGGGCCGCACGGAGCAGCTCGGCCCGCCGCCCTCGGGCCCGCGACCCCGTACTGTCCCGTCCGGTCCCGTCCCGTCCCGTCCCGGGCCACTCTCCGCATCGCGCGCGCGCCCGCAGCCGCCCAGCACAGGGCCGAGGGAGGCCGACCCCGGGGTCCCCCGCCGCCTGCCCCGGCCCTGGGCACCATGCCGCTGTCCCGCGGAACCTCACCTCTCAAACGTGGGACCACAGGGGAGGCCGGCTCCACCCGCTCCGCGCGGCGCTTCCGGCTCCCGCCTGGACTGTTAAACTTAGGCGGCCGGAAGTCCCGCCCCTCGTGACGTCACGGGAGAGGCACAGCTTGGGTCTCGGTTGCCAGCACTTGCTGGGTGGCAGCCCTTAGTGGGGCGGTGCGGAGGGAGTTATCCTAGCCTGTAGCTACGGCGCCTTCTCCACTCATTTGTTTGCTGGCTACTGTGCGCCAGGCATCGTTTTAGGCTGTGGGTGTGCACTAATGGTTTAGCCTAGAGGAACAAGAGATCTGGGAACACACAGGCCCCCCGGCCTGATGGAGCTTACAGTCCAGTGTAGGAAGCTAATGTTAACAGTTTTGTAAGTAGACAACCGCCAGAGCCCAGCCTCCTCAAAAAGCAACTCCTTCATTTTGCTACCCCGTTTTGTTAGCAGGGTCAAGCAAGATTCACATTCCCAGGCTCGGGGACTCATACCCTGCCTCTCCAAATGTTTTCTTAATTCTCTGTTGAACAGGGTAAAAGAATGTAAAACTTGCTGTCATCTTAACCAAGGTGTCTAAGTTGTAAAATATATATAACCAAGTGCCTGCCAAGCCCTCATTAACCACATGCAACTAACCGGCTCCTTTGTTACCTGATCACTTTGAGCTCTGGTAAATGTCTAGGAGGATGAGTTAAGGGGTTTGGGTTCCAAACCAAGTGTCTAGGGGAATGAGTTAAGGGTCTTGAAGCCAGGTGTCCTGGATAAGGCCCAGTCTCCAACAGATACTTCCTTGCTTAACCCTTAATGTCAAGATACTATTGGATGATCCCAGAGCTCATCCAAGCCGCTCTTGCTTTATGGTTTCACCCTTTAAATATGCAATACAGCTTCTCCTCAGAGACTAGATTCAAATCCCGAGCTAACCGCCTCCCTGGGCTCTCAGAAAATAAAACTTTCATTTTTAAGTTTCTGTCTCTGAAGTGAGTTTTCTGGCTTCCACCCCAAACCCAACAAGTTCTGTATGTAAACTGAAAGTGGTGGCAGGTAAATCTCTGAGTTCCAGGCCAGCCTGGTCTACAGAGAGTTCTGGGACAGCCAATGTGACACAGAGAAACCATTTGTCGAAAAGCTATTAAAAAACAAACAAAAACAAAGTAAAAGCAATTTGTATGTAAAGAAAAAGAAAGGAAAGAATCATCTAACCCAGAAAACGAACCCTAACCCAAAAGGCTGAGACTAAACTCAGAGGTGACTTAAGCCTCTGAGTGAGCCACCTTTAGATCCTAAGCTCCACATGCTGCTGGGTGAGTTACATAAACACTAGCTCAGTGACTATTCTTTTGAAGAAAATTTGTCTCAGGGTGGAAAGGGGCCAATGAATTGAGTTTTCCAAGGTCCTAGCTGAGAGATTGCTGTATTGACAATTTTAACTTTGGTTCCTGTTAGGCTATTTCTGTAAGAAGTGTCACTCTTTTGTCCCGGGTTTCTGAACTGGATAAATAATGTCCCAGTTATGTGAACCCATATCACAAACAACTAGAAACCTACTATGTCCCAATCTCCACCTCCCCGAGGAGAAAATGAAGTCCTACCCAGCTTCTGGAGGTTGGTGGGGAGCAACCAACCACAAAATGAAGACACCAAGTAGTATCTGCCTCCTGTAATGTGCAACTTCTTTTGGTGTTAGTATCTGATTTTTGCGTGGGATTTGGCCCAAAACTTTGGGATCTGAGAAAGTAGAGTAAGGAAGAACTGGAACAAATGAAGAAAAGAATGTTTCAAACAGAAAACACAACCTATCTGATTTTTTTTTTAATTTAAGGTGTATCTTTTCTCCCCAACAGCTCCCCCTTTTAGTCCAATAAAAGGCTCTCTTTCTTTGTCAGGTGCCAAATATGTGTAGACTGGACACTGGGAATATATGCTATACCTTATAATTTTCATAATTGTGACCTAATTGTTCTTATTTTTTTTGTACTGTATTTATCAACATAAGAAAGAAAGCCTTTTATTGGACTAAAAGGGGGAGCTGTTGGGGGAAAACTGATACACCTTACATTTTAAAAAAAAGCAGATAGGAGGGTGAGGGGGAAGAGGGTAGGAGGGTGAGACTGGGAGGGGGAGGAGGGTGGGACTGTGATTGAGATGAATTTGAAGAAATAAATAAATGTTGAAAAAATTATTACATCAAAAAAGTGAGCTATTTCATAACAATAAAAGTAAACAAGCAGAGCACAGTAGCTCATACTAGTAATCCCAACTCCCAAGAGATGGAGGTGGAAAGGTTGCTATGAGTAAAGCATATATATGTGCTTTATTTAGTTATTACAGGCCATGCTCCAATTAGTCCAACAAAGGAAAGTCCAAGAATCCAGTAGCTGTTTAGTCCACATGGCTTGATGTCTCAGCTGGTCTTCAGCATATGTCAGAATCCTGAAGAAATAGGCTCTAATACCAGTGAAGAAATGAACTTTCCAGAGAGTGAGGGAGAGCAGGCAAAGAGCTAAAGCCTCTGTCTTCCTTGTTTCTTGTGTGGGCTGCCAGGAGAAGGTGTGGCCCAGATTTAGGGTGTGTCCTCCTAGATTTAATGATCAGAATTTAAGGTGAGACTTCTTATTTCAAATGGTCCAATTACTAAAAAAAAAAAAAAAAAAAAAAAAATGCCTCATAGGTGTGCCAGCAGCTTGGGTTTTTAGTTTGTTCCATATGAAGTCAAGTTGACAACCATGAATACTTACCACATGGGCATTTCTGTAATCATTGTTGAAATTTTCAACAGAATTCCCTCTTACATGGGAGAAAGGGATCACACTAGTGGTGAATAAGATTGGGATACTGCAGAATATGGCATTCAAAGATGTTTTCTTAACTTAAGATTTTTTGATATCGAGACATGTCAGCTCCTGACAGCACCCCCTATTCTACTCCAAGTAGAAGATGAGCATCGAAGAATCTTCAGTGGGAGATAATTGAATTGGTGGTAAGCCGTTCTCTTGGCAAGAAAAATCCCTTGCTTCAACTGTAGACAGACTTCTGTCCAAAAAGGACAAAACTTGGAAGCAGATAAGTCGACAGCCTAGCTCTGCCAAGACAGGGTAGGTAAGTCCTTCATAATTCCTGCTCTACAATCAATGTCTGTCAGAGAAATGGGGCCAAATGGCTGAAGATTGATGCTGTAATGTATGGAGAGAAAATGGGAACTGTCCAGGCAGTCACTGGTATGTCATTTTTTAGTTTTGGAAGCTGCAGGCCCTGCACTTCCTATATAATCAGATCTATTTATCCCTCTCAGGTCTCTGAGGTGGTTGAAGAATAGATAGCTAGAGTCTCATAGTTAAATTTTGAGTTGTTTAGGAATCAAGAGGGTGTTCTGGATCTAAGAAGATGTTTTTAAAATTGTGATGCAAGTTAGTATGAAAGCTGAGTTAGATATAGAACTTTAAACTCATGGAGATGGTTAGATAGTAGAATGTTAAAGTCAGGTGCTAAATACATATGGACTGGACATTGGTAATGTATGCTAAGCCATATAACTCTTATAATTGTGGCCTATTTATTTCTGTTGTTTTGTATTGTATTTATAATTATAAGAAAAAGAACCATTTTTTGGACTGAAAGGGAGAGCTGTTGGGGGGAAAAAAGAAATACCTTAAACTAAAAAAAAAAAAAAAGAAGGGAAGAGGATGGGGGAGGGTTGAGGGGGAGGAGGGTGGAAGGGTGGGACTGGAGGGGGGAGTAGGGAGGGGATTGTGATTGAGATGTAACTTGAAGAAATAAAAAATAAATTATCAAAAAAAAGATTGGGATACTGTTAAGTATCCTCGTTCACAGAGCATTCTACCCCTCAACTATTGCAAGACTACCATTCTCTTCAACTATATATCTGTACAAATAAACAAAAGACTGAAGAATCAAACAAGTTGTAATAGATTTATAAAAGAATATATCATACAGACAAGGTTCTCTGATCATAATAATATCAAACAGAAACAGAATATCACATATTTGAGGTAGGGGGTTGTAGACCTTCTCCATTCTCCAAGTTCTCCCAGACCCAATACTCAAGGTCATCCCTAGCATTGAAATAGAACACCAGCTACTGCTTCCCCTTACCCCCTTGTCCATACCTCTTGTGGATCCCACAAACCATTGCCCCCAGGGCCTTCCCTCAACCTTCATCACTGAGTCCCACCCCTTACCTCTTTGGACACTGCCTGACCAACAGCAGGACAAGCCTGCCAAAAGACCAGGTAAGCTTCCCACAGACCTTCTCCACTCTCTCTGTTCCCCCAGATCTAATTCTCATGGTCACCCATAGTGCTGCAACACACCATCTACCACTGACCGTCCCTTCCTCCATCCCCCAACACCATCAAGCATTCCCTGTGAACACACCAGCAGGGCAGGCCAATAAAACAGGCA
>CAJQZJ010001638.1:9994222-10039417 GCA_907164525.1 Lophiomys imhausi
ACACAAAGACCTTAAAACTAGCCATATGAAGATGATAGAGGTCGTTAAAGAGGAAATAAATAATTCTTTAAAGAAATCCAGCACAAGACAAACCAATAACTGGAGGAAAAGAATAAATCCTTCAAAAAAAATTATAGCCAGACTGTCTCCCAGTAGCTCTCAATAATGACACAGAGACTTTTTATTATTATTTATGTAGCTCAGGCTACATAGCTTACACTATATCCCAACTAGATCCTATAACTTAATTAATCCATCTATACTAGTCCACATTTGCCACGTGGCTCATTACCTCTCCTGGTGAATCTCCTGTGCCTCTCTATTCTTCCCACAGTTTCTATCTCTGTCTGGAAGTCTTATCTTTCCTCTCCAGCCTAACTATAGGCCATCATCTCTTTATTAAACCAATCATAAGATGAGGGAAGTGTGTTTACAAAACACTGAGACACATGATGCTTCATAAAAAAAAAGTATCAGTGCCAAAGTCCAGCCTGTACTCAACTCACTGCCAGTACAGAAATCAATATTTGAATAATACAATGACAACTTTTACACAGTGCACAAAAAGATTGTCCCAACAGAAAGCCAGGAAAACACAAACCAAACAATTGAAGGAAATGAATAAATCTCTTAAAGAAAGCTAAGAAAACAATAAGTTAAAAGAAATGAAAAAAACTATTCAAGACATAAAAATAAAAACAGAAGCAATAAGGAAATTACAAACTGGGTGAATTCTGGAAATGAAAAAAATTTAGAAATTCAAACAGCAACTACAGATGTAAGTTTAACCAACAGAACACAAGAGTTGGAAGAGAAAATGTCAGGCATGAAGGTATGACAGAAGAAACAGATACATTGTCAAAGAAAAGGTTAAATCTAAAAAATTCCTGACATAAAATGTCCAGAAAATCTGGGACACTATGAAGTGACAAAAAAAAAAAAAACAGAAACAAAAACTCAGAAAAATGGAATTAGAGGAAGGAAAAGATTCCCAGCTCAAAGGCCCCAAAAATAATTTCAACAAAATCATAGAAGAAAAGTGTTCTAACCTAAAGAAGGACATGCCTATAAAGGCACAAGAGGCATGGAGAACACCAAATAGATAGGACCAGAAAACAATGCCATAATAATCAAAATACTAAACATTCAAAACAAAGGAAGAATATTAAAAGCTTCAAAGGAAAAGGACCAATTGCATATAAATAAAGACCTGTTAGAATTACATCTGACTTCTCAGTGAAGACTCTAAAAACCAGAAGGACCTAGACAGATGTGGTACAGACTCTAAGAGACCACAGATGCCAGCCCAGACTACTGTATCCAGAAAAAATTTCAATCACCATAGATGTATATAATAAGCTATTCCATGATAAAGTAAATTTTAAACAATATCTACTACAAATCCAGCCCTACAGAAGGTGCTAGAAGGAAATATCCAAACAAAGGATGTTCACTAAACTCATGAAAACATAGGAAATAAATAATCTTATGCCAGCAAAACCAAAAGAAGGTGACACACACACATATAACACACACACACCACCACCAACAACAACAATAACAGTAACAACAAAATTACAGTAATTAACAATCATTGATCATTGATGCCTCTCCATTTCAGTAGTCTCAATTCTCCAATAATAAGGCATAGACTAACAGAATGGATGCTAAAACAGGACCCATCCTTCTGCTGCATCTAAGAAAGACACCTCAACATCAAAGATAGATATTACCTCAAGGTAAATGGCTAGAAAAAGATATTCCAAGCAAATGACCTAAGGAGAAAGCTGGTGTAACCATTTTAATACCTAACAAAACATATTTCATAGCAATATTAAACAAAATAGATGGGGAAAGGCACTACAAACTCACCAAAGGAAAAACTATAAAAATGGCCTTTCAATTCTTTTTAAAAATGTTTCTTTATTACTTCAAGTTACATCTCCATTACAGCCCTCTCCCTCTACCCATCCTGGCCCACCCTCCCACCCTCTCCCTCTTCTCCCAGAACTCATAATTCTTTCTTTAATAATTAGGCCACAATTATGAAAATTATAAGGTATAACATACTTTCCCAATGTCCAGTCCATACATATTTGACAACTGATAATAATATTCTATTATCTCTCTCCATGAGTTTAAAGTTCTATACCTAACACATTTTCCAACCTAACTTGCATTACCAACTTAAAACATCTTCTTCGACCTAGAACATCCTTTTAATTCCTCAACAACTTAAAATTTAACTGTGAGTCTATAGTTATCTAGTCTTCAACCTGTCTTTCTCAGGCATTTCAGTTCTTAACATCTATGCCCCAAACAGAAGCACAATAACTTTTTAAAATAAACACTAGTACAGCTGAAATCACATATTAACACTCATACACTGATATCGGGAAACTTCAATACCCTACTCACATCAATGGATAGGTCATCCATACAAAAACTAAACAGAGAAACTTTATAGCTAACTAATGTGATCAACCAAATAAACTTAACAGATATTTACAGAACATTTTATCCAAACGACAAAGAGTACATCTTCTCAGCACCTCAGCAAACATTCTCCAAAACTGACCACATACTCAGACACAAATCAAGTCTCAATAACTACAAGAAAGTTGAAATAATTCCCTATCCTATCAGACCACCATGGATTAAATCTGGATATCAACAAGAACAGAAACAACAGATAGTTTAAAAACTCATAGAAACTGAACAACTCTCTACTCCATGCAAAATGGGTCAAGACAGAAATAAAGAAAAAAAAATAAAGACTTTCTTGAATTCAATAAAAAGGAATACACATAATACCCAAACTTACGGGACACAATGAAAGTGTTTCTAAGAGGAAAGTCATATCACTAAGGGCCTACATAAAAAAATTAGAGAGATCACAACAGCAAACACATAACATACCTGGAAGCTCTAGAACAAAAAGAAGTAAACATACCCAAGAAGAATAGACAGCAAGAAATAGTCAAACTATGGGCAAAAAAATTAATAAAATAGAAACAAAGAAAAAAAATGCAAAGAATCAATGAAGCAAAGAGTTGGTTCTTTTAAAGAAGCAACAAGATAGAGAAATCCTTATCCAAATTTACTAAGAGATGAAGAGAGACTATCCAAATTAGTAAACTCAGAAATGAAAAGAGGGACATAACAGACACAGAGGACATCCAGAGAATCATAAGAACATATTTTAAAAAACTGTACTCCACCAAAATGGAAAATATCAAAGAAATGAATAGGTTTCCTGATATGTGCCTCTTATCAAAGTAAAATCAAGATTAGATAAACAATTTAAATAGACCTGTAACCCCTGTTGAAATAGAAGCAGTCATTAAAAGTCTCCCAACCAAAAAAGAAGCCTGGGACCCTACAGTTTTAGCACAGAATTCTATCAAACTTTCAAAATAGAAAAAAATGTTAACTCCAATACTCTTCAAATTATTCCACAAAATAGAAGCAGAAGGAACATTGCCCAATTAATTTTATGAGGCCACAGTTATCCTGGTACCCAAGCCACATAAAGACTCAACAAAGAAGGAGAATTTCAGACCAGTGTCCCTCATGGGCATTGATGCAAAAATACTCAATAGAACACTTGCAAACTGAATCCAAGAACCTCATCTATGTTCATAGCAGCCTTATTTGTAATAGCTAGAAACTGGAAACAACCCAGATGTCCTTCAACCGAGGAATGGATTTTAAAAAAAACAAAACTGTGGTATGTCTACACAATGGAATACTACTCAGCCATCAGAAACAAGAAAATCCTGCAATTTGCAGCCAAATGGATGGAACTAGAGAAGCTCATCCTGAGTGAGCTAACCCTGACTCAGAAGAATGCACATGGCATCTATTCACTTATAATCGAATTTTAGCCATATAGTACAGGATAACTATACTACAACCAATGCACCAAAGGGAACAGGAACATAGACCTTTTCTCCCTGTCAATGAGACACTTTGCCCTAGTGGTGCTGCCTTGTAGGCCCCTAGTGTATGAGGAGGCCCTTGGCCCTCATATGACTGCTGAAATGGGGCAGGGGACTACTATGTAGGGACACTCCACTCCAGAGGAGTGGGATGAAATGGATATGGGGTAGAGGGTGGGAGGGAGGTACTGGGAGGGGTGGAAAGAGGACACTGCGATGGAGATGTAACCTGAAGTGATAAACATAAAAGATAATAAAGCAATAAAAGCATGTGAATATGAAAAAAAGAACACATAAAAAAGATCATCCACCATGATCAAGTAGGCTTCATCCCAGAGATGCAGGGATGGCTTAACATACAAACATCAATAAATGTAATCCACAATTTAAATAAACTAAAAGGGGGAAAAAAAACCCACATGATCGTCTCATTAAATGCCGGAAAAGGTCTAGAGAAAATCCAACAGTCCTTCATGGTAAAAAGTTCTGGAGAGATGAGGGACACAAGGGACATACCAAAACATAATAAAGGCAATTTACAGGAAACCTATAAGCCAGCATCAAATTAAATGGAAAGAAACCAAAAGCAATTTCACTAAAATCAGGAACAGACAGGGTTGTCCACTCTCACCATTGTTGAGGGAAGGTCTAATATTGTTTCTGATACTTTGAATTCAATGCTGAGATCTGGTTACCACCCCCTCTGAGGCATTCTCTTGATTGGTTAATAAAAGTCACTTATGACCAATTAGGTGGGCAGAAAGAGTATAGGAAGGCAGGACTTGCTCAGATCAGCACAGGAACTTGGCACACATAGAGACTCTCCCTTTCTGCCGGGAGACACAGAAGGAGACAGATGTCTGGAGAAGTCTGGAAGGTACTCACAGGCACATGGTGGTTTGGGGTTAACTTAGAGTAGCTAATTGAGAGTCTGCCCAGCTAAGGGCTAAGCGTTAAAATATTAAAAGGTCTTGGTGTGTTTAATTATTGGGGAAAAGACTGTGGCGGCTTATAGGCCCTCAGTCCAAGCAGTCCCAGGCTGTTGGATTCCCAGACTCCCCTTGAGCCCAGGTGAATCTCCCGCCAAGCCACCAGTAATTCTACCTGCCTAATATAACAACTTATATTAAATAACAGAGTTTAGGTTATAGGTGGTGTAGGCCACCTTTGGTCCCAGGGCTCTTTCTCCAGGTTATGTTAGGCAACTGGTTAAGGCACTCAGGCCAGGCCACCTGCTCCTCTGCCAAGCTGCCGGCTACTCTGCCGGCCTAATATTAAAGTTTATACTTACTAATAACCTCATTAAATAATTGATTTGCAGTTTTCACACCATATGTATTCAATATAGTAGTCCTTGAAGGGACTTTAGCCAGGTCTCCCTGGCAAGCATGGCTCTAGCAGGCCTTGCCCTTCTCCCTCATTTCCTCTGCCTTGAGAAAAACTTTTAGATTACATTCCTAAAGCCAGCCACCAAAGTCTATCCCCTAATTTGGCCACTTCCTCCTCCTGAAGTTGACTAGTAAGGTCCAGCTATCAAAGTATTGAAGTCCAGCTATCAAAAGCCCCCTTTGGCTCACCTAATAATTAATGTGCCCAATCAAAATATACCACTGCATCCTTGCCCAGCCTAACACAGCCCGCCCTTTTTTCACTTCTTAAAAATTACACCTGCAGGATCATTGACATGTTTTTCTGCCTGATTCAGAAAGCAGCCACTTAAACTTTTCTTCCCTCCTTGATAAAGGATCTCTCAGAAAATAGGTGTTTGAGTGTGGCTTGTGCCTAATCCAAGGTCTGAACAGGAACCTCCGCTGTGCCGAGGTCTCCCTCGGTCTTTGAAGTTTTAGCTAAAGTATAAGACAGCTGTAGGGTATCAAGGGGATATAAACTGGAAAGGAAGAAGTCAAAGTATCATTAATTGCAGATGCTATGAGAAGTATGCATAAGTGATCCTGCAAGTTCTGCCAGGGAACTCCTGTGGCTGATAAACTCAGCAAAGAGGCTGGAAACAAGATTAGCTAAAAAAAAAAATCAATAACCCTCCTATATACAAATGATAAATGGGTCGAGAAAGAAATCAGAAAAACAACACTCTTCACAACAGTCTCAAATAATATAAAATATCTTGGGGTAACACTATCCAAGCAAGTGAAAGACTTGGCAAAAACTTCAAGTCTTTGAAGAAATTCATTGAAGAATATATCAGAAAATGGAAAGCTCTCCCATATTCATGGATCGGTTGAACTAATATAGTAAAGACAGCCATCCCACCAAAAGCAATCTGCAGATTCAATGTAATCCCCATCAAAGTTCCAAAACAATTCTTTACAGACCTTGAAAAGACAATTCTCAAGTTCATATGGAAAAACAAAACAAAACAAAAAACCCAGGAGAGCTGAAACAATCCTGAACAATAGAAGAACTGCTGGAAGAAATCACCATTCCTGATTTCAAGTTGTATTATAGAGCTACAGTAATAAAAACCACGTGGTAATGGCATAAACATAGACATGTTAATCAATTGATTCTAATAGAATACTTAGACACAAATTTACATACCTATGGACACCTGATTTTTGACAAAGACGCCAGAAATACACACTGGAAAAAAGAAAGCCTCTTCAACAAATGGTACACATCTAGATACATATTTATCACCCTGCATAAAACTCAAGTCTAAGTGGATCAAAGACCTCAACATAAAACCAGATACACTAAATCTGATAGAAGAGAAATGGGGAATAGCCTTGAATGCATTGGCACATGAGACAACTTTCTGAACAGAACACCAGTTACAGAGGCACTAATACAAAGGACACCATCAATCAAAGAGGCAGCCTACAGAATGGGATTTATTTTTTTTTAACAACTTCACATTTAATAGAGGTCTAATATCTTGCCAGGTGGTGGTGGTGCACTCCTTTAATCTCAGCAATGGGGAGGCTGAGGCAGGCAGATCTCTGAGTTTGAGGTCAGCCTGATCTACCATGTAAGTTCCAGGACAGTCAGCATACACAGAGAAACCATGTCTCAAAAAAGCAGGAAAAAAAGAGGTCTAATATCCAAAATATATAAAGAAATCAAGAAACAAGATATTAAAACACCAAATAATCCAATTTAAAAATGGGGTACGGATCTAAACAAAGAATTCTCAGTAGATGAATCTCAAATGGCAGAGAAACACTTAAAGAAATGTTCAACATCCTTAGCCATCAGGGTGCAAATCAAAACTTCTTTGAGATTCTGTCTCACAACTGTCAGAATGCCTAAGATCAATAACACAAATTACAACTCATGCTGGCAAGGATTTGGAAAAAGGAGACCACTTCTCCATTGCTGGTGGGAATGCTAACTTGTACCACCACCATGGAAATCAATTTGGTGACTCTTCAGAAAATTAGGAATGAAACTACCTCAAGACCCAGGTATACCACTCTTGGGCGTATACCCAAAAGATGTTCCATCCTACTACAAGATATTTTCATTGTGACCTTATTCATAATAACCAGAAACTGGAAATAACCTGGATGTTCCTTGACTGAAGGAAAGATGTTGGGGTAGAGTTAAGCATTCTAAATGTTAATTGGTCCTGTTTGCTGTCTGTTACTTATATTGACTCTGATTGGTTAAATAAAATGCCGAGGCCTGAGAAAGGGCAAAGACAGAAAAGGTGGGACTTCCTGGGATTAGAGCAGGAAGCCTGTGCTTTAGACAGAGGATTAAAACATTCCAACCAGCAGCAGGAAGAAGAAGGAATTCCAGCCAGGAGCAGCAGGAAGGAGACACACGCCATGGGTTAGGAAAAAGAACCTCATTCCACATGGCCAGGAACATTGGCATGGCATGGAAAATGGCAGTCCAAGGGGACGTATGTATATATGGGATCATATTTGAGCAATAGAATTATGAGCTAGCTTAGATGGGCCAGGAATGCACAACTCAGGCCAAGGCTTGTTAGAAATCCATGTGGTCTCTGTGTACTCTTTTGTAATGGCTGCTTAAAGATTAACAACTGCTGAATCAATTAAATATAACCTAAACACGGAGTAAATACTTTAATTAGCCATATAATTTTTTTGACTTTTTTTTTAAATACTTTATTTTTTTTCTTCAAGTTACATCTCAGTCACAAACCCCTCCCTATTCCCCCTTCCTATCCCGCCCTTCCACCCTCTTCCCCCCAGAAGTTTCCCCTTTCAGTCCAACAGTTGGTTCCTTCTCTTATAACAGTAAGTATTATACAAAACAATAGATATAAATATGCCACATTTATGAGAGTAAATTGGCCCAGTATACCTTCCCAATGTCCAGTTTATACATATTTGGCCCCTGACTTTAACATTCTACTATCTAACCAACTCCATGAGTTTAAAGGTCTATATGTGACTCAACATTCATACTATCTTGCAACACACTTTTAAGAGTATCTTCTTAGATCTATAACACCCTCTTGATTCCTAAACAATTCAAAATTTAACTATGAGACTCTAGCTGTCTATTCTTCAACCACCTCAGAGACCTGAGAGGGATAAATATATTTGCTTATATAGGAAGTGCAGAATCTGCAGCTTCCAAAACTAAGAAAGAACATACCAATGACTGCCTGGACAGTTCCCATTTTCTCTCCATACATTCCAGCATCAATCTTCAGCCTTTGGGTCCTGTTTCTCTGACAGACATTTGTTGTAGAGCAGGGATTATGAAGGACTTACCTACCCTGTCTTGGCAGAGTTAGGCTGTCGACTTCCCTGCTACCAAGTTTTGTCCTTTTTGGACAGCAGTCTGTCTGCAGTTGGTGCAAGGGGTTTTTTCATGCCAAGAGAAAGGCTTGCCACTAATTCAACCATCTTACAGTGGAGGTTCTTCGATGCTTATCTTCTACTTGGAGTAGAATAGGGGGTGCTGTCAAGCGCTGATATGTCTCGATATCAAAAAAAATCTTGATTTAAGATAACATCTTTGAATGCCATATTCTGCAGATCTCTAGGGGTTTTTGAAGATGCCCTATCCATCTCTTGTATTTAGATAAGCAAATGTTGCTTGTCTCTTAGCAACTTGATTACTGGGTAGTTTAGAGAATATCTGTGATAGACTGTCATAGTAGCTAACAAAGTGACATGTTTGCATGACTAGGAGTTTGTTTTAACTATCCTAGACCGTTTTAGACGGTTGGTATCAAGAGGTCAGAGCTTCACATTTTATTTTTAAGTATCTCTAGGTATGATACCATTGGGAAGCATTACCTTTAAATTTGTATCAATATACAAAGATCTATTCAATTGTGGTTAAATATACTCTTAATTATGTATCAATATACCAAGATCAATGCCTATGTAGCCCAATATAATCTTAATATTACGTCTATATGCAAGGGTCAATACCATTGTGGCCAACTATAATCTTAATTTTGTATCAATATACAAAGATCAATACCGATGTAATCCAATACAATCTTATTTTTGCACAATAAACAATGGTCAATACCACTTTAGCCAAATAAACTACTAATTTTGTATCAATATACAAAGGTATAAGGGCATATTCAATAATCTGACCCTTCTTCTTGGACCTTCCTGTGCTATGTCTATATCTCATTTTTCTCAAGCCCATGCACTCCTACATAGGAGAGGAAGAAGGATACAGAAAAGGAAAAGTAGGATTTCCCTGGGGCTAACCTCCAAAACCCATTAAGACAGGACCATTTATCAGCTTGTAGTCTCTTCCCCTACATAACAGAGTTTTCAGTTATCCTTCAAATAACCAAAAAGAAGGGCGGAGAAACACCCTCCCCACCCTATGGGCATGGGACGTCGCTCTCTTAAAGTGACTTCCTGCTGATTTGGGTCGTAGTAGACCTGTTTGGGGCCCCAACCCAAATGGGAAAAATGATTAAAAATGTTAGTACACTCCTTTTATGTTCAGTCCTTCTGTTCTCAGCTGTTTAGATGACCTAAGGGGTTTGTAGGCAGAAGCTGATCTTGCAGGTTTCACTGAGGTTCCTGTCGGGCATTGTGTAGAGCTGAGCAGTCCCAGTGACATTGGATTGCTGTGGTGGTTGCAGGCCCCCGATGGAGACAGCTATTGAGGAAGTCTGCCAGGCAGAATCAACTGGGTCACTCGTCCTCCTTGGTGCCTGATTCTGCTCTCTGCTGAGGATTCCGCTGTCCAGCCGTCCCCGGGCTCCCCTAATGGATGCTTCGATTCTCCAGGCGCCTCTCCAAATGGGAGTTCCCGAATCCCGGGTTTAGTGGCCTCCGTGTCTGTGAGAGATGGGTGAGAGCCTTGCCCTGGGACTTTTAACAGTCCCTTGGGAGCTGTGAGTGTGGGGGGGTCCTAGCCCCTCCGGTTTTTGCACAGTGCCCAATAACTGTGTTTTTTATGGCTCTTTTTTCCCCGCGTTCAAAATGTGTCAGTGTAGGTTGCCGCCATCTTCGCTCTCTGCCATATAATTTTTTAACAGAAAGATAAAGAGAATGTGCTACCTTTACACAGTGGAGTATTACTCAGCTGTTTAAAAAAATGACATCATGAAATTTGCAGGCAAAGTGGATACAACTACAAAAAAAATCATCCTGGGTGAGGTAACCCAGACTCAGAAAGACAAATCTGGGGTGTACCACTTATAAGTGGATATTAGCTTCTAAGTAAGTGATAATCAATACTACCCGCAGACCCAGATAGGTTAGGTAAAGCAGAGAGCCTTAGGGGGAAAGCATGGATCTTCTCTGGGAAGTGGAAATAGATTTTGTGGTTAGACTAGGGGTTGTTGAGGATGGAAGCAGGAGGAATCAGGCAGAGGGACAGGATTTGAGGGAGAGAGTGCAGGGAGAGGCAGCCTGAACTGGGGGAGCACTTGGGGGTCGGTGTGGAAATCTAGTACAGTGGAAACTTCCTGAAATCTATCAGGGTGACCCTAGTGAGGACTCCTAGAAAGGGAGGATCCAGAGTCAGAACTGGCCCTCTTTGTAGCCAAGCAAGGCTTCCAATAGTGGTCAGAGATTGCACTCGATAGAGTTGTGGGCCATGGAGTACATTGAGATTCCCTAAACGACCCAGGCTGACACTAGGACAGCAGTCAGGTCACTCTCTGCATCCTGACAGCAGGGCGCCATGTCTAAGAACAACATTCACATTGTTAGTAGACAGGTCGAGCTGGGGCCTGCATGGAGACTTCACGGCTATGCACCTACGTTCTAATCTCTTTGGTGTGAGAGGTACTCTGCAGGATATAGATAGAGAAATCTGGATATCAACCCAGCCACAAAACCCTCAACCTACAATCTGTCCTTCCTGCAAGGTATGCTGGGAAATGATGGTGCAGAACTTGGGGAAGTGGACAATCAATGTTTGGTTTAACATGATGCCCAGGCCATGGGAGTTATCCCATGACTTACACTGGCTGGATGGCCAGGAACAGGAAATTGCATAGCCCAGAGAAGGTAGAGCCAAACACAATAGGCAAAAAAAAAAAAGGAAAGAAAAAAGAAACCAACAAAATTATTCCTAGTAATATTCTGTTGTACTCAGAGATTGATGCATTGTCCATCTCTAGTCAGAATTCCCCATGGGAATGGTTGTGGAGATGCACAACAGCCATTATGTGAAGAGAACATCTAAACTGGAGGTTGCCATCAGGTCTCTCCCCTCAAAGATTGGGGAACCCCACGGAAGAGAGGGAGGAAAGATAATAGGAATCAGAGTGCCTCGAGGACACCCGAAGAACACGGCCCACAGAATCCAGAATCAATTAAGCAGGTATCATATGGGCTCACAGAGACTGAAGTGGCAAGCCCCAGACCTGCATGGGTATACCAGATCCTCTGCATATACATTAGGGCTGTTACTTTGGTGTTTTTGTGAGATTCCTAACAATGGGAGCTGATGTGTCCCTGACTTTTGCCTCCTCTTGGAACTCTTTTCCTCCTATTGGGTTGCCTTGTCCAGCCTCCATATGAGGGTTTTTCTCTTGTCTTATTAGTTTGTGTTTTGTCCTGTTCGGCTGTTTTCTCTTGGAGACCTGCTCCTTTCTGAAATGGAAAAAGGAGTGAATATGGGAAAGAGAGGTTGCAGTAAGGGGATCTGGGAGGAATGGAAGGAGAGGAAACTCTGGTTGAGATGTTTTTTTATGAGAGAGGATCAATTTACAATTTTTTAAAAAAGGAAAAAAATCAATGTAACTAATTGAATTGAAAAATTAGAAAGTGTAACAGAATATCTTTATTTATATACACTTATATTTATTAATACTTAACACCTATAAAATACCTAAATCTTATAACCTAAAACTTATAGTCTAAAAGTATAAAACCTATAATCTATTTAGGAACACTTAGCTATGGCTATTTTAATTTTCTTTTTTTTTTTTTTTGGTTTTTCGAGACAGGGTTTCTCTGAATATCTCTGGCTGTCCTGGACTCGCTTTGTAGACCAGGCTGGCCTCGAACTCACAAAGATCCGCCTGCCTCTGCCTCCCAAGTGCTGGGATTAAAGGCGTGCACCACCACCGCCTGGCTTATTTTAATTTTCTTAAAAGGATATTATTATTCTTAGCTTAGGTCCATGCAGGATGACTTCATTTACAGCAGTCCCATCAGGTAGCATCTTTTAAACTTAAAGTCCATTGGGCCTTACTTTGCCAGTTCGCAAGGCCAATTTATTTCAACCACCAAATTACAGCCGATTTATAAAGTCAGTCTGTTCCAACCACCAAACTGAGGGCGGCTTTTTCCATCAGCTAAGACTCACCTCCACAGTCTCCTTGGCCCAGGCCAGTCTCATGGCCAAAAGCCTCTCCAAGCAGCCTCCAAACTTCGCTCACCTTCCTTTTTTTTTTTTTTTTGGCACTGTGGGGCCCCAAGAGAGATGCCTTCAAGTAACTCTCAGCAGGCTTTCTGCTATGCCTTTGCCTCAGGCTATCACAGGGTAAATTCTGTCCACAGCATACCTTGCTATGCACTTCTCCAGTGTGACTTCTCAGTCGGTGAGGACAGGAGGAAGAGAGCATCCTGTGGAGCTTTCTGGCTCATATATCATATTATCTCAAGATCCTTGGCCATCTCGAGGGTCCATGAGATTTCTCGGATGTCCAGCAATCCCATTGCTTCTCACACGGCAACTGACGTCATCCTCAAGGCTTGTTCAATTTCTTACCCACACCCCTTCAACAGGGCATATCGTCCGGCCACAACCGAGCTTTGTCCATTTCAGCAAACCAAAGGGACACCAAGCTTTCCTTATGTGCTGTCAGATGCTAATATGAACTGCCTACTAATTTACTATATAAGCCTAGCTTCTACTACAGGAGAGTGCTTATAATTCCATAAATACATGCGGCACAAGCATTTGAAGTGGGCAATATCTCCAAGTGATTAGAAGTACTCAGAAAACTATGAAAAGCAGTACCTAGAAAACTAGGGAGAAATAAAACACATCAATTGGTCCAAAGTGTATGAAAGTCCACACAGAGGCTTAGGATATACTTCAGTCAGTAAGGTGCTTGCCATGCAAGCTTGATGACCTGGGCTTGATCCCAAGAGCTCATGAAAAGGTCAGGTCTGCTGACTTTAACGCTTGACACTGCCATAGCAAACTAGAAAACCAAGCAACTTACAAAAACAAAAAACAAAATAAAACAAAACAACTCAAGGATATTGACTGGAGAGATTGTGCAAGAAAGTGTGGTGGGGAGATTACTGAAGAAAACTACAGCATACCATATATTCTATTATGAATAGTATCTGTGAACTATTAAAAAGTACATATGAAATGCTAATTTAACCAAATAATAATGCAGTGATATTGGTTCAATACCGGGATCGGAAGTGTAGGGGGAGTCAGGGTTTGGGATAGAAGAGGGTAATGAGAGAATTGATTCCTAATCTTCTATGGTGGAAAGTCAAAGAGTAAAGCCTAAAATTGAAAAAATAAAATAAAAAGGCAATTGTTCAGAGATCTGGAACTAAATACTAAAGGACATGAAAGGGAAGTGCATATGGCAAATTTACAATATGTAATTTTGTTTTTTTAAAATCAGTTCCTCATACCTATTTATCACCATCTACTTTCAAGAAGTAAAGTGGACTTTTGCTGTGTTGTGCTGTCCTTGCTTTATCATCATGAATTTGTGGACACTCCTACGTCACTAGCAAGCATAGTAGGTACTGCAATCACCGGATGATTAGCCAAGTGCTTGCATTCTTCCAAGGGCGAGCCTAGAAAGCAGCTGGTCCTTGACTCCCCAAGAGGCAGCAAGGGGAAAGTACATCACCAAGATGGATAGCATTCTTAACCTGGAAAAGTCCACATCATAAACATGCAACATTTAGGTGACACAAACTTGCATGGCATTCAACAGAACAGATGCCAGATGGTACGGAAGGAATTTGTATTGCCTCTGGAGTTAAGGAGGGCTTCAAGGGGAAGCAAGGTGACACACACTCGAGGTGCACAGTGGCTTCCCCTTATTTGCAGAGATTACAAATGAGACCCCTGTGAATGTCTGACGGTAGTTAGTATCAAGCATTGTACATTCTGTTTTCTCCTACACATGCAGGCCTATAATTAAAGTTTCTAATTAGGCTCCATAAGAGCTCTACATTAGTGATAATAAAATAGAACAATTACAACAGTAGTAAGACTGATATGATGTATTCTCACCTCCCTTTATAAATACTATATTATACTGTACTTATCCTTCCTCTTCGAAAGAAAGTACTCTTCATATGGTTTCTCTTCAGCATACGTGAACTGTCAGCATTACTTCCCTTAATGCTTTTGGAACATTTGTAATCACATAAAGGTTGAATACAAATACTGTCATAGGGCAACAGTTCATCTTCTAACCAATATGTCTTCCAAATGTCTACCAAGTGGAGGTTAGCATATACAGTGAGTAAACTCTTGAGAAAGGAATGATTTACCTCCAGGGTGAGATGGAGCAGGAAAAAGCAAGGTCTGTCATTCTACTCAGAATGGCACACAACTTCAAATGTATGAATTGTTTGTTTCTGGAAAGTTCCATTTAACATTTTCAGGCCATGGTTGATCATAGGCAACAAAACTGTGGGAAATAAAAACATGGCTAATGAACACTACTGTATGAGTTTTCTGGTACTATCAGAGGCCCTATTACATGGGCATCTGCATCCCTGTACCTTTTTCTTCTTCCCTACAGCTTCTTCCACCTATTATTTAGGGAGCTGGTTGCCCCACGTGGTTCTTCCTTGCGTGCTGTTCCCTGAACTCTCCTCTAGCTCCCTCTGGGACTTCATTCAGGTATGAGTTCATATTTGATTTCCTCAAAGATGTTTCTGCCCAGACAGCCTTACATAAATGTTCCCCACACTCATTCACACTCTGTGTCCTTGTTCTCTACCTATTTTCCCTTCAAAGCTTGTACCTGATTGACCTTCCACACTCATTTCTTTGTTTGAAAGTGCCAAAGGAAAAGATTGTTTGTCTTAGTTGATTCTCACTGTACACAAGTACTTATGGTACTGCCTGCCATACAATGTGAACACAATACCTATTTGCTGAATGAATAAATGCCTCAATCCAAATCCCTCAGTTGAGAGCTAGCCCATACTCTCAAGAGCACAGTCTCTCTGCCAAACTCCCTCTTTCATTGCTCCTCATAACACCCGGTGGGTTTGAGTCAGATATATGCACATCAATATCTAAATTTTCCCTCCCACCAACTTCCAAAGGGACAAATCGATCATCAGATCCAATCAACTTCTTCGCTGACTATCTCCCATCTGCCACATCTCCTGTTTGCTACCAGGACTATAGTGATTTGGATCATCTTTACTGTTGGCTGGATGGTAGAAAAAACTCTCTCCTAGTTTCTTCCTAGTGTCCAGGCTTCCTAATAAGAGTCTTCATAAAAATGCAAATCTGATCACATGACTGTTCCTCTTAAAACCTGTGCCAAACTCCTTTGGATGGACCCATAGGACCGTCTCCACTGCCTCATGCTAACTTTCCCTCATCTGTGGTCACCGGCTAACCTTAAGGATATACCATTAAGTGTTCAGCCACTGCCTCTTCTCCTTACTTCTACTGCAGCATGTTCCTATGACTCTTTACCTGGATCATGTCAACTAGCTCTTACAGCAAGGAATCCTGAAAACTTGCCCTCCCTCTTGGGTGCTATAAGAACCTCCTGACTCCATGGCCATGGGCTATGAGCACAGGTCACCTTACTGGCCTTCTGTGCTCATCTTGAGACTCTAGGAACATGCTTGATTATGAGAAATAGGTTTGTATGTCCCCATTTCCTAGCAGGATGACAAAAAAAACAAAGGAGATAGTTAATGAATGATTGATGAACGGATGAATGCACACACACACTTGCATGATTCTGGCTTTCAAAATCTATTTTTAGAATTCAGCAACAAAGTGTAAAAATGAACTACCAGTGGGGGTCCGGAAGCACGTGGATTCGTTAAGAGTTAACCGATAGACTGCAGGTAAGATGAAGGACTGGATTCAGACAGTGGCGATGGGAATGGAAATGTGTCAGAATCAAGAGACGTTTGTTCCAAAAAAAAAAAAAAAAACCCAAAAAACCAAAAGTTATTTTATAAGCAAATGCAACTGATTGACACTGGTATGTTTTCTGAAGGATGGCTCTGCTATTTTAAATGTAGACAAAGGGCTGGAATGTCAGCCAACCCCTTAAGAAGCAATCAATCAGCAAACTTCCTGAAAGTGAGAAGAGGTGGTTGAAGCACAGAGGTTAGAGAGGCGCAGAGACTTCCTGATAGCAAAATAAAAGAGACTTTCAACCACTGAAGAGTCAAGAGGCTGACAGGAGAGTGAAGATTTTAGTGCAAAGAATCCAAGAACTGGAAGAGGTTGATGTGTCTTTAACAGTGTAATAAAACTTACAGGCAGTTTTAGATATTACATTGACTAGAAAGGTCTACATTAGACAAACTTCTGTCTGTTTGGATAAAGGAGTTATAAAAATAAACAGTTTTCTGGGATTTATTGAAGGAAAATAACTACCTTCTAGGACATGCCATAGGATCAGTATGTGTTCGCCCTATATACGTTTGACATCTCTAGACTCATATCATGTTGCTACGTTTTAAGACATACCTGAGACATGGAAAGATTCCCTTATGGCATATATGATGTTGGCCAAAATGGTAGAAAAAAGTCGGGGACTTTCCCTAGGAGCGCATTGTGTGTAAAGTACCAGAATTCAATGTGTATTTATACTGTACCCTCATTTAAACAAAGAAGTGTGAATTTTTGTGTTGTCATGACTGAATGAAATTTTTAATTTGGAGGAAAAGCTGGAAATAGTTTTTCCCCTGAGTAGATAATGAATGCATATTATAAAACTTACATATATATTATACCAAAAAGTTGAATTAAAAACAAATCTTTGCTTTTCCCTGATAGTGGGCCACATTTTCTTTGCTTTAAGAAAGAAACTCAGCATAATTTCTTGAGCATACTTCAGGAATATTATACACATGTTCAATTTTAGGTACACAAAGTCTGTCCCATATACACAGAACACAAACATTAGTTTATAACTATTCAGACCTTCATTTTTCCTTTGTATCAAAATATAGTCAGTAGTTAATAAATTTGTGGCCAGGGAGATTGCTCATTGGCTAAAACACTTGTCATAAGTGTGAGAACCAGATTTCAGATCCTCAGAATCTACGCAAAACCCAGGTGGGCATGGTGGCCTGACAGGAAGTTCAGCCTTAGGAGGTGGAGACAAGATCTCTAGAATAAGATCAGCCACATCAGAGATCTCTGAGTTGGATTAGGAATCCTTGCCTCAATGAATAAAATGGAAGAGCAATTGAACACAATTTCTGATGTCACCTTTGGGTCTCCATGTGCATATTTACACATATGCACCCACAAACATGTGCTCATGAGCATGCAGCATGCACACACACACACACACACACACACACATGAAAATGGAAAAAAAACAAACTGTGTGGTTTTTGTGCATCCTTCCCTTGTTCCCCCTGCCCACATAATATTGTGCATTGTGGATGATTTTTGTTTTGCAATACCTTTATTGGGGCATGCCAAATATTTTATCCAGATGTCCTTTGCAAAGAAGAAATTTTCATATGTGCAACATCTGTATTGCTTATACTGTCAGTATTAATATGATGTGAACAGCATGTGTGGTTTTAAATACTCCAGCAGTTACATGTGAAAAGTTAAAAGAAACAGATAAACTACAATTTTATCAAACATATTTTAAACCATTATGTCTAAGTGTTATCATTTCAGCATTTGTTACTCAAATTAAAAAATATAATAATGAGAAAATCATTACTAGTGTGAAAATCATTAATCTTTTTTCACCAGATGAAAGCTTTTATTGTTTTCAAAATTCAAATGGACACTTTAAAATGTATGAAACTTTAGCCTTTCAAGCCTGGAAGCAAAGTCAGAAGAAAAAAAATGTATCTTATGTAATAACCTCTCTACTAGGATAAATACAAACCTCCCAAAGCTGATACCTCCAAAACATCCTCCTGTTTGTTAACCAGGAAAAAAAAAAAAAGCTAACCTTATGTATAGCTTAATATACCATATCCTAAGCAATTCTCTTACGTGTTAAGGATGAGCTAACCACACAGTATCAGATGAGTTCAGAGTCTGTCGCTCTTATTATTCATCCTAAAAAGCAAACTAAAGCTTGATTTTATGACTCTCTCTGAGCACCAGAGTTCTTAAGCCCCTGACATTAGTGAGCTTGGTGTTTAGGTAGTCTAGAACAAATACCAAGAGTCACTAGGGCAGGGAAAGACAATTTTGTTCATTGTATTAAAGATCTCTCAGACTCTACATACTGCTTGCCCTGGTGCTGCTGAGTTTAGCCCTCCTGTATCAGTGCTAACTACATTCCTGTGAGGAAACCATGAAACCTGTGGCTTTACTATTTCTAAACCTGTCATCTCAGAAGTGCCTCACGCCCGTAAAGGTTTCAATGATGTCTGTTCCAGACACCCAAGCTCAGTCTTCTACTGCATCTTTCTGCATCCAAGCTCGGTCTTCTACTGCATCTTTCTGCATCCAGCTGGCCCATCAGCCACCCACAGGACCAGCCTCTCCCGTCCCTTTTCCTTCCACATTCCAGCCCTTATTAGATCAGAGAGGTTTGCTTTTATTGTCTAACTTCCTTCCCTTCAGTCCGGGTGCTACTTTTCGCCTTAACTTAACATCTCCCCCAGTTGAAGTGATAATGTATGAATCATCTCGCCTCTAGGTCTGTCTTTTTCTACTACACTTTTCTACTACATATTCTGTGGGACTGCCAGACAGACTATCCTACAAAACAAGCATAGTCACATCTGCCCTGTTTTGAACACACTTTGGTGGCCCCTTATCACTTTTAGTGTAAACTTCCACATGGACATTTATCTAATTACTAAATACTTATTAAACACTTCTGGTGCCACAAGAGCTTGCCATACCATCATGGATGCTCAAAACAAAACAAAAAAATGTGGTTTTTCTTTCTTTTTTTTTTTCTTAGTTTTTCCTGGGTGGCATAGATTTCAAGTTTCTTGAACAAAGTTATGAAACAATAGAGTTTACTGACATTTCCGGTGCAAAGACTGTGATGAATGCTTCCTTCAGCCCGTCAAATCCCATGGAGGAAGAATATCATTGAATGATCTGAGAGGTCCCGACCTGAGATTTTGCCCACTGCAGACCTACTCACTCTTACTCTTGTTGGTTTTGTTTGAACAGAGATGAAGCTCTTCAAAAAGATTAAAGGAAGTTTCTTCCCAGAAAGCGACTTCTTTGCATTTCTTGTACCTACGGATTGTTATTAAGACTCAAGGAGGTCGTGCGCAGTAGTTCTGCCACCTACACCTTGAAAGAGAATGCTGTGTCTGCCTGGACTGAGGTTCACCTCTGGGTCAGAAAGCAGCCCAGTGGCTTCTAAACACAGAGTAAAGAAGCTTTGATGCGACATTATGAAGTTGTAGCGCTTAATTGGTTCCACACATTTGTCCTCTCTACGCCTGTAATAAAGGGTGCATTAGGAATGTTTAATGTGCGTGGCTTGATTTTGAATAAAAACAACCCATTTTAAACTCGAGAAAAACCTCAGGAACTATCAGATGACAATATCTTTCACCTGATGACTGAAAGGATTGGGTTTTTTTTTCTTTCTTTCTAATTTCAATGAGCCTAGACACATCTTTTGTGAAGGGGGAAATATGCTTTCTGGGGTGTTATATTTTTTCTCTGGTTCACCTAGGCTTTCATCAAGGATTTCATCTGGAGGGGAGGAGGGGGTGACTCAGATAAAGTGTTTTTTAAGGCTAGCTGTAATGGTCCAAAGGTATCTCTCAAGGCAGGAAGCTCTACATTAGCCAAATGTTGGAACAGACAAGGAAAGTTGCTATATAGAGTTACACCCCCACCCCTCTCAATTACAAACCACACAGGGCTTCTTGGGTGCTAGCGAAAATGTTGCTTCTTTATGTGAATGGTGGTTAGTAGGTACATTCACTTTTAGTAAATTCGATAGGCTGGATGCTGGGAATTGGTTCAGTAGGTGTATTATACTTCAATGCATTACAAAATAATATAATTATAAACCCTGCCTCCCAACTTAAATAAGCATACACCTGCTTTCACACAAGTGTGCGATACAACTAAAGAAATTAGGAGAAGATGGCTCAAAGTAGGGCTATTATGATTAATAATCCTCTACATCATAAAACATAATTATGATTGCCATACCCAATGGCCAGGTTCTATAGAGAGTTGATACCTCATAATCATAGTAAGGACTAAATATAATGTTTGAACAACCAAACCAGGATGCTTCTTGGTATATTCCAGAAAGAATAAGGTCTCTGTTACTCTGAGATTGTCTTTAAAATATTATCACTAGAATACTGTAGAGTAAGACAGGAGGTATCTTACTCGGTTGGGTTTTTTTTTTTGGGGGGGGGGCAGGATGTTGTTGTTAAATTAAAGACTGAATAGTAGAAATTGAATAATTTTTAGATAGTAAAAGGACATTTAGTTCCATGGTTCTAGAGGTTTGGAAATCTGTGGTGCAGCTGTCTTATAGAGCATCTGGGAAGAACTTTCTGGACAAATCATGACATAGCAAAAACATCTCCTGGTAAGACAGAGCAAGTGAGCCAGAGAGAGTTCACTTTTGTTAAAAACAAAGCAACAGTCCAGAGATTTCCCATTAATACATCAAACTACTCATGAAGGCAGAAAGCCCACGACCCAATTGCCTACCAAAGTTTTTAATCTTTAAACACTGTTAAATGCCTTTGGAGAATTATTTGCCAACACATGCTGTCTGGGAGACATACCCAGCAACAACAGTAAGATCAGGACTGCAGTGGAGGTATAGTGAAACATCCGTCTTCCATGTTGTAAAACAGTGGTTCACAACCTGTGGGGCATGACACCCTTGGGGGATCAAATGACCCTTTCTCAGGGGTTGCCTATGAACATCTGCATATCAGACATTTGTATTCTGATTTGCAACAGTAGTGAAATTACATTTATGAAGAAGTATTGAAAATAATTTTATAGTTGGGGTCACCACAACATGAGGACCTGTATTAAAGGGTCACAGCATTAGGAAGTCGAGAACCACCATTGTAAACCTTCATTGAGCTGTGAGAGGAGTCAGAGAAAGCTGAGGCTCCTGAGAGAACATGTGCTGTTTGTTCTGTTTACTTTTTAATCCAATTTATTTGTAATGAAAAGTTTATACTTAGACTCTTGAGGAAGAGATAGGAAAGGATAAGGAAAATGTTTCAAAATAATTCCATTTTAACATCACCATTATTTTATATCCTATTAGTTTTCAGAAAAGTCCTGATGAAATAATAGATATCATACCATGACTTGGAAAGCATGTGGTAAAATACTAGTCGCAGATTTCTGTGTAACAGATGACTCCAAACAGTAATGGCTTAGTGGACTGACATGATAACAAACACGTATCTTTCACAGCTTCTGTGAGTCAGGAATTTGAAATTTAGTTTGCTGGACATCCTGAAGTTCCAAAAGGGTCCATCAGAGTCACACAGCTAACCATCAGCTGCTTTAGTCTGTAGAGCCAGGTTCTCTGACTTCCTGATGCCAGATGATGACCCTGTGGAGCTGACAATTGGGAACTGGCTGAGGTGACAAGTGCACCTTTTACTAAAGGAAGGGAAAATTGAAATATTTAGGCCATGACTGTGGAGCCATCCTGAAAGCTAGGCAAGATGGCTCCCTACTTGACACAATACTTTAAAAGATTACACTCCGGCTATTCCTCTCCACAGAAGACGATCTAGAGGTCTCTGTAAATTGTCTTTCCCAGCCCACATTTGTCCCTCTAAACAGATACAAATGAGATTTGGGAGAGAGGAGAAATAGAATCCATTAGAAGATAAAATGCTCAGACATAGCAAACATCAAGATCAACACACCAAAAGCACCATGTACTAGAGAAAAATATCACAGAAAAAAAGGATAACAACTATGTTTATAATAAATAGAAACAAAAAAAATGAAATAATCACACTCATAAAACAAGACCCTATGAGACAAAGGCAGACATACTTAATAAAAAGCAAACTAAAAAGAATCTACAAATAAAAGAAAATGTAGGTTTTGGAATTAAAGACTTAATGAATGGATAGGATAAAGAGGTTTGAGGGAGTTAAAAAGGATATTAATTACCAAACTGATGGCATTTTCCATAAAATCTTAGGGGAGTGGGACAGATAGCCTGAGAAGCATTAAGAAACAGAATGTGACCGGCCTTATGTTAAGGACAACTCTGAGATTTCATCTCACACCTGTCAGAATGGCTAAGATCAAAAGCTCAAATGACAGCACATGCTGGCAAACTGTGGGGAAAGGGGAACACTCCTCCACTGCTGGTGGGAGTGCAAGCTTGTACAACCACTGTGGAAATCAGTCTGGCCATATCTTAGAAAACTTGGAATAGCTCTACCTCAAGACCCAGCCATACCACTTCTGGGTATACATCCAAATGACTCCTCACCAAATCACAAGGATGTTTCCTCATCTATGTTTATAGCAGCCTTATTTGTAATAGCTAGAAACTGGAAACAATGCAGATGACCCTCAACCGAGGAATGGATAAAAAAACAAACAAACAAAAACTGTGCTACATTTACACAATGGAACACTACTCAGCCATCAGAAACAACAAAATCATGCAATTTGCAGCCAAATGGATGGAACTAGAGAAGCTCATCCTGAGTGAGCTAACCCAGACTCAGAAGGATGCACATGGCATCTATTCACTTATAGTCGGATTTTAGCCATATACTCCAGGATAACTATACTACAACCAATGCAACAAAGGGAACACGAACATAGACTTTGTTTCCTGTCAGTGAGACACTTTGCCCTAGTGGTGCTGCCTTGTAGGCCCCCAGTGTATGAGGAGGCTCTTGGCCCTCACCTCTACTGCTGAACTGGGGTGGAGGACAGATATGTAGGGACACTCCACTCCAGAGGAGTGCGATGGAAGGGATAGGAGGTAGAGGGTGGGAGGGCGGGAATGGGAAGGGTGGAAAGAGGGTAGTGTGATGGAGATGCAACCTGAAGTAATAAATATATATTTTTAAAAAAGAGTCTCACACTACAGGTTTCTAGATAGTATATAGGGATATATAGTTTATTTTTGACTAGAGTATGAATTTTTAAGATTTTATTTATTTATATAAAATATATGTGTGTGTATGTGGGTGCCCACAAAGGCCAGAAGAAGGCATTTGTTTCCCTAGAGCTGGAGTTACATACAATTGTGACCTGCCAGACATGGATGTGATAACCGAAGTTAGGTCCTCTAAGAGAACATCAAGCACTCTTAATCACTGAGCCATCTCTCCAGTCCCTTCACTAGGGTCATTTGATAAGGAGTATTTTATTTCCATTTCATATCCTGCAAGGTATAGTTTAGAAAGTCAGATATGATATGGGAAGTTGAAGCCATTGATTTCAACATCAAGCCAAGTTTGAGGGTTACTGATCCCTATCTAGATACTGCCTGACTTACAAATAATGAGCTCCTTTATTGTTTCTACTCCCTATTACTTTCTTTAAACTCTTCCCTCTGACCCCGTTTTTCTCCTCCACGAGTCCTTATGTCAGTACCAAGACATCTGTCCAAAATTCAGTATAGATGTTGCCGTGAAGATGCTTTTTTCTTTAAGACTAACATTTATAGCAGGAGCTTGAGATTAACGTTTACAACATAGGCTAACTTTGTGCAATCAGTTGACGGCCTCAAGAGAAGAATAAAAAGGGTGCAGGGATTGATCGGAAGTTTAAAACCCACTTGCACTGCGAGCATCAGGACCAGATTTTGGATCCTGAGAACCCAAGTCAGTGCCAGGTAGGCATGTGATGGCCTGCCTGCAAGGCCGAAAGGCACACACAGAGGATCCAAGAAGCACACTGGCTGTCTAGACTAGCCATAAGGTTAAACTGAGAGACCTGTATCAGCAAATAAAGTGAAGAATGATTGGAAGAGAATCATAACATAAATCTCAGGTGTCCATATACATGGGCACACATGTACATACAAACATACACATACATGTAAACAGAGAGAGAGAAACAGAGACAGAGAGAGAGAGAGAGAGAGAGAGAGAGACAAAGAGAGAGGGGACAAAGAGAGGCAACTAGGGTCCTCAGAGGAAAAGGGAAGTTGGCCTCCAGACTACCTGTGGCCAGAGCTGCATCACCAATTTTTCCTTCCTACTGCAGAGTCTAAACATCCCAACTAGCTAGCTCCTTCTCATCCACACACCCACATATCCTATGGGTTCTATTTCTCTGGAGAACTCTGGCTAAAGCACCCTCAGGGTAGACCTGAGCCTCTGAAAATGTGAGACACAACCCCATTTGGAGTCAAGTAATGGAATACGAGGGCCACGCTATATTACACAACAGGAAGGGTTCTAAAAGTTCAATTAATAAAGGTCGTTCCGGCGTTTCTGGCAGGGCTTGCCCACATTGCATTGTGTAACCTCACCGAAACCTTGGTCCTGAACACACAGCATAGACTTCGGACTGTGCGTGGCTTCACACCACATAGTGTTAACCAATGCTTCCTGATACACTCCAGCTCATGTTTGAGACTACTGCATGTTCTAAGTTGTGTTTTTATTGTACAAACGAAGATTTCTGCTCTTATGAAACATTATCATTTAATTACGGAAAACAAAGACTTAATATTTTCTCCCCGTGACTCCGAATTAGTGTATCTTTGGGTTCTATTGTGTTAAAATACTTACTTTGGCTTTTTCAGTGGCTGTTTGAGTGCTGACTTGAGCTTCATGAAAAAAAGTTCAATAAATTTTGGTTTCGAATTTGGACAGAATTTCCAGCAATGTCTGGAGTGGCCCTAAACATGTTTCTGTTAACCCGTACTACATCTGTATGACAAGAGACATTCCCAGGATTCATGATTATAAAATGAAAACATCAACCAACTTGGAAAAATGTTGAAAATTATCTACACTCTGTGTATCATTCAGCTAGAATTTAATATTTTGTGTAAAAACAAGCAAGGACATTTATCTTAGTAGTATGCAAATGTTTTCATCTTTAGTAAATGCTACAATTATATATATGTATGTATATATACATATATATAGCAAATAACTATTTTAAAGTAAGTTTTTATATGATTTACTATCAGCAAATGTTGTATTTGTATGCCTACTACTATGGGATAAGATATGAGAAGTTGAAGCCATTGATTTATTTCAACATGAAACCAAGTTTGAGGGATACTGATCCCTATCTAGATACTGCCTGACTTAAATATATATCCAGGGTCTTGTAAAAATTTATTGGGTAGTAACAAGTTTAACAGCACAAGAAAAATAAAGAAAAAGAAAAAGAAAGAAAGAAAAATAAAGCTTAAGAAGCCTTGAGTTGACACTGCTCAGCACTGATCCAAAAACTGGGAGGACACCCAACAATTTATTTCTAATTTTGTCTATTTCTAATTTTGGGTCATTTTTAATAAATACTCCATACCTTTAGATGTATTTCTGACAAATACCATTTAATTATTTATTAACACTGGTCAGAAAATAATAATCACAACATTTTATAGGTTTTAAGTTTTGGTTAGAATCAATCAATGCTTCATTCAGTCCATAAAATAAAATAAGATTTCAGAGAACATGAAGGGAGCTGGGTTTTAAAGATAGAAAGCAGTTGGACAGGGAGCAAGACAAAACAAAAACAGAACCAAAGAACAAAATGCAGATGGGTCATCTCAAAGTTACTTCCCTTGCAAGGCTCAGACAGAGACAAAGAGGAGAAAAGTGACTAGCTGCTTCAAATGCCACTGTTTCTTTTGCATCCATATTAAAACATAGGGACTCCATAACTGTGCTGTGCTGACTGAAACTAGCTTATGTGGGGAAACCAGTTCTTGCCTGTTCCTCGCTTCCGTTCCTTGACAGGTCAAAGAACCAGTGTGGTTTTGATTTTAGCATCACTGTCTCATTGTGATTTCTAGTCTAGTCTGTGAAAATCCAACGCAAGAGGTTAGTTCAAAACAACCTTCTCCTGTTCTTACCTCACTCTCCAGAATTACCCCCCCCCCCAGTTCTGCTTCCTGGGCCTTCTCCATAGTAACATCAGAAAGAACTAGTATACTTGAATTGGTAGAAAACAGTGCAATTGTGGTACTTAACAAAGTGAATGTATGAGACTACTTGTATTTTATAATAAAAACTCACAGGAAGATCACAGTCCTAGTGAACATTTGCAAATATGACTCCATCTTCCGGTTTCCTTGCAGCTAGCCTTCACATTGCAGTAGGAGCTCTGAATGCAAATCTCCCCTTGGCATCCCATTTCGAATCCTTCTGTAACTTCCCAGCCTCCTTACCATAGCCCATTCCATAACTCATGAACAGATGGACCTCTCCACCTACCTGTTTTGCAATCCCTGCACCATCATCCCAGCTGAGCAGAGCTGTTCTCCAACTGACACATTTCTAGAAAAGTCCAGAGCAATGAAGGGTGTGGATGCTCAAGGCCTTCACAAATGCACATGTTGAAATCCCAACCACAGAAGTGATGGGGCTAGGGAGTGGGACTTTGGGGAATGACTAGATGATGAGGACAGGACCTGTGTGTTCAGAATCAGTGTCTTTAAGAAAAGATACCCAGAAGGGGACGCAAGTCCCTTCTAGTGAATAAGGATAGAGATAAACGTTACCATCTGTGAAACAGGGTGTGGGCCTCTAACAGGTGCTAAATTTCCCAGCACCTTGATCCTGGGCTGCCCAGCGTCCACAGCTGTGAAAGATAAATGTCTGTTATGCATAAGCCACACAGTTGTAGCAATCTCATAACAACCTAGAATAAGGTAAAAAAAAATAAAAATAAAAAATAAAGGCATGCTCCGGTTTGCCTTGAAACCTCCAAATATGGAATTCCTGGAGTTTAGAATATTAACTTCTGCCTTCATCAAGCCATTTCTTACTTCAGTACACAGTTTTAGTTTAAAAGTTGTCTTAAGCTAGGTTTCCTAGACAACAGAGCATAAAGTAGGAGATCAGTGCTGGTTATTTCTGGAGAGGGCAGGCATGTGAAAGCTAGAAACTGTGGTGGGAAAAAACTGAGTGAAACAAGAAAGAACACTAAGTGTGTGATAGAAATCGACCACATTGCTTCACAATGACCCTTAAAGAGACACATTTTTATTTTAGTGGGTTATGTACCTCAGACTTCCCAGGGTGACTGGCCAGGGAAATGATGCTTCAGAGAATCAAGTAGTATCTATTCACATCCAGTTCTCTGACTCTTATTTCCCCTTGGTTGGTGTCTGTGAGTGTGGTTTCAGCAAGTGAGAGGGTGCCTGTGGAATCCACATTTGAGGTCCTGCTACTCAGAGAGCACAGGCAAATTACAGGGACAGAGATCATGTGGGACACTTGCCCTTACCTCACTGGCCTTCTGCCAGGGCTCCATGAACATGAGGTGTCAGAAACATCTAGAAGCCGCAAGAGGAAATGAGAAGAACTGAAAAGGCCATGTGTGGTAGAAGTTAGGCCTTTCAACTTAGCACCTAGTCGCATAGGGATTTTGGATTGGCAAAAACTTGGCATCCGTTTACTTGTTGATACTGGCAGAGCCAGTTATGGCCAGATGATATGCCCTTGAAACATGTTGCTAACAAACCTCGAAACCCATGGAGATGATGTCATTAGCCGTGAGAAGCAATGGGAATCCTGGGAGATCCTCTGCTGAAAATCTTGAGATGGGACCACACTGATGCACTGTTGTAGGGCCATGACTTGAGAATGCTCGAGGTCCCTCTGCTGAGAATCACAACATGGGATGATATAAAAATAAAAAAATCCTTGTAGTCTCAGGCTCGCTCTCTCTCTCTCTCTCTCTCTCTCTCTCTCTCTCTCTCTCTCTTCTATCCTCACCCGTCGGGAATCCATGCTGTGGGAAAGCATAGCAAAGTACACCGTTGGCAGAGTTTGTACCACTGCAATCCAATGCCAAAACATGCCATAGACCTGTTAAGGGAGAATACTGTGGAGCATCTTGCCTTGGAGCCTCTGAGTGCCACAAAGGTGAGTGAGACAACCAGAATAGGAAAACTGAGGGAGACCGTGGAGGCAATTCTTGGCTGATTGAAAAGGCCGCCCTCAGTTGGCAGTTGGCAGTTGGAACAGACTGACTTTATAACTGGCCACAACTTTGCAGTGCAGAACAGGCCTTAGAAACTGGCAAATAATCCCCAACAGACGTTAAGATTGAAAGACCTGATGAGACAATCATAAAGTAGCCCATCTTACATGGACCTACACCAAGAGTATTAATATCCTTTTAAGAAACTTAAAAATAATGTTAAGAGTTTTTTATTAATACATATAAGTGTGATAAATAACATATTGTGTTACAGGTAAGCTTGGCTTCCTCCTCACTGCAGGCCACAGGGCTTCTTAGGTACAGAAAAAAGAAGATTTGGATGGAAGTTTGAAATGTCATGTATCTTGAGCTGATTTTTGTAATAACTGAAAGCAAACCTCAACTTCCCAGATGGGACTTTTTCCTATATTCAAAATGACAAGAAAACAGTGAGTGTCCTGCCAAAAGTATATCCATGGTGTGGAAGGCATTGCCAAGGGAGTTTATCCAAAGGGTGATGTAATAAGACTGTACACATACTATGCCTTTTGGAACATTTGAGAGACAGGGGAATAATGAGAAAAATAAAACACATCAGTGAAATCATTCTGAAACTTACCATTCAAGTTGTCAGAAGATAACATTTTATTGCACTAAGAAAATATATTTGAAAATTATGCATGAGACGACACCTGTTCTCTACAAGGACTTTTCAGAATCGAATCTTGAAGTTGTTTTTTATGGCAAGACAAGGCATGCGTTCCACAGGACTCAGATCCTGTTCAAATATGAACTGGGACCAGCATTTCTAAGTGGTCTAAAGTTTATGCAGCATAAGGCAAGTTGAAATTTGAAACACTCATGCCACAAAGTGGCAGCCAAGCTCAATTAAAAGCCCCGTTTCAGGGCACAATATTCTATGAGTCATATGGATACTAGACATTGAACATGACTAATCCCTTCCATGACACAAGAGTTCCTGCCACTTGCTCTCTCACAAGATATTGAAGGCTGCTGTCTTAGCTGACATGTGTTGTAGACTCAGTGCTCCTGTGGTCCTGTACCACCTTCATGCATGCATCTTCTCCCCTCATTCAGGCACTTCCCTGCCTCATCATGATGCCAAGCTGCCCCCTTTCCTTGCTACCCCCTTTTATGCTACGTCACAAGAAATACAAGTATGCCGGGATGAGAGGTGAGGCTCTATACATCCCTCTTGCTTATTGCTCTTTCCCTGTCTGGGCTCTTCTTTCTCCCATTTCTCCTTTCCATGGTCTTCCTTGAGAAACCAATTTACCTTTTACTTGGTCCTATAAACCCATTTGGACCACCACCTGGTTGCTCAGGGCTTCCATTTGCCTAAGCACTGCATGCTGTCAGCAATGGGCCATTTTCTCTAAAATCTCACCCTTGAGCAGCATTAAGAAAAGTCAGAGCAGGGTGATAAATATGGGTCTATTTGCATTCTTCTACACTTTGACATCCAGTTAGACCAGTACCATTTGTTGAAGATGTTGTCCTTTTTCCATTATATGGTTTTGGGTTCGTTGTCAAAAATTAAGTGACCATAGGTGTGTGGGTTTATTTCTGGGTCTTCTATTTGATTCCATCGATCTACTGGTCTGTTTTTATGCCACAACCATGCAGGTTTTTTTTTTTTTATTACTATTGCTCTGTAATACAGCTTGAAATCAGGGATGGTGATACCTCCAGATGTTTTTTATTGTATAAGATTGTTTTTAACTAGTCTGTGTTTTTTTGTTTTTCCATATGAAGTTAAGAATTGTTATTTCAAGGTCTGTAAATAATTGTTTTGATATTTTGATAGTAATTCTATTGAATCTGAATATTGCTTTCAGTAGGATAGCCATTTTTATTATATTGATCCTACCTATCCATGAGCATGGGTGACCTTTCCATCTTCTGATATCTTCTTCAATTTCCTTCTTCAGGGATTTGAAGTTCTTGTCATACAGGTCTTTCACTTGCTTGGTTAGAGTTACCCCCAGGTATTTTATATTATTTGTGGCTATTGTAAAGGGTGCTGTTTCCCTAATTTCTTTCTCAGCCCATTTATCTTTTGTGTAAAGAAGGCTACTGAATTTTTTTTAGAATTAATTTTGTATCCAGACACATTGCTGAAAATGTTTTTCAGCTCTAGTAGTTCTCTGGTAGAATTTTTGGTGTCACTTAAGTATACTAGCATATCATCTCAGAATAAGGATACTACAACCCACAGACCCAAAGGAAAAGGAATATAGCATAAATATCCTATGAGAAACTCCACCCAACAACACATCAAAACAGATGCTGAGACACACAGCCAAACAGTGGGTGGAGCTCGGGAAGTCATGTATAAGAGAAGGAGGAGCAATAGAGAGACCCCAAGGGGACAAGAACACCACATGAAGATCAACAGAACCAACCCATCTAGACCCCTAGAGGTTTACAGAGACTGAAACACTAACCAAACAAGAGGTAAAAAGCTTATATAGACTAAACCTAGGCCTCCTACACATATATAGATGATAGGCAACTTGATCTTCACGTAGATCCCTTAACAAGTTTGTGTGGGGGGGTCTCTTCATGAACTCCATGCCTGTTAGTGGAACACCTTACCCCAGCTGGGCTGCCATGTTGGGCCCCAGTGCAAGAGGAAGCTCTTAGCCCTCATGTGACTGATGAACTGACGGGGTTCAGATTCAGAGATCGGGGAAAATAATTGATGTCATCCCCTTGCACCTCCCCTTGCCTTCCCCACTTAGTACCTTAGAGAGGTTGGTAAAGGGGCATGACACCCTCATTATGCTGAGCATGGGTCTCTAGGCAACCTCAGAGTGGGAAAGGATAAGTATTTGCCCTTAGATTAACTACCCTTCAGCAAACACACACAAGTCAACACACACAGGCACACATACACGCATACACACACACACTTTTGTCAGTAGGTCCTACTAAAGTCAGCTTGGATTTTAAGAAACACATTTTCCTTCTCTCCATTTCGCATCTGTCACATGAACTATGCCATAATGCATTTAATAAAGAGCCCTATTTTAATCATTAATTATGATACCAATATACTGGTTGCATTGTGTTCTAATGTGACTCGCACTTGTGGACTTCAAAGAGCTGGCCCAGACTTAATTAATCTTTCTCTCTGCTAATGAAAGGCATCTCTTTTACCAGGCATGGGTTTGGGTTTCTAATCTGTTCCTTAAGGTCACCTCATTTTTCTCAAAAATGTACATTTATAATTTAACACCACAGATCTTTCACATTCCCTATTAAGCAATTATTTTGATTACTTCATTATCTTTCATTTTTTTCCTAGACTCTTTAGGTTGGTTTCTGCCTACGACCAGCCAAGTGTAATTTCAACATCCTCCCCCGTTCCCTTTATTAGAGTGATCTGCATTAGCAAGGGATTCATTTTCATTCCAAAGACTGAAAACAATTTCATTATCTGATAAAAATTATCTTCTCTTACACGGTAAGAAGCAATTCTCCTCATTTATGGAGTCATTAGGCATTTCATCTAACCAATCCATCTTCCCAATATTTCTTTCCGGAAGTAATCATCTTGTGTCTCAACTCGGGAAGACTTTGGACGAGGGATTCTTGCTTGTACTTTCTCTCCTCTGTCTCTGTTTTCTTTCTCAAATGGAGTCGCTCCACCAACTCTCTGTGAATCTTTGCTATTTCCCACCCTTTCTTAACTTTCTGTTCAGGTTTCATTCTATTGTTTACAAGGTCATACCTCGTACATTAGGAACGTCCCTTTGTGCTGGGCTACTGCATACACATCTCTGACTCTTCGGGGTCCAGTACTGCATCTAGTGTAGAGAAACGCTCAAGGAAGTGCATGCTGAAAGGAAAAAGAGAGGCTAAACACTCACGAAGACTTTTTTTTTAAATAAGAACTAGCCTTTAATTTGCTTGAGAATTTATTCTTTTCAAAGCACAGGAGATTATTGGGAAGCCAATCCACTGCAGTGAGAAAATAGAGCAGGTGTACAAACTAAGGTCAAGCAAAAGAGACATGTAGACCACCAAAGGGAAGGAAGAATTTAGACCATCTTAGTGGGAGCTGACACACTTGTGCATTTGCTGGGGCCCAGCTCAATAACAGTGGAAACTCAGAGCAATGTCTGGAGGATTCGGATGCGTATTTGGATCAGGCAAGAACTAAGTCTGAACTGAGCCTCTCTGCTACAGGGCACTGAACAATTACTTCATCTTATTAACAGTGGCTCCTAGGAAAGAGTTTCTCAGTTTGATGTCAGAGGCTGCTTGTTCACTTCACTACACATGTCAGAAATGCAAGAATGTAGAAGAAGCATGGCCCTGTGGTCTTGGTACCAATTCCACGGTACTGATCCAGTGTCTCTGCCTGATGCAGGGGACCAAACCAGTGGTTCTCAACCTTTCGGTAGGATGACACTTTCATCCTTTTTTTTTTTTTTTTTTGCTTTTTGCCTAAGACCATCAAAACAGCACAGATATTTATGTTATGATGCATAACTACAGTTATGAAGTAGTGAGGAAAATAACTTTATGGTTAGGGGTCACCACAACATGAGGAACTGCATTAAAGGGTCACAGCATTAGGAAGGTTGAGAACCACTGGACTAGACCCTTCTGAAAGAAACAAAGTTGCTGACAGATGTTGAGCATGCTCAATTCAAAACTCTATTTGTCCTCCTCATAGAGTAACAGAGCAGGAAGGAGGCCATGGAGATATGGAAATCTGGATTAAAAATTAAAAGTTTGGAGTATTTTAGCATATAAGTGACATTAAATACAATCGTCTTGGATGAGAATATGCAGGAAAGTGTCTATATGCCAGATTATCTTTTCAATCAAGGGCCAGGCAACTACAGCCTGTAGGTCAAATCTAGCACACCACCTGTCTTTATTCCACTTTTAAACTAAGGAAAATTTTGTTTTTAATTGGCTGTGAGGAAATTTCTGAAAACTAATACTTTATAACACACAAAATTTATGATATTCAAATTGATGAAGTTCTATTGGATCATAGCCACATTTTGTGTGGATGGATTCTTTATGACCTTATTAGCTCCAAACTTCTAGAGTTGACTAGGTGCAATACGGACATAAAACCTGAAATCTTTTCTATCTGGTCTTTTGTGGAAGAAGTTAGCTGATGTGTGGTGTTATGTGACCCTTGGAGTCTCTATGGCCATTATTGTCATCGTGAGTATCTTGAGGGAAAACAGCAGGAATATGAAAGTCCATAAGGAAGATGGCTGCTGAGCCACTTTCATTGAAGTGGGTCAGAGCTTACGTGTGATGGGGAACCCCTGGACTGAATGAAGCCTGAAGTCCCCGTACTGCTGGATTTCCCAGTCATTCGAGTGCAAAACACTTCCGTATTGTGTGACTCAGGTAGGGGTCTAATTTTCTATTATCTTAAAGACTTAATGCATACAGTTATAAAATGCAGACATAATTTCAGTCTTCTCACTCTTAAAATACTGTGATAATGTTAAATGTTAGCTTGACAGAATCTAGAATAACCTAGGAGATGGGCTTTTGGGTGTCTGTGTACCGGATTGTTAAGATTATGTTAATTGATGTAAGATGACCCATTTTAACTGTTGGGAGAACCATTTCGTAGATAGGAGGGAGACCTTGTACTGTGTAAAGTAGAGGAAATAAACTGAGCATCCATTCAATGTTCTCTTTTCCTGACTGGGGACACAAGGTGACCAGTTGCTTCAAGCTCCTGCCACCTCGACTTGCCTGCTACGCTAGACTGTGCTGATGAACGATTGAGACAGAATAAGCACTTTCTTCCTATGGTTGTTTTTGCCAGGGTACTTGATTGCAGAAACCGGAAAAGAAACCATGATGTTGTTCTAGTTGGCTTCTCTGTTACTGTGATAAAACCCTGAGAAGAACAAAGTTGGGGGAGGAATGGGTTTATTCAGTTTACAGTTTACAGTCCATCAACCAAGGAAGCCAAGGCAGGAGACTGAAGTGGTAATCATGGAAAGGCTTGCTGCCCATGACTTGCTCAGCATGCTTTCTGAAACAGATCCAGGACCACATTTCCAGAGGGGCACCACCAAGGGGGGGGGGGGGGGGTAAGCCCTTCCACATCAATCACTATTCAAGAAAATGCAATGTTCCCAGAAACAAGTCAGTCTGGTGGTGACAATTCCTCAGCCAAGGTTCCTTCTTTCCAGGTGACTCTAGTTTGAATTGAGAAAAAGCAACCAGTGCAGGCATGGACTACGTTTTGACTTAGATCTTATGTTCCATAACTCATGAAAGTTCACAAGCTGCTCCATGATTTCTAAGTCACCAAGATAACACCTCCATTACCCTCCACACCAGAATATCACATGCATGATGAGAACTGTTCTCACCCCCTTTGCTTTCTTGTTAGCTTCCTAGATATACTTTTGGGATTTGGCATTACCTAAGATCTGAGAGACTACCAAAAGGGCTCATTTTCTCTCCGGTCCAGCCTGTCATCTCACAGCTATCCACTCTTTTCAGCTTTCCTCATTACCCCCTTGTTCTTCCACTTCCAAGACAAAGAGCCTCTTTTGTAGGATGACAATCCCAGTTTGCCTGGACCCCATTCATTTTGAAACAGTACTGCCTTTTATAAGTCCTGTGTGGAAATACTTATTTCTGTGCAAACTGAGATGTATCACTTTCTTCAAGTAGTTATACCTGATTCTCTGAAGCATCAAAATTAGTCCTTATTTGTGGCTCAGAGTCCACATGGTTCATGTATCAAAACACTTTTCTCATCAAGGCCATGTTCTCCTTCGAGGGAATCACTGAACAGATGTGAGGAAATCAAACTTGAGGGGCTGGAGAGATGCCTCAGCATGTAAGAGTGGTTTCTGTTTGGTCACGGGTTTTGGATGCCAGCACCATTGTAACAAGCCTGATATCCATCCACCATGCATCCATAATCCCAGCTCGGTGGACCACTGAGATTTTGTTTTCCAACATAGCTGAGAAAACACAAGCCCCAGATTCAGGGAGAGACCCTGTCTCAAAGGAACAGGAAGAGAGAGATAGAGGAGAATTAGCAGTGTACCTCTTTTGTTCTTTGTTCACATGCAGAAGTACAACACACACACACACACACACACACACACACACACACCACACACTCATACACATGAACTTACACAGATACAGACACAAATAAAAATAAGTAAAAAAAATAAATAAAATAAAACTTACTCTGTTACTAACATAGCCACAAGCATCTTTCAGTGCCTGCATGGTATCCATGTCTCCACCCTTTATTTCCAATCTGTCAGTGCATACAATATCTACGTGTGTGTGTGTGTGTGTGTGTGTGTGTGTGTTTTAAGAAAATTCACCATCATTATTTAGCTTCGGATGTTTTTGATGAGAAGTCAGCTTTCATTCTTTTCATTCTTATTCTTGGCCTCCTGCAACATGTTCTCTTTTTGGGGGTTAAATAATTTTCCTTGGTTTTCTGAACCTTATCGGTGACTTGCACGGATTTGGTTTTTCTTTTTGTCTTCTGTGGAGTTCATTTAAAATTCCCTAATCAGAGTGTGTTTAATGTTTTAAATCCAACTTACAAAAGGCTTTATCAGTTATCATTTATGATTTATGATTGTTGCTGTGTATCTCAGGAAAGGAGCATCATTACGGTATTTTTATATGTATATAATGTAACTTGATGATGCACCCTCTGCTACATTCTTGTTCCTTTACTTGTTCCCAATGGTCCCTTCCTCTGCCCCATTAATACCTTCTTTCATGTGTAAAACCTAGACTTCATGTGAAAGGGAACACAATATTAGCCTTTTTGAGGTTTTTATCGTCTTTTAAAATAATTTTTTAAATCTTCCTTTCTTTCTTTTTAGGGCTTCAATTCCATGCACTCTAGAACATCCGATGGGCTGAGAAGAGAGCTCAGCCAGTAAAGTTCTCACCACACACACATGAGGATCCTCAGATCTCTTGTAGAAAAGTGACCTGTGGTGGTGCGTGCTCATCATCCTATTATTGGACAAGTGAAGGCAGGCACATCTCTGGGGTCCACTAACCAGTCTAGCATGATAATCAGGAGCCAGTGAGAGACCTTGTGCTTCTAGAGAAAGACACTTGAGTTGGCTTTGGGGCTACACACACACACACACACACACACACACACACACACTCACTCACACGCATGCACATTTATGAACATGTATACGCAAATACACACACAAACCAAAGAACACTTGGTTTGGTTATATATAGGCTGCCATGGCTTGCATTTTTTAAAAATCTTTTTCCTTTTGGTGTTTTGAGACAGGGATTCTCTATGTAGCCCTGGCTGTCCTGCACCTCGCTTTGTAGACCAGGCTGGCCTCAAACTCGGAGATTCATTCTGCCTCCTGAGTGCTGGGATTAGAGTTGTGCTCCACCACGGCCTGGGTTTAATTTAAATATTTTTGTTTGTCTTTTGTTTTTATTTATTTTTTAAATACTTTATTTTTTTTTCTTCAAGTTACATCTCAGTAACAAACCCCTCCCTATTCCCCCTTCCTATCCCGCCCTTCCACCCTCTTCCCCCCAGAAGTTTCCCCTTTCAGTCCAACAGATGGATCCTTCTCTTATAACAGTAAGTATTATACAAAACAATAGATATAAATATGCCACATTTATGAGAGTTAAATGGCCCAGTATACCTTCCCAATGTCCAGTTTATACATATTTGGCCCCTGACTTTAACATTCTACTATCTAACCAACTCCATGAGTTTAAAGGTCTATATGTGACTCAACATTCATACTATCTTGCAACACACTTTTAAGAGTATCTTCTTAGATCTATAACACCCTCTTGATTCCTAAACAATTCAAAATTTAACTATGAGACTCTAGCTGTCTATTCTTCAACCACCTCAGAGACCTGAAAGGGATAAATATATTTGCTTATATAGGAAGTGCAGGGCCTGCAGCTTCCAAAACTAAGAAAGAACATACCAATGACTGCCTGGACAGTTCCCATTTTCTCTCCATACATTCCAGCATCAATCTTCAGCCTTTGGGTCCTGTTTCTCTGACAGACATTTGTTGTAGAGCAGGGATTATGAAGGACTTACCTACCCTGTCTTGGCAGAGTTAGGCTGTCGACTTCCCTGCTACCAAGTTTTGTCCTTTTTGGACAGCAGTCTGTCTGCAGTTGGTGCAAGGGGTTTTTTCATGCCAAGAGAAAGGCTTGCCACTAATTCAACCATCTTACAGTGGAGGTTCTTCGATGCTTATCTTCTACTTGGAGTAGAATAGGGGGTGCTGTCAGGCGCTGATATGTCTCGATATCAAAAAAATCTTGATTTAAGATAACATCTTTGAATGCCATATTCTGCAGATCTCTAGGGGTTTTTGAAGATGCCCTATCCATCTCTTGTATTTAGATAAGCAAATGTTGCTTGTCTCTTAGCAACTTGATTACTGGGTAGTTTAGAGAATATCTGTGATAGACTGTCATAGTAGCTAACAAAGTGACATGTTTGCATGACTAGGAGTTTGTTTTAACTATCCTAGACCGTTTTAGACGGTTGGTATCAAGAGGTCAGAGCTTCACATTTTATTTTTAAGTATCTCTAGGTATGATACCATTAGGAAGCGTTACCTTTAAATTTGTATCAATATACAAAGATCTATTCAATTGTGGTTAAATATACTCTTAATTATGTATCAATATACCAAGATCAATGCCTATGTAGCCCAATATAATCTTACTATTACATCCATATGCAAGGGTCAATACCATTGTGGCCAACTATAATCTTAATTTTGTATCAATATACAAAGATCAATACTGATGTAATCCAATACAATCTTATTTTTGCACAATAAACAATGGTCAATACCACTTTAGCCAAATAAACTACTAATTTTTTATCAATATACAAAGGTATAAGGGCATATTCAATAATCTGCCCCTTCTTCTTGGACCTTCCTGTGCTATGTCTATATCTCATTTTGTTTTTAAAGACCCAATTTCCCTGTGTAACAGCCCTGGCTCGCCTGGCACTCACTTTGTAGACCAAGCGGCCTTGAATTCACAGAGATCCACCTGCCTCTGCGTCCTGGGTCCTGGGATTAAAGGTGTGTGCCACCACTATCCGCATGGCTTGCATTTATTAGAATAATTTTGTCTCTCTCTTCAAGTGGGTAATCAATTTATTTCAATCTATTTCAAGGACATGTGCCCCTTCCCATAGTGCTAGTTTTCTTATTAAGTTAATTTAATAGTTTTTAACTTTCAGCTGAAATTTTTAGTCCCAGGATTTGCATTATGGGGTTCTTTTTCATTTCCAGATCTCTCCTGATCAAACTCCAATTTTCACCCCTCATATGAATTTTTTTCCAATAGATCTTGTACATGAATCACTGTGATTTTGAAGACTTTATATTCTTTTTTTTTAAAGACTTCATATTCTAATTCTGCTGTCTGGGCGTGCTGAGGAGCTGTTTGCCGCCCCCCCACCCCGGCTGTGGTAAGACTTTCCTTGTTGTCTCCACATACAGTGTTTTTAAATTTCGTGTTGTACAATAGGCATACTAAGTTGCAGGAGACATATTGCTTTCCTGCAAAGAGTGTTGGGTTTGGTCTGAGCACAGAGCTAAACGACTGTCCAATCATGTCCCTCTGGGTTATTCGATGGCGCTGGCTTCCTTTGCATTGTCCTTCGTTCCCAGTTGCAATCCTAGCTTCTAGGTTTCAGTGAAAAGCACGAGAAGTTCGGTCGGTCTCTTTCACTCGCCTGGGCTTGGATTGCAAACTTTGATTTTCTAGAACTTTATTTGCAGCATCCGTTGAAATCTCCGCCCAGTTCTTGCAGCCATCATCTGTCACTAGGCTCCCCGCAGTCTCAGCAGACACTAGGCACTGTGGCACTCAACCAATAATTTGAGGATTTGTGCACCAATTTGGGCTGTTCCAGGCTGTCTCCTTCAGGAGGGAGGGACCTCCTTCTGCTCCAACAGACTTGAACACTCAAGTCCTGCCACTTCTCCTCAATTCTCTCCCTTTTGTAGAGTCATATTCCTGATGTTTTGTTCAGTCACATACCACAGCAAACCAATACGATTACGATGGAGCGGAAGAATTCCTATTGTCTGGTGTTAAAGGAGCCATCATAACCTGATAACACTGTACATATTACTCCTGTGTTTACGAGGAGACTGGTGTAGACACACCCACCAAGTTGCTGGTTATGAGAGTGGAGCCCATCCAATTACGTGTCCTGTGTGTGTGGTAGACTGCAACAGGCAGGCTTGTGTAAATACACCCTATAATGTTGAGGTCATGAAGAAATTATCTAATGATGCATGCTCTGAGTGCACCCCCGTCATTAAGCAGCACACTGCTGTTCTTCATGAGATGAGGGGGGCCCTTGGAGAGAGAGCCACTAAATGTGAATCTCACTTAGTTTGCTCCCAGATTTTGAAGATCACATTTCGTCCAGGCTCTGCTTATTTTCAGTCCTTCCTCTCTGTGGCTTCAAATAACTATTCTAGTTCTGATTTTATAATTGCTTGCACTGTTTTATGGTCTAGAGTTCAGAGGTGTTCCTGGCAGATGGGAGCTCTATAAAATTGACTAGGCTATTAGTAGAGCTGAACTCTTAGCAATAACAATACTGGGGGGGGAAAAGGCAAAGTAAAACAAAACCTTTTGCTCTTTGTTGGTATAACTAGGCATCCCTGAAAGGTGTGCATAAAGTGTGGGAAAAAGTACAATAGGAGTAAGAGATAAATGTTGTGAGCAACCAATGTGCCAAACACTGTTGTTCTAGGTGCTTTATCCCACACTTAGCAGATGAAAAATCTGGAGTGCAGGAAAGTTGAAAAAAAATATGCCAAACAGCCAGGGATATGACTCATCTGATCCAATTCTTGCTATGGAATTGAACTTCAGATGTCCAACACACGTGTAAAGAGACAGTGGTATATGGCTGTAACCCAGTGGCAAGGCAAGCAGAGAAAGGCAGAGCCTCTAAACACACTAGCCAAGGTTCAGCTAGAGACTGTTTCAAAAAATAAGGTGGCAAGTCACTGAGGAAGACACTCATTGTCAACCTCTAAACTCGACGTGCATTCCTATACATTTGTACACACACCATTCACACACAGCTCATTCATGTAGTAAGTAGGATATCTTCAACTCTAATTCCAACCATCCGGTGTTAGAGCTGGCTCTTACTCACCACGCTACCCTGCTAGTCAAGTATAGGCTGCTTATTTCTTAAAAAACAAAACAAAACAAAAACCTAGGATTTTATTTTCATTTATGTGAATGTTTGTGTGAATGTAGGTGCTTATAGACACCAGAAAAGGCCAGAAGAGGGTATGGAATCCTCTGGAACCAGAAATCAAGGCAGTTGTGAACCACTTGACGTGGGTGCTGGGAGTCAAACTCTTTTTCTGGAGGAGCAGCAAGAGCTCTTAACTCTTGTGCGGTCTCTCCAGCCCCATGCTAGTTTCTTGCAGGCAACTGCTCAGAGTGGATATAAACATGTCATTGAGAACTGAACTGAATGGCCCCTCTGTGGTTCTTTGAAACATGTGTATTTGATATCCTGTTAAAATCAGACGAGCTAAAAATATTTTCATGTCAGAAAAATTACTTCCCCCAATCAGAAATCTTAAGTGAGAAGTAGGCTAGAAGAGTATTTCCACTCCATCTCTTCCTCTGCCTCGGATTTTGACATAGGGCCCCCTCCAGCAGAACTCAGAGGTTTTGGATAACTGGGGTTGCTACCACACTACCTGTCTATGTACTCATCCTGAATTCAGGGCCAAGACTAATCCCACTTACAAGGGGAAGTTCAAAACATCAGCCTTTGAAGTTGCAAAATTGTCATCTTCTGTGGTTCTCTGGGTCAACCCAAATACATTTGAAAAGTATTTTAACCAGAGAAACTTCTCTAAATCAAAGACCACATTGAAATATTTTCCCTCATAGGAAATGAAAACTTCTTTTAGGATCAATAAGAATATATTCCTTCCCTCCACAGCCCTCCTCTGCTGCATGCCTCCTATCACAAACTCTCTAATCAGAAGCAGATATTATTTTACAAAATTAAAATGCACAAATTCTTTAGAAATGCATCTGAAACCTTTGAAGTGACCTGGGAAAGGTGCTGAGTTTTGCTGTAGGCTATGATTAAAGATGCATTTCTTTCCGGTATAATCTTGATCTTTTTGGGGGAATTTGTGCTGGGATTCAGAATTCTCATGTGTGCTCTAAGGGTGTCTTGTTTTTACCTCACAATGCCACTGAGCTTGCTTGTGATGAATTTGCCTGTTAATACAAGCCACAAGATCACCTACTACCTAATCTGTGCCAACCCTTAGTGAAGGTTAAGGAAATGATGTCATAAAAGTCCAAAATAAACAAACAAACAAAGCACTGAATTCCTAGCTCAACCAGCACACATTGCTTCCCTACCTGTATTCGTTTTATGTCTGATTTTTCTTTTCTGATCTAAATTAATCTTAGTCTTGTACTGAACCCACACTTCTAAGTTTCCATATATCCCCTTTTAAACAAGTCTGAATATAAATAACAAAATTGCTCCAGAAAGAATTCATTGCCATAATGTTAAAAACAAGAAACCTGGAACTATAAACAAAGGTTGAGAACCTAAAGTCAAAAAAACAAAACAACAACAAAAAAATCCAACCAAATACTTTTTAAAGGGTTAATACCCTGATGTTGAAGAAATCAAGAAATATACAAACAAATTAATCAAAATGGGGGAAGGAGCTGGGTGTGGTGCTACATGCCTTTAATCCCAACACTTGGGAGGCAGAGGCAGGCAGATCTCTGTGAATTCCAGGCCAGCCTGGTCTACAAAGTGAGTTCCAGGATAGCAAGTACTGCTACACAGAGAAACCCTGTCTCAAAAAACCAAAACAAAGAAACATAAAACAAAAAAAAAGGGAGGTGGGGAGAAACTGGAGAAATGGCTCAGCAGTTAAGAGTGTTTACTGCTCTATCAGGTGACCAGAGTTTGGACGCCAGCACCCATAGCAGCTGGCTTAGAAGAAACTGCAAGTCCATCACCAAGAGATCGAGCACCCTTTTCTGGCCTCCATATTGTTTAACAGTTTCCTCTAAAATTGATACATTCCATCCGGTAGGGAAGCTCCTTAAGCAGAGAAGTAAACATCTCAAAATAGCTTCAGAAAGTCCCTGAAATTGACTAGTTTTGTTGAACCCCCCCCACCCCCACCCGTCAGAGTAAGCAGAGTTAGGCAGTGAAGAGGATCAGAAGAACAAAAGCTCCAAGGAGCATTCTGAGACCAGGGGCTGCCTGGAAGAGATTTAGATCAGCATCACTTAGGAAGGACATTCTCCAACCTGCTGAGCTGCCTGCAGGCAATCCAGTGTGCTCTGCATTTCCCAGCTCCTGTGACCTGTCGTTCATGCTGGGGTGGGTCTTGCTGATGCACCTGTGTGTGAGTCATCCACACCTCGGTTATCCACACTTTTGGTCTGTTGTGGGTTGTCTGTCTGAGGTGAATAGATACGTGTATTGCATTTTTCCAGGAAAAGTTTTGTCACACAACACGTGGCCACCTGAACATACATGTGCACACCCGCATACACATAAATAAAATATTTTTTAAGTGAGGAAACATCCTGAAGAAGTAATGAAGGTAGCCAAAACAAACAACAAAGAGAAGAAAGCCACACCACTTCAGTAGTCAAAGAAATGAAACTCTAACATTAATGAGGGATCTCTGTACAAACTGGAGACACAATTTACCACTTCTGTGAGCTTTGCCTATCTTGCTCCCTGAGCCTAAGGAGGAAGTAGATATGATAATCAACATGCACAAAATTGAGTGTGTATGATAAGAGCACACATGTTTCCTGGAAGCATCAGGGAAGAAGTGGTAGAGACGATGATATGACAGATGCCTGGCCAAGGAATTGGAGCATTTGCTGTGCCCTTTGGAAAAAAAAATTAACTGACACATTCAATACACACTCTCTCATATGCATATAATGAATCTCTCTCGAATACAGATATATTTATGTTTTCATCATGCATGAAATGCAGATTTGACATGAATAAATAAATGTGTCTATTTCAGCACCCATGTTGTGGTGAGAATGCTTAAAATCTACCCGGTCATTTTTATAATAAATATATTATGGCTAACTCCAGGCACTATTTCGTACAATAGATCCCTTGAACTTACTCCTGTCCAGATGAAATTTTATGTGTTTTCACCAACACGTCTCCAACCAACCCCTTCCCTGCTCCCAGTGCACGCCAAGCTACTGCATATAGAGTGAGTTCAACTCTATAGAAGCCTACATGTAAGTGAGGCCCTGCGGTGTTTGTCTTCCTGAGACTGGCTTATTTCATTTAATGTAATGTTTTCTAGCTTCATCCATGAAATCGTGGGTAACGAGGTTTCTTCTTTTTTTTTAAAGGTTGAGCAGCAGCCTGTTGTGATTTTTGAATTTTCTTTGTTCATTCATCAGGTGATGGACACTTGTTTTTATATCTTGACTGTTGTGAACAACATTGAAATGAAAACGTGAGTGCAGATGCCTTTTTGACATACGGATTCTATTTTCTCTGAATACATCTACAGAAGTGGGATTGCAGGATCAGATGTATTACTGAAGAAAGGGACAACCTAGGTGCCATTCATTGTGTACATGATCTCAGGAATACAGTGAGTTTTTTTTTTTTGGAAAAAAATTTTTTTAATTAAAAAGAGTGAGAAAAGACATTTACTTAGGTAACAGAATTCACAGATGGTGGGTTAAGTGCTATCAAATGAAAAATAAAAATAACACCTTTCAAATGGACAGACGCATGTTTGAATGAATGAGCTAAGTTTATCAGGGAGACACTAACGTACCTGTGGAGACTAAACAGCCAGCCTCTAAAGAAAAAAAAAAATCTGTTTTCTTTTCTTTCTTGTGAATCATTACCACTTCATTACTAGGGAGAACAACCCTGGACAATTCCTCTGGACCTAATTACATCTTCATTATTTTATGACATTTCATCCAAGCCACCAAATCTAAACACTCCCCACTTGACCATTTTCCCAGCCAATACGTTCTGAAAAGGCCCATCTATGTTATACTTAGGGAATACAGATAGTTGCCTCAAATCTTGAATCTGATCGCTGTTTGAACATTGTTTATCTTTGGCTATCAGGAAGGTAGTTAGACAGATTTGATGAAATATGTTTAAATATTACTATTGGTTTTTAAACAATGGTGGACTTCTGGGTAACTTTTTCTTTCTTTCTACCTTTCAACATTTTACAAATTCGGTTTGTTTTGAATTGCACTTTTATAATGATGAGAAGTCAGTCTAAGAAATTCTTGTGAATCTTGAGGGAGAGAATTGAATTAGGAAAGTTCGCGGAGACTAGAAATCCTGGAGTGCTTTGAAATCTTTTAAATTTCCTCAGTGTGGATGATTCAAAAGGAGGAGTCAAAGTGCTCGCGCTCTCTCTCTCTCTCTCTCTCTCTCTCTCTCTCTCTCTCTCTCTCTCTCTCTCTCTCT
>CAJQZJ010001638.1:10039427-10050890 GCA_907164525.1 Lophiomys imhausi
TGTGTGTGTGTGTGTGTGTGTGTGTGTGTGTGTGTGTGTGTGTGTGTCCGTGCATGTATTGGAGCAGGCTCTGGCTCCAGATCCATTCATTCTCAGGTGTTGAACACAGAATAGATGAAGGTGATCGGATCAGAGGGCAGCAAGTGCAATTCATTTGCAATTGCAATGAATTCTGTCTTGTCTCCAAAGTTCTGATTGAAAATGTCCTTATAATAAACCTCCTGTGCCTCTTAACCCAGCTTTCTCACTAAAGCCTCCCTCTTAACCATGCATGAGTTTAATGACAAGAATGAAATGGGTTGTCATGGAAATTTTAATGTCAAAATTGCAGCTCATAATCAAGCCAGTACTGAGGGGAAAGTAAAAACAAAACAAAACAAAAAAAGAACCAAGTCTTTGTTAAAGATAAACTTCTTTATAAGTATTTAAAACGTTGAAAGTATGGATGATAAATGGGCTTTGCATGTTAACTGATTTTATACAACGGGAGTCATGGAAAGGTTCCACACAGATCTAATTTTGAAACATCAAATAATTGAAACTATAACAAGGGGACTTATAACTGGTAGGAATTGTGTAGAGACTCTGCCTCTGTTCAATTAAACATTTATTAAGGTTCTATTCCTTTATATTAAAAATTAATATTTTCATAGATTGATTTTCTAAAAGTGGGTATGTGGATATAGTTTAACACGAGTTTTCAAATGCCTTTTAGTTGTCATTAAAATTGAAAATTAATGGAACCAAATCTGTGAACCCCTGAGTTGTAGCCATGTATATGACCAGAATCATAGCTCTCATTTAGTTGACAGGTATGGGAGTCAATCACTGCTCCAACCTTGCCAGCCGGAAAGATAGGAAAGAGAGGTTCGTGTGTTTAATTTTTGAAAAATATGCATGCAACAACCTGAGAGACTTACATAACAAATATGTGACTTTAAAAAGAAAATTAAAAACACAAGTGAAACTTCCAAAGAATTCTCCCTAAAGCGCATTTGCTCTTTCTTCATTCAAGAGATGACAACAGCTGGAATTTGCTGCCAACGATTAACTTGTGTTTAAAAACTTAGTATGTAGTATGTATGTACGCATCCATAAATACTATGTCATTATACTTCCCTTTAGATGTTGTTTAATTTGTCACTTGCAGCAATTTGACCTGTCTTGGGAGTGACTGTAGGGTGACACTCATTTCTGGAATTCAGTCACAAATGTTTCACATTCTGTTACTTAGCCATTTGTAACGTCAGCATCATATTTTTGTATATGTGCCCCACACGCAGTGAGAGGCACAACTGTACTCAAGCATCTGCATGGCAGGCAGGCAAGTTCCTTTGAGGAATAAGCCAGGTAGAGGACTCTCGACCTCTGTTACCTATACCTTACCTGCAAACCATGGCTCCCCTTCCTATGGTTCTTTCCCCTGATATTCTCCCCCCCCCCCCCCGCTTCCTGATGTCTCTGTTATAATTAGAACAAACAGAAAACATCTCAGGTGTCTGCTAGCAAGTATTTACAGATACTGTAGATGGCTTTTAAAAGATAAAAGCAGTTGCAGAAATTGTAATTTGGTCTTGAAAAATTTACTTGCAAGACTTTTCTGGAAATAAACACATCTTTCATGCTGGTAGATTTTGAAATTTGTTTGTTGGTTTGTGCTTCAACCCAGTTCATCATTTCCTCGGTGCCTGGCACAGACTGTTCCAGCTTTAACTAGGGAATGTCACTCTTATTTTAGATGATCCAGGAGATTTCTGGAATGATGACTGAAAATGGGGAAACTGTGACTACTGGGTCTGGCACGTTGAAGACAGTGTTTCTCTCAGGCAAAACACCATTCAAGAATAACAGCTTCTGTAAAGAACAGACAGGGAAGAAACAGCTTTTCAAGTGCAGTGAAATACATTAGCTGCAGTGGTTGGAAGGGAGCTGTCTTCTTCCCGGCAGGAAGTCAATATACCTGCAAGGATAGCATTCTCTCTGATCATCTTCATGTTTCTTAGAGCCAGTCAGGTCTGCAGACCACTTAAAAATATCTACTCTTAAAGCGGATGGTAGGTGGTCTAGTTTTAGCTTGAGGTTCAGCTATTTCTCATTTTCCCTTGACTTACAAATCTCCCATAGTCATGGACAAGGGGCAACGGGAGGAGCTACCCACTTAGCACCCAAGAGCTCAGATTCTCCAGGCTGGATTGCAATCCTGGCTGCAACTCTAAATGACCCTGATCACTGAGCACGTAACCTAATTGCCTCATACTTCTGTTTGCTCTTCCGTCATATGGGGTCAGTAAGACAGGGTACATCGTGGTCATAATGTTCCTGAAGACAAGGGGATACAAGTGCAGTCACAAGTAACATGATGCTAGGCATGTCTAATGGTCCAGAAAGAATAAGCAACAATAGTGATGGTGATGTACATCCTGGTGGCTTCTTGGACTCCATCTTAAGGTCATTTTCTTGTGCTTCAGCTGTTTTGGAACATTCAGGACCGTTGGGCTCTGGTGGTACCATGTTGGCCTGGCTGTTGTTGTGTTCTTACACTGGAATTTAGGAATCTGGGTTTGGGATTACAGGTCTAGGTGCTGATTTCTGAGTTTGTAAGGACTCCCTCTTTCTTACAGTTCCATGTATCACTGCCTGGACCACAAGCATCTCTCCATCTGGCCATTCACTCAATGAACATTGTAGACCTCCATAGAATACCAGACATTGTTCTATGGTTCTTAAAAAGAGCATGAGGTTATACTCACTAACATTTACAAGAAAAATTAAGTGTCCAGCTGATAAAAATCTCAATAGTGAAGGATGAGAGATGACCATTTTTGCACTGTGAGGAATTAACAAGAGGTTGAACTGAATGGCCCTACTTGCTTGCCATGGTGTGTGGTATGTGTTAAATGTATGGCTAATGTGCTGGCCTTTCTTGGCCCTTGAATGCCCACCTTTATGTAATGTGAAACTTCCTGTATTGAGAAACGAAAACCTGTTCTCTAACACAGCAGAGACATTCGTAAATCCCCATCCTCCACCAAAGGACCTGGAACAGCCATCCAAATGGCTGCCCTCTGTGAGCCCAATTTCATGTGAGGGTGTAATCATCCAATAGGATCTTTTCCCCCTAAGCTCACTGGTCTCTTTTCCTTTCATTGTGACATGATTTCCTGTTAGTCTTCTCGTCTTTCATGGCCTTTTCTAGTAGATACTGTATGTGCATCTTTCTTAGCAGCTAAGATGTCACTCAGTCTGCTCTTCCATTCTTCCGACTCACTATCTTCTAGTATCAGGAACTTGTCTCTCCTCTCCTAATCCACCCCTAACAGTTTTCTATCACTAACTGATTCAGCTTCAAATCTTCATTATAATTCATCTTTAGAGAGAATATCCTTTTACATCAAAACTTTACACATTCAAATCCTTTACCAATATACCATAGCATTCTCATACCTCTCTGTTCAACTCTAGTGTTCCTACTGCTACCAAAATTATAGTAAAGTTTCAAATGGCTAAATTTTTTCTTATCTTTAACTTCCCTGCTAAAATGTCATCTTCATTACATAATATCATAGAACAATTTGAGTTCAGTTGTTCATTAACATTGGAACCTTGTACACGTGTACAAGTTAAAATGTGAGTACAAACTTAAGAATGCATATTAATTTTGTTTATTATTTTATTTTATTTTTACAAGTATCCATTCATGCATCAGAGCTGGGGAAGTATTAGTGTATGGCATTGTTAGATGCTAGATGAACAACAGTCAAAATGCCTGGTCCTCTTCCAGCTTACCAGTCAAGTGACATTCCATGTACCAGTCAAGTGACACTCCATGGTCTCTCACCTCGTCAGGCATGAGCTAAGCGCCTTAATAGGCTACTTCACTTACTTTAGTGCCTACGAGCAACCTTACGAGACAGACATTCATGTATCCATTCTATAGATGAAGATGTGAAAGCTCAAGACCTGAATCTAACCCTTTAAAGAAACTAACTGCTGTAAAGCAAGCATATGGCGAAGTTCCTACCCAAACCCGAGTCCACACAATTTCAAAGCTGGCACAACGAAGCTCCATGCTGAGATATCCCCTAGAAGCATGTAATAGGTAAGGCTAAACTTTCTTCCCAACCCAAATAAACACACTTCTTCAGTTGAACATAACAGAAAATATTGGTATTTATGAGATTTAAAAATTTAGAAATTCATTTTGAACCAAAAAGAAAAAAGAGTAATAATTAACACCCCACACCATACACACACACACACACACACACACACACACACAGTCACCCTGTAAAGAGTGTTCAGGGAACAATTGACACCATCCAGTTGAAAAGGCTTCCTGATGAAATGATACAACCGTTTGCAAGATCAAAAAGTCTCTCGAGATTGAATATAGCAGGCAGGGAGACATCAAATGGAATCTGAGAAAAAGCACAAAAGCATATGTGAGGCGCCACTGTTTCAAACTACTGAATGGAGTAGACTTCATACAGTAGTGTTATATAAAAGGCAGTAGTAAACACTCATGTTTATGATATCAGCTTTCCACCAAGTGATATGTCACATACATATGCCATTTTATATTCAACTGGAATTTGTTTGTCTACCCATAAAACATCACAGATTCTTAAACAAGTGCGATTTGCATTTATATAACTCTTGCATAGGACTTTTGGCTTTGTTCTCCTAAGAGATTGTTTGGCTCATTGAAAAATCTCACACTGTTCCTTTGATCCTAAGTCATGCCACAGCACCAGAAGGGTATGAGGCACTGGGGTGGTAGAGGACACTCTGTCTTAAACAGGACCCAAGTTTCTATGACCAGGAGCTAGTACAGCCAAAGTCACTCTAAACACACTAAAACTGAGAAACATAGACTTGTTCCATGGTCACAGCATTGATTATAAGAGAAAGAACAGAATTGATTGACAGGAGATGAATATATCCTGGAACTCACTGCATGTTGATTTATATTCAGTATTGTGGGTAGTGAATATAAATGCCATGAGGAGTGGCCATAGTGAATTCAGTGTTGAAGGTTTGAATCCTGGTAAGATGTTAGAGGACAAGTTTCATTAATTTTTTGAGTATTTATTAAATGAACATTGATCCATTTATTCCCAAGAAAGTATAATGAACCTACAGGTGAAAGATGGATTTTTGTTTTTCTTTACTTTGTGGTTTCTAGAACCTCAGATAATAAAGAGGCATATATAATATCTTAGTTTGCTTTCTATTCTTGAGAAAAATACCATGGTTAAAAGCACCTAGAGGAGGAAGGGGTTTCTTTGGCTTACACATCCCTATCACAGTCCATTATTGAAGGAAGCCAGGGCAGAAACTCAAGCAGGGCAGGAACCTGGGGCCAGGAACTAAAGCAGAGCCATGGAGGAACACTACTTACTGCCTTATTCAGTTTGCTTTCTTGTACAACCCAGAATCACTGCTCAGGAATGGTACTGGCCACAGTGAGCTGGGCCCTTCTGTATTAACCATCAATCAAGGAAATATCCCTCACAGTTGCCTATAGGCCAATCTGATAAGGGTATTTTCTCAGCTGAGGGCCCCTCTTCTCACATGACTCTAGCTTGTGCCAAGTTAACAAGAAACTAACACACACACACACACACACACACACACTCACTCACTCATTCATCTTCCTTAATCATTATTAATCAATATTCTAGCTTGGGAATTTTTTTCTATATGGATATGGTGGTTTGCATAAGAATGGCCCCCACAGGCTCATGTATTTGAATGCTCCATCATTAGAAAGTGCCACTACTTGATAGGGATTAGGAGGTATGCTGTTGTTGGAGGAAGTGTGTCTCTGAGGTGGGCTTTGAAGTCTCACAAACTCAAGCCATGCCCAGTGTCTCTCTCTTCCTGCTGCCTTCAGATCCAGATATAGAACTCTTAGCTACCTCTCCAGTGCCATGGTTGTTTGTGTATCACCATGATGATAATGGACTATATCTCTGAAACTATAAGCAAGCCCTAATCAAATTCTTCCTTTTTATAAGAGTTGCCATGATCATGGTGTCTCTTAATAGCAAGAGAATGCTAGCTAAGACTATGGATTATTCTTTTTAAAAAATAGGATGATTACATTTCCAGTATGTTAATATATGTGCACATATGTGTTAATATATGTGCAGGTGCATCTGTGAGTATGCTACCTGTGAGGAGACATCAAGGGGTCAGCTCTAGTGTCATTCTACTGGGACCATCCACCTTGTTTTTTGAGATGGCTTACCTAACTGGCCTGGGGCTCATGAATTAGGCTAGGCTGGCTGTCAGCAAGCCCAGGGACCTGCCTGTCTCTGTCTCCTCATTGCTGGGATTACAGATGTGTGCCGCAATGTCCAGCATGTCCTCCTATGGGTTCTAGGAATCCCAGAATTTAGATCCTTATGCTTGCATATACTGACTAAGCTACCTATCCCCAGTTCTTATGCCCAATTTAATACCCATTACAGATTATTTTTAAAATAGAATACAAAGAAATACTAATTAGCATTAAGATATTTGTACCATCTTTTGTAATATCTCTCTTTACTATCAAATTCTTTCCAGGTTAATATAGGAATGTTTTTTTTAATGAAGTGGCCACATTAGTTTATTTAGCATTACAATTATGTTGGTAACATGGCATATGCCAAAGGCAGACATTGCCCTTTGACTTTTGGCCCTTGTCCCTGAGACTCCAAGAATAAGGATCTATTTGTCAAAGGATGAAGAATAACTGGTGAGTTTATTTATAGAGGACACAGGTAACACCTTCACATCATGAGAATAGAATAAATGCAGCTGTCAATCCAAAGACATGTGTCTTCACTTGTCCTCAAGAGGAACAAATTGCTCTAAAATGACAGGTCCCTCCCTGGTGTTCACTCCCACCATTCTTGACACCAGAGGAATTTTAAGCCTTTTAGTATATAGTCAAGTACTCAAAATCTGCTTCTCGGTATCATGCTAAAACATTATTCTTTACTTTCCTACTATTGGCTAAAATTGTTAAGGTAGACGTCTGACTGAGCTATTAACATGTAAAGTACAAAAATTGTGTGTGTGTGTGTGTGTGTGTGTGTGTGTGTGTGTGTGTGATCATATGGATACAACCACTGCCCAGATCAACAAATAGATATAAACATAGGCCAAGTGTGATAATGCACACTTAAAATCACAGAAGTTGGAGGGTGAAATCAGGAAGATCAGTAGTTCAAGGTTTACCTGAAGTAGTTTAAGGATACATAGTGAGTTCCAGGCCAGCCTTAGTCACAAGATACTCTGTCTCAAAAACAAACAAATAAATGAATATTTTTTAAAAGACATACCCACGGTAGTGAGTTTTGTTGGGCCATTAGACATGCACAGATTTTACTATGAGCTACTTCTTATGAATGGCTTTCTAATTTTTCCTTCCTACCAGTCATATATGAGCTTTTTGGGTCCTCCATACATTCACATGTTTGGTACTCCAGTCAAGCTGGTGAGTTTTGTAGGTGCCCTGCTGCCCTCCTCTGTTCTTACTGCAACGTTCCTGTCAGTTGTTAACACCCCACCTTGAACCCTGCAGGGGCCCTTGTGAAAGGGCAGAACCCTGCTCAGCCTGTACTCAGTAGCCAATCTCTCCTTGGTATGTACAGGTATACTAATGCAGTCTAAGAACCTGTCTTCATTAGGTTTGTGTGGATGTTAGCCTCTGCTCCCCAGCTTGCCATTCATTTACTCAATGATACCCTAAATGAGTGCATCCCACTTCATATCTTTGTCTTATGAACAGTACTTCTTAAAGTGGGGTCTATTGATAAAGTTTTGTACTACCAAAAACATGTCAATGAGCCCCTCCATTCCCCACTTTTTGAGGCATGGTCTTCTGTATCCCATGCTGGCCTTGAACTTGTTATATGGTTGTGGATGACCTTGAACTTCTGATCCTCCTACCTCCACTGCACCAGAGCTGAGATTACAAGTGTGAGTACGTTTAGTGTATATGGTGCTGGGCTGAAACCAGGGCTTCATGCACAGGAGGCAAGCACTCTGTCAACTGAGGTACATCCCCAAAATAGCTTGGCATGCATCTTACTGTAATGCCAACCCTTCAGAGGCTGAGGCAAGAGCATTGTCCTTAAGTTGAAGGCCTGTATTGGCTAGAGAATGAGACCATGTCTTAAAGTAAATCAACAAAATCGGGATATATGATTTGCAGAATATCTACGATTTTTCTCAGTCTGATTTGTAAATAGCTAACTCCACAACATCTTCTGGTTCTTTCAGGTACAATGTCCATCACCTTCTCTTTGGTTCTAAATGTTAAACAATAAAGGAAACGGGTGGGGAATTTTTCTCTCATTAGTTTAGCTTGCTTGTTCTGGTACTATAATTTTGAATAATTTTAAGCTTAGGGATATGGGTGGATGTAATGGCTTCCTTTCAAAAACCTTAAAATACAGTACAAGACCCACAGGAAAAAAATTGTAATAGTCCCAAAGAAGGAAAACTTACATCTCATATGTAAGTGTCTCTACCACATTTCCTACCTGCTAATTTAACAGCTGTCTTTGAATCTACTGATTGATTGGAATTTTTTCTCAACTGGGGAAAATATGTGTCTTAGAAGATAGAGGATAGTATGATACTGTGATATTAACTTACTTAAAAATCAATATTGTGAATGATAGGTAACCCATCTAATGAAGGTTCTGGGAGAGAAAGAACTAGATATGTTTGGTTTTCTTGTACTTGATTTAAGTGCACGCCCACACCAGCAATAATGGTATCTTTCCTCCCATCCTGACAGAGAAAACACACTATTCTTCAGAGGAAGACAGGGCCTTTGTATAATTTCTCTCATCAGTGGGAAATTCCACACTTCTCTGAGAATGAAATTATCTTTTTATCATTCTAATTTTTGTGTTAATCAAACTTTAAATATGACAGGGAAGCATTTTAATATAATAGGGGATCAAATAGTCATACTGGTGAGATGGTAGAAATCTTTTAATATTAAATTTTAATGAAATAATGTTATTGCAAAAGGAAGTTTGAATAGAACAAGAAAACTGGATATTAAAAGTCAAGGTGTGGGAAAAACATGTACAGGCTATTGACTCAAATGGCATGTTGTCTAAGAATAGAAAAACAGATTCTTCTGCATTTATCACCACCACCATCACTGTGACACACCTTCAGCTACACAAGCAGGTTTACAGAATGGGACTCCCAGAAGACCCTGTTTGAGATTACTTCCAGTGGAAGCATGAGGTAGTATGAAGACAGAACCTTTAGAAAGGGCATAGACACTTCCCATCCTTTCTCTGAGACCTTCTGAGTGCGTATCTCCATCTGTCTCTGTTCCTGGGTCACTGTGTCCTTTCTAATGTATTAATAGCCATACAAAGAGTACTTACTTAAGTGCGATCATAAGGGTTAGGAGGATTTTATTAATTACTGAATCTGGAAGCAATTTGTAAGTCTGTAACTTGAAAGAAGTATGAATGGAGTGTACACCCCATTTGCAGCTGGCAGAGGTGGATACATGCTGATGGGATGCTGAGCTTGTGGATTCCCTACTCACTCTGGATTAAGTCAACCGTTGGATGCTTAGCTGGTGTTGGAGAATTATAAAACCACTGGTGTTGAGGAAAATAATTGTACAACAACCTCAATACTTGGGTCATCCTCAGATATATAAGGGGTTTGGGGAGCACACTGGGTTTCATTACACTCACTCAAAAACAAAATCAACATTTCCCCTGTTCTCCCCAGATCTCGAGACCGCAAAGACCACTGAGGAGCTAACTCCAATGCAAGCACACAAAGGTTGTTTATTCAATCTTGAGCAGGGACTCACAACATTCACCCATGTAGCAGTTTGAGTTGAGAGCCCTGAATTCACAAAATAAAGGATTTTATAGACTTTTGAAGAAAGAAAGGGGCTTCTAGCATAGGATATGATGACATTTGGACAGACAAACCTGTCTATCCCTGGTTGGCCTGTTGCTGTTGCCAAACCATTAATGGTCAGCTTGGCCAGCAGAAAGTTTGTTTAGAGTTTCTGGGTGGTTTCTCAGAGTGAGCTGACCAGTTGTGGCTGGGGAACTCCTCTGGAATGCAAGGTCGAGTATATTTTGTTGCTTTTCCTGGAACTGGAGGTCATCTCTGAGTCAAGCTTAATACAAAATGGAATCTTTTTCCAAAATGGAGTCAGTCAGGAGCCACACCCCCAAATCCATATAACAGTCGGACCTAAGTATTATGTAACCTCAGGTTGTTTGGGGATGGTTTTTGTCAACATGAAACAGGCTACAATGATCTGGGAAGATGGAATCTGCATTGAGGGGTTGCCCAGATCACTATGGGTTGTGTAAGAAAACAATATGAGCAAGCTATAAGGAGAAAGCAAAGAAGCAGCATCCCTCCATGGTCTCTACTTCAGCCCCTGTCTCCAGACTTCTGCCTTGGGTTTCTTTGACTTCCTTCAGTAACAGAGTATAATCAGGACATAATATGCTCTTTATTCTCTCAAATTGCTTTTACTCTTGTTGCTTATCATAGCAATAGGAAAAAAAAACTAGAACATCAACTAATGAGTGTCTTCGTGTGTTGCAACCCTTTCCCTCCATGGCACCTATTCTGCACACACTGTCCTATAAACTCACTCTGGCCTCAGACAAGACAGCCTATTTGATGGGAAGTGGGGAGGGTTGACAGTGTCTTTTTAAATACAAGTATATGCTTTTAAGTTTTTTATTTTATTATTTTCATGCGTCTCTGTGTGTATGTGTGAAAGTAACTTTTATTTACTTAATTGTTGTCTTTGAGACTTACTGCTCTGTATATTAATCTAATCTATGCCTAGAATGTTTTCAGCCTCTGAGACTTACTGCTAAATAAGCTTATCCTTTCTAGTTCTTTCTGAACTCTTGCTGGCTGGTTCAACTCAGCTGTTCTGGCTCAAACTCCTCTCCCAGCTGGCTGCTGATTCAATCTGGCTTCTCTTAGTTTCTCACTGAATTGCTCTGCTTGGCCTCCAACTAAGTCCAACAATCTCTTCTAATCTTCTGGCTCTTTCTCATTCTCTGACTCATTCTTCTTCACTTGTGTCTAGCTTGTTCTCTCTTCAGCCTCTTTCTGTAGAATTCTTCTGCTGAATTCCATGAACTGAACTGCCAGGAACTCAACTCCACTGCACTGCCTCTCAAGTAAAGATCTGCATCCCTCTATCCCCTGAGAGCTGGGATTAAAGGTGTGTATCACCATGCCTGGACCTAAACTTTTCTTTACCTGAAACTTGCCCCATGCCAAGCTGGCCTGGAATTCAAAGATATGCTTGCCTCTGTTTCCTGGTATTAAAAGCATGTCTGTATTCCAGCCAGAGTAGTCATGTTACTGGGTTAAAATACCTTTACGCTTGTGTGTGTGTGTGTGTGTGTGTGTGTGTGTGTGTGTGTGTGTGTGTGT
>CAJQZJ010001638.1:10054289-10064455 GCA_907164525.1 Lophiomys imhausi
ACACACACACACACACACACACACACACACACACACACACACACACACAATGGCAATATGGCAGAATGCATGCCAGCATGTAACCAATAGAAGCTGAAGAGAGATTTAAATAACTTTGGTACTTAAGCTAAATTTCCAGATGCTTCTCTTTGGGGTTTTCATAAAATAAGTCTAATGCATCGCTTCTATTAATCATTCTATGTGATTACCCTAGGATTATTCCCCTCTCGAATGTGAGAATTAACAATTAAGGAGTAGGAAGAAGAGTTAGAGCTAATATCTCCCCTTAAGTCATATCTTCCTGAAAGCTTAGGAAGGAGAAGCAAAATGCAGTCTTTCCTGAGGAGACATGAACAAACATCTTTTCATTCCAGATAGGGCAATGGTGATAAATCAAAGTAAATGATTCCACCCACGTGCAGTTTGGTGGACTAATGAGGAATTTCCTTGGCTTATGTATAGAAGCACAGGTGAGGAGGGATAACGTAGAGGAGTATGATGACCCTCAGATACGTGTTCCAACCGTGACAAAATCCCACCCAAGGATGGATAGGAATCTCCTGTTAATCTTCCACACCCTCTACACCCAGGCACTTCCCAAGATCATTTTCAGCTAGGAGTAGGGTAGGACAGAAGGGAATATTGGTTGGCTGGATTTCCAGGTGAGGGTCCAATGACCTTCACTCCTGTTTGTACTGTGTGATATCAGCAGTTCCATTGCCTGTGTTACTAACGTATCTATTGTTGTATTGTTTTGTTCATTTGGTTGGCTACTGGGCCAAGCTTATCACAGCTTGGAGATGTAGTGAGGGGACATGCTTTGCAAGGGGCAAAAACCTACCACCACAGTTTAACTGGGACATTCCCCTGGAATCTTGCACAGATTTCTGAGTCCATAGAGGAGCAGGAGAATGAAATTGGTTGGGATGGGTGATGCTGCACAGGCCAGGGGCAGTTGGTAGAGAGCTACAAGTGGTCACAGGAAAACTGGTTACTAGTGGGAAAGTAGTTTTGAGCACAGTGCTAAGGGGCAGATTCTGAGCAGCCATCACCCTGGACAGAGAGATTGACCCGGACACCTGCTAGCTGAGGGACTCTGGGTGAGTCATTTAAGATCTTTTCTCCTCAACTTCTCTCACAGAAATATTGATGATGATGATGATGATGATGATAATGATTTTCATCCACCATGATGATGATGATGATAATAATAATAATGATTTTCATCCACCATGATGATGATGATGATAATAATGATTTTCATCCACCATGATGATGATGATGATAATAATGATTTTCATCCACCATGATGATGATGATGATAATGATTTTCATCCATCATGATGATGATGATGACTTTCATCCACCATGATGATGATGATGATGATACCTATTTTAAGTACAAACAAAATCCAAAGCCACGTGCTTCACTTAGAATGTGCTTGTGTATTTGCTCCTTGTCACCAAAGCCACATATTCATGAACTTAGTGATTCGTAACAGATTTGGTGTAAGTCCTGGAGGTCAGAATCCTAGTATCTGCTTAGCTGAGGTCAAGTCACAGTGTTGTCTGGATTGGTTTCTCTGGAAGTCCTAAGGAGGGAAGTCATTTATATTCCTTGGCGTGTGGTTACTTTTTCCATCTTAAAACCAGGCAGGATCATCTTCACCCTGGTCTCAGCTCCTGTCATCACACTCCCTCTGTGTCTCCTCTCTGTTGTCACATCCTTCTGGCTCCCTCACACAAAAATACTGATGACCGACTTCTAGGGTCACGTGAATAATCTCATCATTTTATCCTAAACTCAACCACATTCACAGAGTTGCTTTGTCAGGCAAGGCAACAGGTTCTGGGGATTCCTCTGGAAGACCACTGTTCAACTTGTCATGTGTGTGGTCCAGTGAGGTGATTTAGATACCGTATTTATCAAAGCTACTGTGTGGAGACTGGCATTCTCTTATTGTATTACCTTTACTTAAAAATTCACTATATTTCTACAACAACCTATTGTGACAAAAAATGATTGGTATCCACTGAAATACATCAGTGTGGCTTTTCAATGCTCCCTTGTAAACCCTTGCAAATTGGATTGAGACAGGAGGATATGAGCAGAAATTGTGACAGCCACCCAGGATGGCTTTTGGAATTTATTACTTAGACTGGAACACATTGCAGAGGAAAAGAAGAGCCTATGATCAATCACTGAAAATGAGTCTGTGCTCTCTGTGACTGCCAGCATATTAGAATATGTGGCCAACCTTCAAAAACTTATGGAATTCTGAAGGTTTCTCTGGCAATGCTGTCCTTGAAGAACAACCATTGCAGGTGCTGTAGATACAAGCCCAAGTACCCAACTGTGGTAGACGTGAGGTCTCTTTAGTAATTAGTATGCAGTTCAGCTTGGCTTCTGGCAACACAGAAAGGTTGGTGTGCTTTGGGCTTGCTGAAATGGGCAGAGCACACTTGAGACCATAGTTCTGTGAACTGCCCTGTTGAAGGGGTGAGGCTAAGAACTATCCTGCTGAAGGGGCGTGACTAAGAAACTGGACAAGTTGTAAAAGGACATCGGATGCTGAAAGAAGAAACAGGCCTGCTAGAGAGAGAGTTCCTTAAAGGTGTCTGTCTTGAGGCTCCAGAGCACCAGAAGAGTGAGCAAGACAAGCAAAGTTTAGAAGCCTGTTTGAGCCGCTCTCAGTTTGGCAGTTGGAACAGACTGACTTGAAATAAACTGGCCTTGCGAATGGGCAAGGTTAGGCCCAGCTGACAGCAAAGTGAACGGAGTTTGGAAGCTGCCTGAGCTGCCCTCAGTTTGGCAGTTGGAACAGACTCACTTCATAAACTGGCCACAATTTGGTGGGTGAAATAAGTTGGTCTTGCTAACTGGCAATATTAGGCCCAATGGACACTAAGCCTAAAAGGGACTGCCTTCTGTGACTGCCGTAAATCAGGTTATCCTGCAGGGATCTATGCTAAGAATATTAGTATCCTTTTAAGAAAGTTAAAATAGGCTTAATTAGGTGTTTCTAGATAGGTGTTTGTTAGGTACCAATAAATATAAAGTTATCAATAAAAATATTCGGTTAGACCCAACCTTCACTATAAGTGAGGCAAGTAAATCTTATTTGGGATGTGGAGATGGTTCACTTGCCATATAATTATGAAGACTTGAGTTCAAATTCCCTAAATCCATGTAAAGCTAGATGCAGTAGCACAAACCTGTAATTCCAGCACTCCTGCTATGGCAAGGTGGAAGGCAGACACCAGAGAATCCCTGGAAGCCCACAGAGCAGCGAGCCTGGGTAGCTAGGGACTAACAAGGTAGGAGGTGATGAGCACCACCGATGGTGTCCAAGTGAGCCATGCCACATGTGCACCTGCCCACACACCATTACCGCCACTTGAGTGGCAGGGTTTAATTGTTAGTACAGTATAACCTGCCCTATCCTGACTGAAATTTCTGCTCTGACAAGCTTGCATTTCCTCATTGCAGTTCCATCACCACAGTAAGAGTTTAACTTCACTTGAGGGTCAGAGCTTTGAATCTCAGCAGCCAGGTTAGCTGCTGGGTACCCTCTTGGGGATCTCCATGGGGTCTGCCTGCATGCTTTTGACCAGGGACACAGAAATAAAAACTTCACATTTATAGTAATATTTGATGCTTTTCTTTTCTCCCAAGGGAGCTCCCTGGGCTTAACTTCTGGCAACTAGAAACCAGAGGCTTTTTTTTTTTTTTTTTTTTAAGCAAGGGCTTTGTAAAGAACCAAAGTTCACACTTTATGTCGGGGACTTTGTTGTCTCAAATCAAAGCATGCTGGGTTTTGTTGCTTAGCAGCTCCCAGTGCAGTTGCAAGTGGAAGAGCAGACCTTATGTGCACAGCGTGGAAGGAAAGCTGCTCACGCTGACTCTGTTATCATCGGTGCACACTGTGAACAGCTGCACACCTTTCTTGGACAAGCCCCTGGCAACGACTGGTGATGTCTCATAGAAAAAGTTTAAGAGTCTGCAAATACTTTACACCTATTGTTTGGTTAGTATTTTGGATCCCAATGATCAGTCGTTGTGGATTTACAAGGAAATGTGGAAAAGGAGAGGGCGAGAAAAAAGAGTAGGAAGGACAGAAGAGGCAGAGGAGGGAGGGCAGGGCCCGTGGAGGGGGAGCAGGAGGTGTGCGGGAAGATCATGTCCTCTGCACTGTGAGCATTTAGCATCCACCTTGCCTCAGACGCTGAACACTGAAGAAGAGTTTGAAGCCTAACACTGAATGTGTAAATTTTCAGAGGAATTTGTTTACAGGAAGGATAGGTTTATGGCTAGCTATGCTGTGTTCTGAGTGTGTTGATGTCCCCACACCGGTTATGATGTTCGACTTTCATTGTATGTGTTTTGAGTGTGTTGATATCCCCACACTGGTTATGATGTTCGACTTTCATTGTATAAGTTTCACTGGTGGGGAAAACATGTAAAGGTTATGCTGAGATTCTCTGTATTCGCATCTGTCCCCATCTCTCTCTTACTTTTAGGGACCTCACAGGGGCTATGCAAGTGTTCTAACAGAGTCACAGACCTGTCTTCTCTGTATAAATTTTTATTTCAAAACTTTACTTATCTTTATGCGTATAAGTGTTTTGCTTGACTGTATGTCCTGTCTACGTACCATGTGTGTGCAGTACCTGTGGAGTCCATAAGAGGGTATCACATTCCCTGGGGCTAGAGTTAGCAAATGGTTCTGTCACCAAGTGGGTGCTGTGAATGGAATCCTGGGTCCTCTGGAAGAGCTGCCAGTGCTCTTAGTCATTAAGCTGCCTCTCCGTCCTTTGTGTGATTTCTTATAACTACATGACTCCATGTGAGTCTACAGTTAATTTAAAAAGCATGGCTAAAAATAACTCATAATAACTAAAATAATTAAGAGCGCCCCTGCTAATGGACCGTTTACCCTTTCATTTACTCTTTGAATGTCAGCAAGCCTTCAGATGGTCTGAAAGCCGCTCCCGAGGAGAGATGCTAATGATCAAGTAAGGCTGGGAAAAAGAAAGATGACCACAGGGTATCGAGTGACCCCGGTTCCTCTGGCACAGGGTTGGAATGGCACTGTTAAATACTGGTCTTAATGTGACTTCAGGTGGCAATAGTTAACTACCACTAATACTCACATGAAGGAATGAACCCTAGACAAATAGAGTCACTTTCTCATGATCACATACATAGCAATCTAACTAGGAATCAACCTTTCTGGTTTTTTTTTTTCCCCCATTAGGATACATTGCTTCTGAGACCGCATCAGAATCTAACTAATCCCAGATCTTTAAGGACTAACTTATCCACGGGGGCAGAACCACAGCATGGGTAAGGGCCCTTCCTGCCATGCTGTGCCACCCCAAGTAGTTGAGAAGAGAGCATGTGGGTACCAGCTGCCTGGAATGTGAGCAGAATAACTTCTTAAACCTGGACTGGCTATTGGCAAATGTGCACAAGTAAACTGACACCTGCTCTTTTCTCTTTGAATATTTACCTAAATTTACAAAACATTCATGAAAAGAATTTTTAAAGTTTTAACAATTGATTCAGCTGTATGGGGAGGGGGGGGGGAAATAAGACATTAACCTAAAGTGGAAATATAGTTACACTGTTGGATCTGTAACAAAGGAAAGGCCTTACTGTATAGTTCAGGCTGGCCTCAGTCACTGAGCAGCACAGGCTATCCTCAAACTCGGCAATCCTCCTGCATCTGTCAAATGCAAGGATTACATGCATGTATCCCTGTACCTAGCTAGTTTTTAAAAATACTTTAATTAATTAATTAATTGATTGATTGATTGATTGACTAATTTGTGTGTGTGTGTGTGTGTGTGTGTGTGTGTGTTCTGGGCAGAATCATTTAGCAAACTTGAGTGAAGGAAATGAAAGTCATCATTTAGCCCAGTGTTTTCCAAAATTGAGAGAAATGAGATTGGCTAATGATTCCCTTATCTCTTATTTCCTTTCTAGTTGTACAAAGTGACCAACTGTACCTTTGAGACCAGTCTGCACTTGTTTTGGAAATGAAGCCATGCTTGATTTATGGAGAAAAGCACACACTTCTGTTAGTTTGATAATAAACAAATATTATCCCCGTTCATGATGATACTATGGTTCAAATCACACCCCAGTATCATCACACCCCCAAACTGTACATTCACAGAGTGGTCTGGTACTCTCAGCACAGGAGACATAAGGTCTCTCAGTTGCTCCATGGAGTTGGGGTAGGAAAAGAGTGTATTCTTCCTCGACACTATTGCTGGCAAATCTCGGAGAGATGAACATTTTGAAATGTTCTCAACAGCCTGGCCTTTTCTTAGCATTTGAAGAGCATGTTAATAGCCTGGTCTTTTCTTAAGGGCTTTCTTTTTCCCTTACCCAGATTTGACAGTCAGACTCGAACAGTGAGACGATGGAATCAAAGTTGCTGCAGTGTTTTTAAAAGCAGCGTGGAATTGATGCTGTCTGGCATTGTCTTCAAAAGAATATAAGAATATTAAGTGGATGCCTCGTGATCTTACACACAAAAGGTGCTCTTCACTTGAGGACAGAATGATAATGTCTCAAAGACGGAAGATGTAATTCTAGATGCCCATAATAGCCCACAAAATCTATTCAGACAGTCCGAGCCTGCTCCAACAGAAATCAAGTAAAAGAAAGAAGAAAAGAAGAGATAGGAGACTCTGCAATTGTCAGCGCGCCCCCCCACCCCGCCCGGCACCACCGCAAAAATGTGTTAATAGAATTAATCAATAATACTCAGTAATTACTTGCCATGGACAGTGAAGAGCTTCGCGCTTTGTGGGGTGTACAGTTTATAGTGTGATTGCTGCTGCACTTCTGAGGTTTTGTTAAAGAGCCCCTGGCAAGACGGCAAGGAGCAGTCTACAAGCAAAGGAAGATGAAGCACAAAAACTGGAGTGTTGTTAGCTATGGATCCCAGCTCATGAGCTCTTACAAATTGACTGGATAATCTTCCAACCAAGGGGTGAGGATTGTGCCCAAACTTGAGTGATGGGTATCTTTTCAGGAGTAATTGTGGACCGATCAAAACTAGAGTTTAAATAGCAATAGAGCTTTTGCTTGGAGGTCTTTGGAGGCCTAGTCATGAACCCCAGGCCACCAGGCTGTGTGAGGGCCCAACCAACCACAGAGGGGTCTGGTGTTATAACCCATGAAAAATCTGGGCAGGGCTGGCTTCGGGATAACCTTAATTGTTAATAGGAACCTTTACAGTCAGTTCATTTGGGGTGTGATAATTATCAACTATACGGCTTTGGGCAGGTTTTTTGTTGTTGCTTTGCCTTGAAGCAGGGTTTCATTCTGTAGCCTAGGCTGGCTTAGAATTCACTGCGTAGCCCAGGCCGGCAAAGACTTGCTATGTAGTCCAAACTGGATTCAGGTTCATAGCAATACTCCAGCTTCAGCTTCCCAGTTGTTGAACAGTACTTTGAAACAGTATCTTACTTCATTCTCCTGTGTCTTCATGCAAAACAGTCACTCATAAAAAACACTCACTCAGTAGAGTCTGGAGAGATGGCTCAGTGGTTAAGAGCACTGGCTGTTCTTCCAAAGGACCTGGGTTCAAATCCTAGCACCCACATGGCAGTCCACAGCTGTCTGTTATTGCTGGGCATGATGACACATGCCTTTAATCCAAGCACTCACTCAGGAGGCAGAGGCAGAGGCAGAGGGATCTCTGTGAGTTCAAGGCCAGCCTGGTCTACAAAGTGAGTCCAGGACAGCCATGTTTCCAGAGAAACCCTGTCTCCAAACAAACAAACAAAAACAAAAGAACACTCAGCCACCATCTTTTCCTTTTGTAAGCACCAGTTCCAGCCATCCTTTCTAGACAATCAGCGTCGTCCCGGCAGGGGTTCTCTATTGATTGTTTTCCTTAGTGGACCCTGCCCAGTGTCATAAATGAAGCTGCATAAAACTTTTAAATGGAGCTGACTTTTTCTCTGAAACTCTTCATTTCTCTTTGCATTCAGGAATTTGAAGATGTGGCTCATTTATCCATCTTTAGAGCAAAACTGCAAATTAGGACCTGACCATCAAACCTACTGCAGAGCTTGACACTTGGATTTTGCCTGCTCTTTCCGATCAGAGGAGAGTGTTCTGGGAAGGGCCCTTGGCCGTGTTTATGTTTTGTTGAGGCTACTCTATTACTGCTCAGTTATTTTTTTGAGCACAATAAAAACTGCTAACAATGGACCACTAAATTTCATGGAAGGAACCAGTAAGTCCTCAGGGGGGAAAAAGATGCCTAGAAAAGTCCATCACCTCCAGAGCTATGGTGAGAGCCCAGTAGAGGAGGGAGGGGAATGGCGCCTGGGTCAGGCTACCTCTCCAACTAAATTGTAGGCTCTCTTCGAGGCTTTTTACTTCCACATTTCAGTGCCTTGTCCGGTGGCTGTCACAGAAATACAATGCAGGTGCCTACTTAACAAATGACTGATGCTGATGACTCCAGAGTCCATGTTCATGGCTGGAGTAGAACTACAATATCGGGGCTATCTTTGGAAGATGAATTGCAAATCATTCATTCCTTTAATATTTACTAATACCTACTGGCGCCCAACACTGGAAGAAGTGCTGAGAATGAAAACACAGTAGGAAGCAATCGTGTTGTATTAGGCCTAGTCAGCGTTATAATAGGAGACTAATATAGATGTATGCCATTCAGATGTATTTTGCTTGAAAGCTATTGCATGTCAAGAGATATAAGCCAAAGGCTGCAGAAGGAAGTGAGAAAAAAAAAGCGTAAGTCAGGTCTTCAAGTTAGCTTAGTGAGAAAAGGTGTTCATCACCAACCCTGTCACCTGAGTTCAAGACCCTAGAACCTTCATAGGAGAAGGACAGAATTGTCTCTGAAAAATTGTCCTGTCATTCATACATGACCTGTGTCATGAACACAAGCTCCACCCCTCTCAACACGCACATACACACACATGCACGGGCATGTAAATAAGTAAATGTAAACAGTTTTTAAAGAAGGAAAGGTCACAGTCAGAGTTAAGCTAACAGAGTTTGAACTTGTTATTTACCCATCTTACACAATAATCCGGTAAGATACTAGCATGGTGCAGCACACTTTTCAACTGACCTGGGAGGGCTCATAAGAGACTATAAAGGATGATAAGGCACCATCCCCTCAGGAAGGAATCAATATATTAGGAAAAAAAGAGCAAGTGGCTAGATAAACGGAAGGATGCTAGCGTAGTGGAATAGGAGCAATTAGCCATCAGCACATGATTGATGCCAGTGTTCTGTCAGAAATGAAGCATACTCAGTTGTGTTTTGTTGTACTGTAGATTGAGTCTGAGACCTCAGGCATGCTAGGCAAGCTTTCTGCCACTGAGCCCCTAAACAATTATTTTTAACAATAAGAAACAATTGTATATATGCACAGGGACTTCAGCCATGTTAAAACTACCCATCAATCAAACCCATAGTCACATTGTGTAAGTCAGTAGAATTTTAGTGTCATTAAGGATGTGTAGGTCAGATAGGAATAGAAAATATTTTTTAAGAAAGTGAGTTTTTTTGTTTTGTTTTGTTTTTTGTATTTGGGTTTTTTGTCTGTTTGCTTGCTTTTGTTTTTCATGTAATTTAGGAGCTTAAGAAACAGAGATGTCAAACTTAGTAAATGTGCTTTCTTGGGGCAAAGGGGAGGCACTCTCCCTGGCTATAGGATGGCTTCAGATATGCTGTCACTGTCCCCACTGTAGAATGCCAGCTCCCCTCTCACATTTACCCAATAAGTAGCTCACTTGTTGTGGTGTTCTTTCTTCCATGGAGCCAAGCTACTTAGGGCCATAGGACACAGGAACCCTAAGACTGGGTGTGGCCCTCAGTCCTTTCATTTGTCCAGAGCCAAGGTCCTCAGCCATTCATGCAATGACGGTGATTGTGGGATCCTCTCTCTTCTTTTAAAAGATAGTGCTCCCGGCCCACCTGACTCCCTCCAGCACCCAGTATTTGAACTGCTTCAACCAGGGAAATTAAAATCAGTGGGTGAACTGCTCAGCTTCACCCACTCCCTCCTGTCAGACTTCTGTATCCCTCCCAGTCATGATCAAAGCAGAGTTCTTGAGCTTTCTGCTCTCTGCTATCTCTCTGTGCTGACCCATCCCCCTGTCCT
>CAJQZJ010001638.1:10064465-10082661 GCA_907164525.1 Lophiomys imhausi
ACATCTCCTTTCTGCTGTCTGCTATCTCTCTGTGCTGACCCATCCCCTGTCCTCATAGATAACATCACCTCCTCCTTTCTCCTTCCCTTCTGCTCATTCCCATCTCAACACCCTCCTTGGTCTCTGTATCTCCCTCTAGAACTTCCCCTGCCTTCTCAGCCCTTCTTAGTCTATGCTAGCAACTTTTCACATCTCACCTCATTCCTCAACTTCCCATAGTATCTTTTCCCACTGTTCAAAAGCAACATCCCATGGGTACAGGCAAATTGCTGGCCTTCTTAAAGCAAATCTGTACTTGACTCTTACCCCTCCCTTGAGCCTGATGCTTAATTTTCCTGTGCCAGAATTTCTTCACCAACAGAATAGGAGGGCCTGGGGAGAGAGCAATAGTATTTGTTGCTCTTTGCAGAAAGCTGAAGTTTGTTTCCAGTAACTGCAGCCAGTGACTCACAACTGCCTATAACACCAGCTCCACGGAATCTGATGTCCTTTTCTGGTCTCCAAGGAGAAACAGCATGCATGGAAGCACCCACACGCACACACACACAAATAAAATTGTTTTAAAATAAATAAAATGGCAATCAATTCTATAAGATTCTGCTAATATTAAATCAGCTAGCCAGGCGTGGTAGCACAAGCCTTTGATCCCAGCACTTAAGAGGCGAAGGAAGGTGAATCTCTGTGAGTTCAAAGCCAACCTGGTCTACAGAGGGAGTTACAGGATAGCTAGAGCTACACAGAGAAACCCTGTCTACAAAAACAAACAACAACAATTTATATATACATATACATACACATAATATGTATATTATATATATATTAAATGAGGTAACTGTATTAGTCATTGTTCTATTACTGTGCAGAAATATCTATGATACAGCAACTCTTATAAAGGAAAGCACTTCATTGGGGCTGGCTTATAGTTTCAGAGGTTTAGTCCATTATCGTCAAGGCAGGAACCATGGCAGCAGACAGGCAAACATGGTGCTGGAGAAGGATTTGAGAGTTCTGTATCTGGGTTGGCAAGCAGCAGGAAGAGAGGGAGCGACACTGGCCCTGGAATGAGCATTTGAAACCCAGAAGCCCATCCGTAGTGACCAACTTCCTCCAACAAGGCCACATCCACTCCAACAAGACCACACCTCTCTCAAGCAGTGCCACTCCCTAATGACCAAGCATTCAAATATATAGGTCTATGGAGGCCATTCCTATTCAAACCACCACACTAATATATTCAAAACATTTAGTAATGTTTATACATACTATGTGTTCAACAAATATGGACTACTGTCAGTACTATGAGTACTAGTGGTTTATTGGCATTCAATGAATATTATTGTGATGGTCAGGTACTTACGCGAGGTCTAGCTGACAAGTCTGAAATGAAAGAAAACTTCTTTACCCTGTACAGTCAATAAAAACTTTTTTGCAACCTCTGTATGTATTAAGTTTCATCTCTTCCAACCAGAATCTATGCCTAGGAATCTCTTCCAAGTACAAGTCTGTGTGATTCTTGCCTGCATAAATGAGCTATATGCTCACATGCTGATCTGTTCAATTCATGCACACTCACGCACACGTGTGTATAATTTAGACCAATTGCTTTGTGTCATGCGAACAAATACGAAAACATTAATTTAGCTGGCTGGAAGTATTATCATCTATATTGCCTGCAGCCATAGAAGTTATCTACACCAACTGTCCTGCATACAGCTGACAGTCAATAATTAATGATGGACAGGAAGTTGTGTAGAAGAGCTTCATCCTCCCATGGGTGGTTAGTCATAGCAGGACAGAGGAAATAATTTTAGCATCATATTTGAATCCTAGCTGACAGCTTGGAAACTAATAATTCGAACCTATATAGGCAATTAAAGAGATCCTTTTTGTTGTTGTATGACATGAGATCATACCTAGTTGTTATTGACATTCTGTGATTGTCACAAAGAAAGTCTGCATGGACACTCCTTTATCTCCTTGCTCTTCCAAGTCTCTTTGTGATAGCCTTTGCACAGCAGCATTTATTTTAATTAGGGAGAAGGGAGACAAGCCAAGGTAATTTGTAGTAGGTATGTTCAGTAAAAATTAAAAATTTTGCATAACAAGATTTCATATCAGTGACAAAAATGTCTCAAAGGGCCAGGAATGGTGGTATATGCCTTTAATCCCACCACCATGGCGGCAAAGATAGGTTGTTCTCTGTAAGTTCAAGGACATCCTGGTCTACAAAGGTTAGTCAGGGCCACACAGTGAGACATTGCCTCAAAAAAAAAAAAGTTCTATTCACACCTATAACTCTGCTTGTCCAAGAATTTACTTATTGGGATAAGCTCACAAATTCCCATATCCTATCCCAGAACTGTTAGATAAGTTTGCCTCTCATCAGGGGTCAAATGTAAGATTCAAGTGGAAGGTATCACCCATTAGATGGGTAGATCCTATGTCTCCTATGCCACTATGATCCCATAGTGCCATCCTGCATATTAGCCTAATTCCTACAGGTTCAATAGCGATTTACATTAATGGGTAGAGAACAGAGTTTCTGTTTTCTCTTCTAGATCCGAGATCATAAAAAATAAACTTAGAAACTAAAACTCTGATTGAAATTAGTTAACCAGGAGTTGAAGCACTCACCCATGATGAAGATGATGGAGACAACAGTTATACTCGAATACCCCAGTTTCAAACATTTGCTTATGTCAGGCCCTCTTATACATATTTAACATGTTACAATTTTACTACTCACAATGACTATGAGGAGTTGATGTCATTACTTCATTTTATATGTGCAGCCTTAGGCCATAGCACTGTTAACACTCGAGACTTGGATTTGAACCCGATCTGCCAGAATCCAGTACCTACGGATATTGTCATTATACAACTCATGAAACATTCTTTTTTGTGTGTGATCCATTACTGAGCACCGTGGGAGTTAATTTTTATTGATTATTTTTATCATCTGCTTCATTAGGTTGAGAGATGCCTAGGAGATTAGTCAAGCACCCTTTTGGGTGTAGCTATGAAGGGGTTTCTGGGGATGACTGGCATGTGGGACAGCAAGTTAGAGGGGGAAGACCCAGCCTCAGTGCAGAGAGCACCACCCCATTGGCTGAGTGTCTGCATGAAGAAAGGCGGAAGGAGGAAGCCAGCCAGAGTGCACAGGAGCCACTTTTCCTGCATGGTTGCATTCTGTGCAGATGCTGGCACCTGTGGACATCTGATCTCCGATTCCTGAGCCCTTCAATATTCATGCACAATGGTGAGAGCAGGGAGCTCCCAGATCAGCAACTTCAGGCTGGGCTGCATCCTTGGTTACTTTGTTCTGAGGCTTCCAGCATCTTTGGCTAAGAAGCTACCAGGATTTCTGGCTCTCTAGCATAAGACAGCTACTGTCGGACTATCTATAAGTCAACATAATAAATCCTGCCTTAGTCACATGCACATACACACATATACACACAGAGACACATGCACACATGCACACCACACATACATACATGCACACATGGACATATATCTATATACAATACACATGCACTCACACATACACATGACTTCTATTCATTCATTTTAGAGAGCACAACACACAAAAATAATGGGTCCAAAATTAGGTTTACATTTGGTTTTACTCTTTCTACCTCAGCAGAGCTATATATTTATTTAATATAAGTTCTTCATTTTAAAATGGGCAAGGGACATATTGTTAACTGGATTTTTAAAGAAATAAAAAGCAAACTGTATTCAGCAGTTTAAACCTAAAGGGAATTAAATTTAACTTTACAAAACACTGTGAGAGTACAAATGCAGAAGTTGTGTCACTGCTGTCCCCAAAGCTTAGGATCTGATGAAAGGCATTGTGCAGTGTGCCCAGAGTTCCTCAGATGTCAGCTCTTCAGACATTTTCCTTGGCCAACCCTAATAAAGCATGACCCTATGATCCTACCAGAGAAACCAGCAAATATCTTCTGGACAGGTCCAGAAAAGGAAGAATTTAGGCCTTGGAAGACATATAGCTTTTAATACACAGCTCTGGTCGTATAGCAGGGACGCACACAGAGACCAAGTAAATGAGCGAACATGACTTTCCAATGAATCAATATTTTAAGCCGCCAGTGTGGATTTACTCACAGGCTACAGTTTGACACTCCCTACCCTAATAAATCACCCCGTGTCTTTTTTTTTTTTAAGCAGTGAATATTGTCTACTCCCTCTACTAAAGGAAACTCTGTAAGAGGAGAATCATATTGCTGGCATAGCTCACAGCCCAGTACTAATACAAGTTTTCCTGATAGTTAACCTTACATATCTGATGACTAAGTAGAGAAGTGGCCACTCCTCCACAAATGGAGAACAGAAGCTGCCAACAAACATGTGAAATATCTTTGCACTTACGAATAATAAATATAAAATATAAAACAACCATCTGGAGCAAGGTGAGGTGAGGAAGTGGCTATTAATGTGGACGGGAGTTTTGGGCAACTGATTTTCTCATTGATGACTGACAGGAGATAAAACCAGTGTCATTTCCAGAGGACCATTTGCCATCATCTGTTAAAATGAACATACAACTTCCAAAGTGGCCAATGGATCGGAGAGCTACTTCCCTGGAGAAGACATGTAGATGGATGATAAATACATGAGAAAATGTTCAACATCAGTTGTCATTAAAGAAATGCACATGAAATAACCAAATACTACTTGACTCCCATCAGAATGGCTACTGAGAAGAAATAAAGGAAAAGCAACATGTATTGATGAGAATACAGAGAAATTAGAACCCTGGGTATTGTTTGCAGTTATCTATACTTATACAGTTGCTGGGGAAAAAACAGTTTGGGAGATCCTTAAGTAGGTCAGCATAGAGTTGCCATGTGGTTTAGTAATTCCATTCCGAAGTATATACACCCCACCCATTGAAGCCAGGGCTCAAACATACACACCCATGTAATACAATAATCAAAATGTAAACAAAACCAAATGCCTATTATGAGATGAGTGGATAAATACATATGGTATACAGACACAATGCAAATAAAAATAAAATAAAAGGAATAAAATACTGTTATGTGCTACACTGTGAATAACTTCAGAACATTATGCCAAATCAAGTAAGCCACACACAAAGGGACAAGTATGGCACAATTCCATTTATATGATATACCTGGAATAGGCAAACTGGCACACTAAAAGTAGAATAGAGGTTATCAGGAGTTGGGGAGGAATAGGGAGTTAGTTATTCATGAGTCGAGCTGCTGTTTGGAGTAATGAAGTAGTTTGGGAAGTGGGTGAAGGTAGAAGGTATGTGACATTTGAACTTGACGGCTGTCCAGTGCATCAAATGGCTAAAATTATAAACGTTACAGTATGTTTATTTTTATATGTGTACTCACACACATACCCCTCAAGATCTGTCATGAGCAAACAAGTATTTAGCAATGCATACCGAGCTCGGCAAGCAAATGAATGAGACTATTCTAAGGCATTAAATGTGACAAAGTAGACTTTTCACATACAAAAAAATTTCCTCATGACATTTTTGGTTAATGAAACAAGCTCCATGGTGCATGCAAAGGTGATGCAAAGATAACGTAAAAATTCTGAATTTGTATATCTATGGAGAAAATTCTAGATATTCTCCAAATCCAAATACTAACAGGACTTTCACAGAGTGGTGGCCAAGAAGTGATTTCCTTTTAGTTCTCTTTATAATTTTCTGTACCAGTTCAAGTTTTCTAGCAAAAGTAGAACAAAAAACCAACAAACAAGCAAAAAAAAAAAAAAACCCTTTTAACTAAAACCATAGGCTATTATAAATTCACAGGTAGTACTTTTGCACGTGAGGTAAGGGAGTGGGGTCTTCTGAACTTGCACTTAGGTACATGCTGCGGCACTGTTTCCACAGCAAATGGGATGAGACCACAGACAATCTCAGAGGAGAGTGCTTACCTCGGTCAGTGGTGAGGGCTCTTGGTCAGCGGAAAACAGAGTTACTATTTCAGAGCAACATTCCAGGATCATGTTCTAGAAGCAAGAAGAAAGCAACAGGGTGATTCTGATGGTACTGGGAAAGCAGTCCATATTATCAATTATTTTATGTCACTCTACCCTTATTCCCAAGCTGTGAAAAGAGGGAATTGGGAGTCATTTTCTCAAGTCATCTAGGTTATTTGAAAGGATGCAAGGTAGCCATACAATATGAGGCCTGCACTTGATCATGAATGTCCGGTGCCATAGTACCGTTTTCCTTGGATATTAACTACTAAGATGTATATTCTGCAGAGGAATGACAAGTACAGTAATTGACACCAACATAAGGCTTAGGGGAAATGACTTTTCTATTGAGAAGAAGTCTTCAGGAGGTAGAGATTTCAATCACCAGGACTGGGAGTGAGGAATTTAATTAGAAAAGAATAGAAGGCAGTTGGGAACAAAGGAAAGGGTGTAAAGAGAGAAGTGAGTGGGAAGAGGTAGTAGCATGTGGATATCATCTGCTGATGGCCTTGAATGGCCTGACTGGAGGGGCACAGTTGTCTTTATATGTGGATATGACCTTCCTATAGGGAGGGCTGCCACAGCCACACTCCTGTCATTGCAATTTCATGGACAAATACGACACTGCTAGAGCCTGTAGTGGTTGGCCACATAAGCTTTGAGGTAACATGTAGAGCTGGAAAAGGCAGCTACTGGGTTGGTGATGTGAGATGAGGAAGAGGAAGATGCAGGAATTAAAGAGAGACTGTGTTCCCTGTGGGTCTGAGTTCAGCTTTGGCTCTAGACTCCCAGTTCTGGTTTCTATAAGGCTCACTATGCTCTCCCTGGTCGTCACCTGCACACAGGCTTACTGGACACTCTGACACATATCTCTGCCTTGCCCCTCCAAGACTTTTTTACTCGAGCAAGTGTTGTTTTCCTTTACTTACAACTAAAAGAATTATAAGTACAAGATTGAAAGGTGAGGCTGGGGAGGCTAGAGAGATGGCTCAGTGGTTAAGAGCACTGACTGCTCTTCCATAGGACCCAGGTTCAAATCCAACCACTCACGTGCCTGTAACTCCAATGCTAGGGTATCTAACACCCTCATACAGAGTTACATGTAGGCAAAACATCAGTGCACTGAAAATAAATTTTAAAGAGTTGAATAAAAGAAAAAGAAAGAAACAAACAAACAAAGAAAGAATATGGGGCCTGGGAGGTAGCTCAGTGGTTGCTAAAGCACTTGCTCTTCCAGAGGACCTGGATTCAGTTCCCAACACCTACATGGTGTCCCAGAACTACCCGTGACTCCAGTTCCAGGGAATCAGATATCCTTTTCTGACCTCCACAGGCATAGACATGTATGTGGTGTACAGACATGAACAAAGGCAAAACACTTGCACACATAAAAAATTTAAATATTAAAAAAGGGATTGTCAGAGATAAACTGTGCCTACCTCAAAATGTTGCCAGCAGGCCGGGCGGTGGTGGCGCACGCCTTTAATCCCAGCACTTGGGAGGCAGAGGCAGGTGGATCTTTGCGAGTTCGAGGCCAGCCTGGTCTACAAAGCGAGTCCAGGACAGCCAGAGCTGTTAAACAGAGAAACCCTGTCTCGAAAAACCAAAAAAAAAAAAAAAAAATGTTGCCAGCATCGAGACCCGAAGGAAACAACCCCCGAAGGAAGCAACAATTTGTTTTGATGATAGTACTGATATATACATATGTACTGGCACTCAAAATATTAAGATGATAAAAATGCATTAATTGTTAAATCATAACTGAGCAATGATGCTTAAAACCTTAAAATAAAAGCAAGTGATCATGACCTTGGAGTTTCAAGCCACTTTATATCTAAGTTTTACTAGATGCATATGCTCAAAAATGATCCAATTAGAGCTAAAAAAATAAAAAGCAAGAAAAAAATCCTGCAGCTAATTCTTAAATTTACCAAATACATTCATGTATTCTGCTGGGCACTGTGAGATACAAAAGAGAAGCAGACCCTAGCTTCCCAAATAAATGTTACAAAGAAAAATAGATGCACAATAAAGTCACATGTCAACTAGCATCTGATCAGAGCACGTGTAGTTATGGCATGTGGTAGGGTCCTAGGTGTGGGAGAAGAAGTTCTCAGTGCAATGATACAGAGGACTTACTGGAAGAGAGCTCAGGTGACCTGTGCCCTGAAAGAGTAGAAGGGCATTTTACCAGTGGCTACACCACCGAGGTTCCCCCTCCCCCAGGAACCATTAATTACCTATGTCTCTTCAGGGAGGGGTGGGGACTGCTAAGTTCCTCTGTGCTCCATGATGGAAAGTTGTTGGGCCTGTTCCATGCAGATCTTGTGCAGAGGTACCACTGCTGTTTTGAGTTCGTGGGGTATAATGGGCACACTGTGTTTAGAAGGCAGCTCTTCAGGGTATTCCCTCTCGTCCTCCAGCTCTTGCCTTCTTCCTGCACCCTTTTCCCTGATGTTCTTGGGACTTTGGCAGGGGTGACGCAGATGTCCCACTTAACCCTGAGTCCCCACAGTTACCCTCCCAGGACTTTCATTAGTCATTCCCTCTCATGCTCATATAGGCAACCCTAATTGAATATGAGGAGCCTAGTTAAATATAGCACGCCACAAACAAAACCCTGGGGAACTTGATGAGGAGTCCAACAGAGGAAGAAAGCAATGAGAGAGTAGTGGAGGAGAGATGTGGTAGGACATTATGCATATTCTATAACACATAACTGTATCCAACTACGTTCAGTTACAATGAAGCTGTGAAAGCATCAATTGTAAAAATAAAAACAAACAAACAGAAAGGAGAAGAAGAATTTGGACTGGCTGAGATGGGGTGCATGAGCCACAAGCCTTGGACATTCAAGGAACACAGGGATCCAGTGTGGTCTTTTCTGTGGCAAGTGTTGAAGTGTGAGACAAATAGGCTGTTCATTTCAAACAGCTCACAAAAAAAAATAAGGGGTCTGAGTTTAAGCCGTGGGAAACAGGTTAGGAGGAGACTGAGGGAAGACTGATACAGATTGCCTTAAAAATGTGGTTGGGACCACTGTTAAAAGGGGGGCTTGTCTGGGACCCAATCAAAGGAAAAATCAGCCAGAAGACTACCCACACCATTTGAGCTTTAGGTCAGTTTCACAGGCTAAAAGAGATGGAGAGAGGGCAGGACGCCCAGCATTGATCACTACACCTGATGGCTCTCTTGGCTCCGATCCACAGTTCCACACAAAGGGGAACACACCCCCACACCTGCACTACTTGAGTTCATCACATACTTGTAATTCTCCCTGGATTCTTGGCTCGTTAAAGTTTGTTTTCTCTATACGAAGGATTTCAGGAACAGCCATTGATGGGTTACTGCCATGAGTTCATGAAGAGCCATCAGGCAAAATGGCTCTGTGCGCGCTATTCATCACCTCAGTGACAGCTAAGGGAGCTGTGTTACCTGACAGGTGCCTTCTGCTGCCTGTCTCAACGTTTATCAGACAGGAATTTTGCCTTGGCGATGCTGTGTTTCCCGGGCTGTGAGGTAACACCCCCCCCCCCCCCCCCCACACACACACTGTGGAATTGCTCGATTTGAAGCTGGAGCTTGAAACACCTCACATGATCTTGCTGCCACAGACTCTGGGGGGTGGTGGTGAAGGGGGGCGCTAAGTTCAGCACTCCTAGACAGAAAGTGGTGGGAAGCTTGCTGCATTTGATAAGGGTCAGAGAGAAGTGAAGTGACCCCCTAGCCAGGCTTTGCCCTTTTCCCTCCTACGAGGGGTGGACCTCTGAGCACCTCCATCACACTAAAGCCAATTCTCATACCTGTAATCCTCATCGTCTTTCACCTACACAGAGAGAAATGTTTTCGAACTTGTTTTCCAGCCTTCAAATACCTGCTTCCTCTGTCCTCACTGCCATGATTATCAAATTGGTGCGTGAGATGCCCATTCAAGTGGGCCACAACCTCTTCCAACTCCCCCAAGCCCAGACTAACTTCCACACCACCCTTCTCTACAGAGCAAAGTCCATTCACCGTCTACTCCATTATCATCTGTGGACTGCTCCCTAAAGGCCATGGTGTGGGGCAGGAAGCAGAGATGAACAAGTCAGAACTTAAGAAGCTCTCAGTCCTGGACACGGCCATGGACACGGACAAGCACGCACGTACACACACACTCAGGCTTTTTCCACACTGCAGTATTATACTAATTTCAATACATTTATACTATTCAGGCTTTCCATACATATCTGCTGAAGTAACCTTATGCAATGTTGGCAAATACATAGTGAGCTTCTTGAAGCAACATATTCTTAAAATGTGCTTACGTCTTAAAGTCAGCATGGCTTCCAGGCACGTTTCCTATATTTTGTTCCTTTGCTGGTTTATTTTATTGAGACAAGAGACTTGTGTAGCCCAAGCTTTCTTTAACTCACTATGTAGCTGAGGAGGATGATCTTGAACTTATGATCCTTGTAGCTGCACTTCCCAAGTACTAGGATTATGGCATGGACCAGTGCACCCAGTTTCATGGTGTGCTGAAGGAAGAACCCAGGGCTTCATTCATGCAGGGCAAGCAATCTACTAACTGAGCCATAAGCCTGCTCCTTTCCTATGTTGTAATATGCCAATTCTGCTTGCTGTAAATGGCAGAGCAATGGAAGTCAAGCATTCTGAGCCATGGCTCCTGTTAGAAGGTCTCAGGTGATCTGAACCGGTGCCATGTAGCCTCCTTAATCTACCTTAAACCAACATTTTTGTGTTCTAAAGTCCCTGGCTTATTCTGGACCACAGGGATTTTGAAAGGGGAAACAATAAAAGAAAATAGGAAGGGTCTGAGAATAAACAATGGGAGTAGGAATGAACAAAATCCACATCATACATAGCAACCGAGGCACATGATTTATGTCCTTATATTCAATAACCTGCCAACAATGTATAATATACAATATGTTATAAAAATGTCACATTATAGAAGCCATGGTCTCCTGTTCAACTCCAGACAAGAATCAATCTCTTCAAGGGTCCTAATTAGCTTCTAATTATCTTGAAGTGAAAATTGCTATGACAACAAATTTAGTCAATGGGATTTGATATAAACCAGAATCTAGTTTGTTTTTAAAGTGATGTTTAGCATTGCATAAGAAGGAAACACATATGTTACTTCCATTTCTTATAAATAATGTGAACTAAGTCAGTTGCTAATTAAACTCCAAGTAAACATAGTTCTTTCTTTTGGGTAATGTTCTTTCATAAACAGAGCCAACAGGAACTGGAACATGCCTAAAACATACTTTAAAGCTAAGGATACACTAAGTGAAGAAAACAAATCTTAAAGTACAGAGGAGGATATCAAGATTGAGGAGGGTTTGTCTCCACTGTGGTTGACCCCAACATACCAGCTCAGAACATGAGAGCAAGTCACAGGCCTTCACAAAGGAAGCATAACACCCTCTGGATCCCTCCCTCCACCCCACATCCCTGTTAATTCTTGACTTGTTTATGTTGACAATCAACGTCCTGACTCAGACATTTGTCTTCTTATGATAAATTTTACAGCTACGTTAACCAGGGTCACTCTGGAAATGCTGGTTCTATTCAAACAGTCTAACTTGGTGTGAAAGGATTATTTCTTTTTAAAAAATACTTACTCATTTCTTTATTTATTTATTTATTTTTATTTATTACTTCAAGTTATATCTTCATCACAGTCCCCTCTCTCCACCCGTCCTGATCCCACCCTCTCACCCTGCCCCCCCCCCACCTATCCTACTCCTCTGGAGTGGGTTGCCCCTACATATTAGCCCCCCTCAGTCCAACAGTCATATGAGTGTTAAGAGCTTCCTCTTGCACTGGGGGGCCTATATTGCAACTCTCTTAGGGCAAAGTGCCCCACCCACGAACAGGTAGCAAGGTCTATGTTCCTGTTCCTTTTGGTGTGTTGGTTGTAGGATAGTTATCCTGTACTACATGGCTTAAATCCAATTATAAGTGAATAGATGCCATGTGTATCTTTCTGAGTCTGGGTTAGCTCACTCAGGATGAGCTTTTCTAGTTCCATCCATTTGGCAGCAAATTTCATGATTTCCTTGTTTCTGATGGCTGAGTAATATTCCATTGTGCAGATGTACCACAGGTTTTTTTGTTGTTGTTGTTTTTTGTTTTTATCCATTCTTTAGTTGAGGAACATCTGGGTTGTTTCCTGTTTCTAGCTACTACAAATAAAGCTACTATAAATAAACATAGATGAGGAGATGTCCTTGTAGATTGGTGAGGGATCATTTGGATATATACCCAGAAGTGGTATGACTAAGTCTTTAGGTAGCGCTATTCCAAGTTTCCTAAGATACTGCCAGACTGATTTCCATAGAGGTTTTACAAGTTTGCACTCCCTCCATAGTGGTTGTACAAGTTTACACTCCCACCAGCAATGGAGGAGTGGTTCCTCTTTCTCCACAGCCTTACCAGCATGTGTTGTCATTTGAGGTTTTGATCATAGCCATTCTGACAAGTATGAGATGGAATCTCAGGGTCGTCTTGAGTTGCATTTCTCTGATGATTAAGGATGTTGAGCATTTCTTCAAGTGTCTCTCAGCCATTAGAGATTCCTCCTCTATGAACCATCAGTTTAACTCTACCCCATTTTTTGATTGGATTATTTGTTTTCTTGGTGTTTAATTTCTTGAGTTCTGTATGAACTATTGATATACCCTCTGTCAGATGTGCAGTTGGTAAAGATCTTTTCCCAGTCGTAGGTTGCCATTTTATTCGAATGACAGTTTCCTTTGCCTTAACTGGATTATTTCTTTTAAAGATGAAAAAAAATTATTCCTAGAAAAGGATTAACTGTCGCCCTAGGTAGTGAATCAGAGTGGCAGAACACATAGAATCCTTACTCTTATTGTAGACATTTTCCTGCCTCACACAACCAAAGCTAAAAAGACAGGCAGAGTTGTAAGAAAAAGATTCTCCGTATATTAACTATGGAGATATGTACTAGGAGTAATTTCAGAAAAGAATATTCTAGACTGTGTCAGACAGATAGCACTCTGATAAGTTTATGACTGTAGAGCCACCATTGTAAGTGCACTACAAAAGATGTGCTAAGTCAAGAGGGATAAGCTCTTCTTGAAAGCAGACATGAGAGGGCAACGTGCTCTTCCTGAAAGAAATGTGTAATCTGTATATCACTACAAAATCTCCTGCGTTGGAGATACTGGGAGCTCTCTGACCCATGGGAAGATTTATTGTCACATTCAGTTTATTGGTAAGCATAGTAATTCAGATGGTAACATCTGAGGCTATTGAAAAGGATGCACAGCTAGAGTTCTAAGACATCTATTCCTTCTGGCAGAGAGTGCAGAAGACCTAACTTCTGGAGAGTGGCATTTTAACAAACCTATCTGGGCTTGCCTGATAGACTCTTTTACATATGGGCTGCTAACGTGCATAATAATAGAAAATGCACTTAGTCATTTTGCTAGTAAATTGAGACTGAAAATGCCAACAAATACACTCTGAAAATCAGGAAAGCTACTAGTTTTCATGCATTCACATATTAAGAATGCATAGAGGAGTTAAATAAGGAAATGAAAGTAATGTAAACATTATTAAGAATTAAAAATGTTTTGTTAATGGTAACTGGCTACATTTTCATCTAACCAAATGGCTTGAGAAAACAAAACATCTCCTAGACTGAAATTAAAGAAAACATCCTGAAACCTTTCAGAGAAGAAACAAGGAAGCAGCTCATACAGATACAACCTCAACTAGGAAAACAGCAAGGGGAGGGCCAGAACCAGACACACCAGTCAGCTCTGAGAACAGCCTGGTTTAAAAGACAGCCAGAGCCCGGGAAGAAAAGGGTGCTGAGACAGGATGTGAACAGTTTGAGCTCTTGAGTCAAAATCTATGAATGAGCACCTGAAAATTAGATATAATGAGTGGGAAATAGTGAAGGATAAAAAAATTAGTTAAGAAAACCAAACATTAAAAGCTACTTACAAAAGGCATGCTGCAATTCAAACAAATTGTCCTTTGAGATCTCAAAATATATACACTAAAGGTTTGTTTAGCTCCAAAATATCAAAATAATTTCTTCTTTAATCCATATTGAAAGATAATACTTTATATATTGTCAAAAAATCAAATTTGCTCCAGGAAAAATATTAACTGACCCCCCCACCTCCCAAAAAAAAATGGTAATTGTCCCAGAGTTAGGATTAGGGCAGGCTCTGTTCTTATCTTTCCAGGATATTTAAAGCATCCATTCAAGGAATCCAGGGACAACTGGACAATGGAAACCTCAGCAGAAAACAGATCAAACAGCAAAGAAGACGAGTGGCCCAGACGATCCAGCCTTGCAGACTTCCTCAATAGCTGTTTCCTCAAAAGTCTACAACCACAACAACTCAAAATCGCTAAGATTGTTCAGCTCCACAGACTGCTCCAGCCAGAACTTCAGTAAAGCCCTGAAGATCAGCTTCTGTCTACGAACTTCTTAGGACATCTAAATAGCTGAGCACAAAAGGACTGAAATGATTCTATTAACATTTTTCCATTCTTATTTGGGCCCCAAACAGGTTTACTACGTCCCAAATCAGCAGGAAGTCATTTTAGGAGAGCGACGTCCCATTCCCAGAAGGTGGGGAGGGTGTCCCCCCCCTTTGGTTATTTGATGGATAATAGAAAATTTTGTTATTTAGGGTAAGAGACTACAAGCTGTTAAGTGGTCTTGTTAAATGGGTTTTTGGAGGTTAGACCCAGGGACCTTTCTCTTCTTCTTTTCTGTATCCTTCTTTCTCTCCTATGTAGGAGTGAACAGACTTGAGAAAAAATGGGACATAGACATAGTATAGGAAAGATCAAGAAAAAAGGACAGATTATTGAATATGCCCTTATACCTTTGTATACTGATACAAAATTAATATTATATTTGGCTAAACTGGTATTGATCATTGTATATTAATGCAAAATTAAGATTGTATTGGACTACATCAGTACTGATCTTTGTATATTGATACAAAATTAGATTATATTTGGCCACAATGGTATTGACCCTTGTATATTGATGCAAAATTAAGATTGTATTGGGCTACATAGGTATTGATACAAAATTAAGATTATATGTGGCCACTTTGGTATTGATTTTTGTATATTGATACAAAATTAAGGGTAATGCTTCTTAAAGGTGTTGTACCTAGTAATGCTTAAAAATGAAATGTGAAGTTTTGGCCTTTTGCTACCAACCGTCATAAACTGTTTAGGATAATTAAGAAATGCAAACTAATAGTCATGCAAGTGTGTCATTTTGTTAGTTACTATGACAGTCTATCACAGATATTTTTTAAGCTACTCAGAAATCAAGTTTCTAAGAGACAAGCAACATTTGCTTATCTAAATATAAGAGATAGATAGGGCGTCTTCAAAAACCTCAAGAGATCTACAGAATATGGCATTCAAAGATGTTTTCTTAACTTAAGATGTTTTGATATAGAGACATGTCAGCTCCTGACAGCACCCCCTATTCTACTCCAAGTAGAAGATGAGCATCGAAGAATCTCCAGTGGGAGATGGTTGAATTAGTGGCAAGCCTATCTCTTGGCAAGAAAAACCCCTTGCTTCAACTTTAGACAGAATGCTGTCCAAAAAGGACAAAACTTGGAAGCAGGTAAGTCGACAGCCTACCTCTGCCAAGACAGGGTAGGCAAGTCCTTCATAATTCCTGCTCTACAATCAATGTCTGTCAGAGAAATGGGGCCAAACGGCTGAAGATTGATGCTGTAATGTATGGAGAAAAAATGGGAACTGTTCATGCAGCCACTGGTATGTCATTTCTTAGTTTTGGAAGCTGCGGGCCCTGCACTTCCTATATAATCATATATATTTATCCCTCTCAGGTCTCTAAGGTGGTTGAAGACTAGATAGCTAGAGTCTCATAGTTAAATTTTGAGTTGTTTAGGAATCAAGAGGGTGTTCTGGATCTAAGAAGATGTTTTTAAAATTGTGAGGCAAGTTAGTATAAAGCTGAGTTAGATATAGAACTTTAAACTCATGGAGATGGTTAGATAGTAGAATGTTAAAGTCTGGTGCCAAATACATATAGACTGGACATTGGGAATGTATGCTAAGCCATATAACTCTCATAATTGTGGCCTATTTATTTCTGTTGTTTTGTATTGTATTTATTGTTATAAGACAAAGAACCATTTGTTGGACTGAAAGGGGGAGCTGTTTGGGGGAAAAAGATATTCCTTAAACTAAAAAAATTTTAAAAAGGGTAGAGGATGGGGGGGTTGAGGGGGAGGAGGGTGGAAGGGTGGGACAGGAGGGGGGAGTAGACAGGGGATTGTGATTGAGATGTAACTTGAAGAAATAAAAAATAAATTATAAAAAAAGAAAACCAAACACACAAGAAAAGAACATTAGCAAAGGTCTTTCTGCCCCAGCTGTTAGCACTTTTTACAAGACCATAAAAACACTAGCTAGGTATGATTTCCAATCCACATAGTGATGCGACGGTACTCAGAAGGAAAAGGAAGGCAAAATTTGGGAAGAAATGGGTAATAAGTTTGACAAACCATAAAATATCCAAACAGAAAATCAATACCACCTAAAATTGACACAAGAAAACAGCAATGACTCTTGACTGCCATTAGCACCATTACAGTCCTATTTCTGGATTTCCTACTTCCACACTGGTAGTGAGATCATTGGCTCAGACAGCATGAGGCTTATTTGACAGACAAAATGTTAGCACACGTGACATGATGAAAGTGTGGAGGACAGGTGTGTGATCTGCCCCCTCTCTTCCCTCACAGGGTGCATGCTGGCCCAGGGCTGGGGAGACAGTGCGGCTGGTAAAACGTTTGCCTTACAACAATGGGGACCGGCATGAGCTGGAGCCCCAGAACTCATGGTGAAAATAAAAAATAAGAAAATAAGAGCCAAGTATGGTGGAACATGATTGTAATTCCAGTGCTTGGGAGGTGGAGACAGAACCATCCCTGGACCTCCTTGGCAGGCCAATCTAGACTAATTGGTGAGCTCCAGGTTCAGTGGGATACTTGCCATGATAAACAAGCTGGGCAACATCTTGAAGAATGATACTTGAGAGTGACTTGTGGCCTCCACATGCATGCACACACATATACACACACTCCCACATACATGGATGCATGTGAATACACTATCCACTCAAGAGTTACGCCATATCTGGTAGCATAAGTAAAGAAAACTGAAGGTAGGAAAACCATGATGGTCAAGATTCATTCCCTAGTCCTGCTCTCACAAAGGAAATGATAACTTAAACAATGATGCATGATGGGATCCATCTCAAAATTGCAAGCTCATTTTCCCATCTTTTAGCAATGTACTTACCTCCATGTCTTTATCAATTGGGCTTTCTTCGAAGTCTAATGATTCATATATATTTTCACCTGAAGCAACTTCAGGAACCGACGGCAATGATATCTCAGCTATTTGTGCAAGATTAGATAGTTTTTCATGAATTTTGATGACTCTAAAAATAATAAACACACATACATACATATATATGTATATATTTTTTATTTGAAAAATCAAGAAGAATATTGGTTATAGACTCAAACAAGATTTATGAATAAGCCTTTATTTATTTAACAGTTAAGTGTCTGAACTCCCCAAATATCATCCATTCAATCATTCCTTCATTCAACAAGCATGAACAAAGAGATGGAAAAGAAACACATGCATAATGTTATGTCTATCTATACACTCAAGCTGATATACATTAAAATTTCACTGGGTAGGGGCCCAGTGATAGGAAGTATACCCAAATAATTCTAAGTATGAAAATAAATATTTACACGGGCAAGGAAACTCCAGTCAATCAACAACAGACTCACTCTTATGTAGATCTTGATGGCATGTTATAGCTGTCCAGCTGACACAAGGTAAAAACTATGACAAGTCAGCAGGAGCTTGAAAAGGCCAACCAATTTTTCCATATTTCAGAGGTGTGTGTGTGTTTCTGTCTGTGTGTATGTGTGTGTCTCTGAGTATGTGTGTATCTAGTCTGTATATGTGTCGATGTATGTGTGTGTGTCTCTGTGTGTATCTATCTATATGTGTGTGTCTCTGTATGTCTATGTCTGTGTGTGTGTGTGTGTGTGTGTGTATCTCTGTGTATCTCTGAGTGTGTATCGACATCTGTATATGTGTCTATGTGTGTGTATCAGTCTGTGTG
>CAJQZJ010001638.1:10082671-10110745 GCA_907164525.1 Lophiomys imhausi
TGTGTCTATGTGTGTGTATCAGTCTGTGTGTCTATGCCTGTGTGTGTCTCTGGGTGTGTGTGTGTGTGTGTGTGTTGTGGGGCTGGCAGGGAGAGAGAGATGAAGAAAATTAGGAAAGATGAAAAACAAAAGCCAAAGAGAGGCAAAGGTGGCAGTGGTTGATGATACTGCAGAGGGTCAACTTCAAGGGCTTAAGGTCAGTGAAGAGTGAATGCTCTGAGGGCAGAGGAGGACCAGTGGAGTGGCGGTCAAAGGCTTGTAGTTGGAAGAGGCTAAGTAAGACCATCTGCGCATGACCCTAAGTGACTCCACCCTACAGCAACAGAATGAATATTCATGTCTCTACTCAGGGAAGGACATTATTATGCAAAATGAGAAGATGATTCATAGAGCAGAATGGCAAAAGAGTATACACAGAAACTTCAGCTCTCCAGTCTTCCACAATCTCTCTCTCTACCTGTGACAGAGTACTATTTGTTTTCTTCATTGATATATATTACATATGTACTGTTAATTGGCTATATATATATAATGCATGTACTGTCAATGAGGAAATCAAATAGTACTCCATGTCAATATATATATATTTTTGTATATATACATATATGTGAGAATTTTCATATTTAGTAAGCATTCTGCATTCAATTTTTCTGTTAAAAGGTAACAACTAAAACATAAAGATTGGTCATTAAGTTTGTTTGGAAAACTTGCCCAGTAAAAAGTAAATACTAGCCAATCATGCTGGGAAAGCTGTCTGTTGTATTGGAGAGAGAAAATGGAGTCAGGACTTGGTAAGTCATACTTGGCTCCTTCATAGGGATCCTACCAATGTCTAGGTCCTTCCTCTATCCCTAGACCCTCCATCAAGTCAGTTAGCATCTAACCCCTAGAGTCCTCTATGCCAAGGCTGGACTAATAAAATCCACTTTGAATAATTCATAAGACATTTATAAGAAGGCAACAACATAACTGCACATGTTTAACTATAATATAAAACTGAACATGTTTAACTATAAAATAGCATATACAGGGAAGAGAGTCTCTTAAATCCCATTCTTCATTCTAATAGCTAGAGAAGGAATTCTCATGTCTTTTCAAAAACCACATGGGGTAAGGGAGCACCTCTGTAGTGTAATGATTGCCTGGTAGGTCCAAAGCCTTATACTTGATCCTCAGCACCTCAAATGAACGCACAGCATTCTCTTATTTTTCTTGGGGTTGTAATGAGAATAAGCTAGCCCTTGACAATGGATTTTAAGTTGTTCCTGAATATTGAGAACCTAGAGACCATAATGCCTTCTCAGAGTAAATGTTCAAAATAAATCATTCTCTTAATAGTGATCTAGAACCATGAGGGCCAGACATCTCCCTAGGTTTTCTGCTGCCTTGCTTGTAAAGAACAACATTAGATGATGCCGAACGTCTACGTTAGGCTCAGCACTCCCTACTACGCCTGCCCAACAGTTGCCCCTCCTCTTCCTCCAGTTAGACCTTGCTTCACTCCTGCTTACTCTCTCCATCTCTCTGCTCCCAAGGCCAATGGCCACTCTAGCTTTTAGACCTCCTGTCTTGACCCTACAGGCAAGTATCCATCTACCATCCTGTCTATCTGAGCTATGAGAGCTCCCCGAGGCTCTATTCTCTCTAATGCTTGGGTACTCTCTCTCCTAGTCTGTCAGTGTATGGAGGAGAGGACCCCGCCAGAAGCAGAAACATGGACATACATGGAAGATGATGACATGAGGGCTAAAGGCAGGGAGAGTGGGCAGGGAAATTGGTTTTCATCCCAAAGGTGGAGTGATGGCTTAGAACTAACCAGAACTTTTATTTGTGATTTCTCGAGTTCTGCAGATTGCTGAGAACATGGAATTTTTTCTTCTATGGTTATAAGAAAAAACAATTAAAGCATGCCCTTCCCCTCAGGAGAACATAAGTAGGCGATGAGGAGGTGAATAAGGAGAGGAGAGTCCTCTCTATTTTCTCTCCCGGAGAAATTCACTGTCCCTGGTGAGCAAACGAGTGGAGACCCCCATCAGAACACAAGCAACTGTCTTGGGTCAAGAGAGACCATAGCCACAGAGATTAACTCAGTGACAAGTGCCTGTCCCTGTCTGAGTAGTTCACTATCGATTGTAAACATGGCAATTTTAACAGAATTTTAATTTTAAGATAAATTTAGCTAAAAATTTTTAAAGAAGCCTCTCATTTGGTACCTTTCTACTCTGCAGGTTGTATCCTTACATTCATCTTGTGGTTCTGAAAATCAATGAATAAACACCTGCAGTGTTTGAGGATATATAAGGTAAATGCAAATGGCCTGGTTCTGTTGCTTCTTAAGCTGGTATATGACCTGTGTTTAGTTTTCCCACCAGTGTCCTTGAAAGGGAAAAGGGGTGGGGAGAAGAATATTGTCTGAATAATTGGAGGTCTGCTGGCTCTTCAGACAGCTCTTGTTTTATTCTCTTTCATGAGAAGGCCAAAAGTTATGAGATCTGAGAAGTATGGAGCAAGAATAGGGCTCTCTGGGGGAAACAGGGAGGCAGTGGGTCTCCACTCACACAGCTTTTAGCAGATGCCTGGTGGGGCAGAAACCTTGTACTGTTGGTTTCCCAGCTCCCGTTCATCTGCCACCAGGCTTGAGGAGGTTGACAACCACCAGAAAGTTAGGCAAGGAAATGCTACCATTCTCTAACGGCGGGACAAATGGGGGCTGGAAGTGGCAGGGCAGTGAGCGACTGAGTTGAAGATGAACTAGTTAAGTTAAAACATTTCAATCAAAACCGAAGAACTTAGTAAAAGGATAAGCAGAAAATAAGAAGACAAAATTTAACAAAGTGAAAATTGAAGATCTTTCCTGCTTGATGGAAACTGAGGAATAGGCCTGGCCAAAGCAGGGAGTTTAATTTGGGGAACTATATAAAAATATGGCTGAGGACAGAGGGAAAAGAGACAAAGGAGGTAGTGGAGTTTGGATTAAATTTGCAAACACCCTAGAAAAACCCCCAATTTTCAGCCTCAACTATTTGGATTCGTTTGTTTTCCCGTTTGCATCCCTTTTGTTTCTTGCTCTTGTGTTATTGCCATAGTTCAGAGACCAAAGGATGCATCAACTAAGAGTGGAATGCACAGCCTTGCCTTGTGGGTCTTAGGGGAAATGCTTTGAGTGTTCTATCTTCCACATTTAGTATAGTATTGACTCTAAGTTTGTAGAATATAGCCTTTATTGTGCTGACATATGTTCCCTCTATCCCTAGCTTCTTGGTGACTTTTATTATGAACACATATTGGATAGGGAAATGACAAGGACCAAGAGAGTTTGCCTGTGAGTCACCAAAGGAGGTTTATCAAGCAGTGTTAGCAATCAGGAGCTACAGGTACCACGTCTGTGAGATGGGCATACACTAACTGAATGGACCAACCTTCGCCCTTTCCCTTTCTGACAAACTGTCATTTCTACAATAGATATAGAAAAAGCAAGTGAGTACTATAGACTGCTCGTCAATATATTGTATCTCTGAAACCTATAAGAAGGGAACCTACTTAGTCTCATGGGCCCGGGCACTCCTCAGAGTCCCCAATATGCCATCTTTCCTTGGAGTTAACTACTCCCTAAAGAATCTCTTTCTTCAAAGAATGATTTGTCTCAGCCTTCCTCTTTCATCTGAGGACCTTTCAAGAAGTACAGTTTAAATGATCTGGCACTAAGCCCTATGTCCCTGCAATTGCCCTTGCCCGTATTGGCAGTGAAGTACTGCCCAGCTGAGGCTGAGCCCTCCACCCTGGACTCCAAGCTCTCCTGATGTGCCTTCTGGGAATTCCTTTCTTTACTACCCAGACCTATGTTTTATGCATCACCATCTCCAGCTGGCTTCCAAAGAATAGTGTTCACTTGCCTGTTCAGATTAATCCAGTAATTGCCAACACACACCATGTTACCAGTAGGCACTTTAATATCTGAAATCTTCAGGGGCTTCAGGTTATATGCATACAATAATAAAACCTAAAGAAAAATAAAGGAATATAAAAACACATCAAAACTCTACCTGAAAATTCCATCATTATTCCTTATAGAAAAGATTACCGTGACTTAAGGGGTTTTCTATAGTAAAGAAACAATTGAGGGTTTTTGTTATTTCTCATTTCAAAGTGACTTGAGAAATACGAAATGTTCGAAGTTAATTTGGTTATGGTAACACAGTCTTGAAATCCAGGAATGTGGGATGCAGAGGCACAAGAAGTGAGAGCTCAAAGTTAGCCTAGACTAACTACACAGTGAGTTCGAGAAAAAAAAAAAAAAAAAAAAAAAACACTGCCTAGAAAAAAAATACAAACAAAAAAGTCACAAATATAATTACACAAAAATAAGTGCTACTTGGAGAAATGTTTTGCACTCCAGTTAAATTTAAGTTTCAGCATTTGCAAGCCCCCTGTAGCAAGCACAGATACCTGCTGAGCGTACAGCTCAGTTTCCTGTTAATTCTCAGTAGGTACTCCTTTCTGAGAAAGGTCGGTTGAGTTTCCCACTGCCACACACCCGCTTACACTGTTCTCTGACTCTCTTCTCTATTTCAACTCCACATGACTTCATAGGCCTGTCTAAGAGGAGGGACCCACTTGGTGACTCATGCCCCAGTCATTTCCCTGTTGCTTGGATTCAGATAGTCCTTAGAGTCCTCTCCATGCAATGTGCCATCTATTCACAGTTGTGAATTCACAGAATGTGTGATTCACAGACAACCCTCCCCCTTCACTATAGAGCTTAGACAGATGAAGTTAGAGCAGACCATCTGAACTGACTGTTCAGGAACAGGTGCAGATCTCTGCTTCCACAAAAGTTAAATGTAAAGACTGTAGGGATATCTTTAAGATAGAAAATCACAAAGACAATAAAAGAAAAGGGAGTAAAAGACATGGGATTTAGCAACACTTGGAAGAAGAGAAGCATTTCAGAGACACAAAAAGAGAGGGAAGGTTGTATCCTAAGTGTCTTCAAAGGGATTGCCAACATCAATCATGATCTAGAATGGTGGGGAAAAAAAAAAAAAAAACCTCCAGGATTAGAGGGTTAGGCACCTGAGAAGGGAAGAACAGGTCTGTTCCTGTGCCCCAGTGGGATGATTCAATATTTCCCATGACACTGCTCCTGGGCATAACCTACACACTCTGTGCTCTTCAAATGTCAAATTAGACCATCTCTATTCAAGGCTTTAGCTATGGGGGTTAAGTGCTGGGGGAAATGTATTATGAATGTGAGCTATCCATGTACTCAGCCACAATGTTATGCAAGTAAATTCTCACTGGGAGCAGTGGCCAGCTAAAGAGAGAAGACTCACAGAAAATGGCATTTTGGTACCTTCCAATGAATTGCTGGCTCTCCCCCCAGTTATCCTACAGGCTTATCCATCAATAAGCCTGCTACCATGTGTTTTCAGTGCCTCCCTAAACATAATCCGACGGCCAAGGGTCCACTATAAAGGAAATGAAAGGCAAAAATAAAAACTAACGGAAGAAAGGAAGTCAGAGGATCAGACCTAAGATAGAACAGAAGAAATTATCAGTGACCATACCAAACCTTCAGGGAGAGAGGTGACAAATCCATGAAAAAAGACAGAAGAGTGACAGATGGCATGGGATGTTTGTGAGGAAGGGACACAGGGCTGCTTGAATGGAAAAAAGAATGAGGACCGAAAGACACTGTCACAGCCATGTAAACAAAGGAATGTTCAGAGCACAAAGATGTATCTGTCTTCCCTCCCCAAATGAGATACTAAACTCAAATCATAGATAACAGCGAGAAAAAAAGATAAGAAAAGTAAACTTTGAACCCATTAGGTTCACTATCTGAATAACAGAAACTCAGGAATATACAGAGATAGCCAAGGACCTAATAAAGATGAAAATCTCTATGAACTGACAATGTGATGTTCCAGGTTGAAAAGGGTGTCATTGGGATTCATCAAAATGAATGGGAGGTGATATTTAAGCATGCAATAGAATTTCATCACATGTGGGAAGATCTTGGAGCTTCCAGAGTTGCAGAAAAAGACCTGGCTTCCCATTGGGTGCACATCCAAAGGTGAGCACATCAGTCAATCAAAGCCGTAGTTGCACTCTGGGGGGTAGCAAAGCACCATTCTCAACAGCTAAGATGTGGACTCAACCTATGCCCAGCAACACATGAATGGGTAGATAAAGTACTTTCAAAATAGAACACTGTACAGGGCTGAAAATGAAACCTTGACATATGGGACGTGAGTGAGTCTAGAAGACAGAATGTGAGGTAAAATTAGTCAGATGAAGAAACACAAACACATATGGTCTCACGCATATGAAGAATAAAACATGGATCTCATAGAAGGCGACAGTAAGTGGTGTCTATCTGGAGGTTGGGGTGGCTTGGAGAGTGTTCACAGATGTTAGTTAAAAAGTATGTAATCAGTTATATAGGAGGATACTTTGTGTGACTGTTCAGAATAAACAGAGACAGAAAGTAAAAAATATTTGGGATATTGGGCAGGGTATTGAAGTAGTAGCTGTGCAACACTGTGAATCTACTAAGAACACTGGGCCATATACTTTAAATGGGTGAACTGATGGTCTGACAATTGTATCTTATTAAATGTGTGTGTGTGTGTGTGTGTGTGTGTGTGTGTGTTTCTGTCTGTCTGTCTCTATGTAGATGTATATGCATGCATATCCATGTGAATACTGGTATGCAAGTGTAAGTGCATGCATGTGTACATGCATGTTGAAGCCAGAGGTTGACAATGGACGTCTTCCTCAGTTATTACTCACCTTGTTTTGTGTTTTGTTTTGTTTTGTTTGAGACAGGGTCTCTCATTGGACTTGTAGCTTGCCACTTTGACTAGATGGCCAGCCAGGGAGCCTCCTGTACAGCTGCTTGTCATCACACTGGGATTTTGTTTTCTTACTTGGGTGCTTGGAATCTCAACTCAAGGCTTGAAGACAGGAAAGTTATCTTGTACTTTGGGGAAATTTTTTTTCTGTATTTGTGCAACTAATATCATCATGCCTCTGAACATCCCACCATGTCTGTTAAGGGCCGATAAAGTTCCCTAAAGTGTGTGAATGAAACATTTGCATTAGACACACACTTCAGATTTGTGCCAATGGCTTCCATCCTCTTCAGGCTAACACCTCTCTGCAGATTTAAAGTCTGAAGTTAGTGGATAAGTGACAGTGTGAGGGCAAAACATCACACCATCAGACTCTAGACACACTTACAGTTGCAACGACCATGCACCAGCGTGTCTAGCTGTGCCTCCTCCGCTTAGGTCCTTTGTGATCTTGAGTAAATTGTTTAAACAGCCATGTCTCTGCCTCCTTTTTTGTACACTGTGGATATGATCCTTGGTATTGGCTTATATATACACCTAGTAGCTTTGGGAACTATCTTCAGGAGGTTCAGATGCAGTTAACTATTTGATCAAGACCTCAAATCCAGACACAACCAAGAGGAAAGTCCTGGGCAATCATATGATGCCTTTAACCCTCCACTAACTATAGGAAGCCTAGCTCTTATCCTGCTACCCTGTTAGACTGAACTGGTCTTGAATACACAGCCTAGGAATAGTCTAGCTCTTGTTTAAAGACATAAAGACCTCCAGAAAGGAACTCAGCTCACATCTCTTGCCTCCAAGTATGGCTCAAATCCTGTACTAATTAAACATCTTGAGGGTCCATTTCTATCCAAGGTTGTGTTTTCACTTGCCAGATGAAGTCTTGCTGTTCAGTATTTTGCCTGATCAGACTTCCTGAATATGGTCATGCCTCTCTGTTTGCATTTTTTCTGTGATCTCAAGAAACCAGGCCTTAGACTGCCCAACCACATATAACACAGCAGCCTTTGAGGCAGTGTAGGAGACCAAAATATGTTAGCCATCAATCCCCTTGTCCTACTTTGTTTTCTATTGTAAGGATAAATAATATGGCCAAAAGAAACTTGGAGAAGAAAGGTTTATTTGGCTTGTAATTCAACATCGTAGTCTGTCACTGAGGGAAACCATGGCTGGTCTCAAGTGGAACTTGGAGGCAGGAACTGAAGCAGGGGCAGTGAAGGAGTACTTACTGGCTTGCTCCCCACAGCTAGCTCAACTTGCTTTCTTAGACACCCCAGAGGACTCTAGCTTGTATCAAGCTGACAATAAACACACCTTTGTCATGTGTCATTCCTATAGAATGCATATCTTGAAGCTAGTCACCATATAAGCACAATTCAGAGCTCATATGGAACCACAAAGTAGAGCCCTGTTTGCTTTTAGGAAGATGAGTGGGTTAAAGATCAAGGCTGTCTGGTATAACCTTGAGACAAATCTGAGTCATCAAGCCTCTGGCTCCAGGTACAGGTTTGTATTGCTGGGCTATGGCTCAATGTCTGTCTGGCTGAAAACAGAAATTCTTTACCATAGTCTATAAAACCAGAATCTGGGTGTTTCCTTAAATTTAAGTCTCTAATGGCTACTTACTTGCTGTTTCTATAAGGTACTGAAATTGTCTGAGAGTTGTTTATTTTGTAACAAAGATCTAATAGGTAATTTTGTGTGGCTCTTTTCTGTTCTAGGAAAAAAAAATTTTTTTTTCAGATAGGATAACCTGATTTCTGCTTTCTGTATTTAGGAAGTTAAGATTTTCTAAGTTATACACTTGAATCTAGCTCCAGAGTTCATTACTTGGAGAAATTTATCTCTCTGAATCCTCAGAAAACAATACAAAACAAAACAAACTTCCTATCCAAATCTCCTATTGCTGGGATTTCTATTCTACTAACCCCAGCATCCCAGGCTCCTACTGGCATTTCTGCTTCTAAGTAGTCAGTAGATGGAAATGGATGGAGTGACATCTCTTTCCCAGAGCATGCAAATGGCCTTTTAGCCCCCAGAAAATCTGAAGGGCTCAATCAGATGTAAGATTTCATTCATTCTGCCTGAGATTCAGAGTCTCCTACAGATATCATCCAAGGACTGAGTGTGGCATCTTGCTTACTTAGAAATACTCTGGAGTCAAATGGCCCCAGACTGTGGCCTTGCCAACTGACAGTCCTCCATTCTTGGTCTCAGTCTCCTCTCTGTAAAATGGGATTAGACGTCTCACCTACCTCATATAGCTGCTGTCAAGCTAATGGAAACAAAATGGCTGCCATGTACCCAACTCTGCTAGGGCAGTGGTTCTCAACTCTCCTAACGCTGCAACTTTTTAATGCAATTCCTCATGTTGTGGTGATCTTGCAACCATAAAATTATTTTTGTTGCTACTTCACAACTGTAGTTTTGCTACTATTATGGATTGCAATGTAAATATGTGTGTTTTCTGATGGTATTTTGGGGGTTGTGATCCTCAGGTTGAGAACCCCTGGTCTAGGGTTTTCTGAGTCTCAGAACCCAACACCCACCCATAGATCTGCATGCAAAAATAATTAGCATGTGAATGAACAGCAATACCAATATCTAAGTTAATCAACAATTGTCAGAACCGTCTTTGAAAAAGGTTAAGAATTTGGGATCTGAGATCATCCAAGGAAAGGTTTCTTTGTGATTTCTTTGACAGCTACTTTACCTTTTATCATGAAACACACACTTACATGGACACATGTTCACTGTCTAAGAAGGAAAAATGGATACAAGATGAGAGAAAAGTGAAACTATGCTCTGCTTATTTTTCTTGTGCCTTGAGAAAAATTATCCACCTTAAATCAGAATTTGTTGGTTGGGACTCTGTGCCTAACCTCCTGACATCGGTTCCTGAAGCACTTGTTCACTGTCAGACATGCCTGTTTATGGACAAAACCTTGTTACCCCAATTATGCTAGAGATGAAGGAGGCTTAGCATCTCAATCCTAGAGGATGGTTTCTGTCACCTGACATCAACACAAGGACATCCAGGTCATCCTGCCCACCCAGTAACTGACAGTTTTACACAGTGGTGACCTGAACGTATATTAATTTTAAAAGACTATTGCTTAGATGAACATTCTCTTTTTCAACTAAAAACCTTCCAAACCTTCCATATTTTATCTTTCTGTTGTTGTCTTTCTGCAAGTAAATACATTCTGATATATGATGATCAACTCATCCTTGAAATTTTGTCTCTAACAACATATGTCATGAAAGGAAATTTTTTCACTTGTACGTGATGTTTGCTTTTTTTTTAACCTGTCATATTTCCTTTTAAGAAGTTCTACTTGTGAGATGGAGTGATGTCTCTGTAGGAAGGAGAGTGAGGATACAGGTGTAAACACCCAGAATACACATAAAAATACTGGCATGGCTGCATGTGCCCAAAGCCCCAGTGTTATAGAAGCAGAGACAGGTAGATCCAGGAGCTCACTGGCCAGGTAACAGAGCAAGGATCAGTAGAGAAAAACACTAGGTGCCATTTCCTGGTCTTTACTCATGTGCATGAAGTGTACACACACACACACACACACACGCACACTCACATGCACACACTCAGTGCTACTTATGACTGACTGTATTGACTCTCTGACCTATTAACATTTGAGGAAATAAAATTTGAAAGCTACCATAGTAAATTTCCTTGAAAGATATGATAGGTATACTACTTTGAAAGTTGGATGGAATATCTGGCAAGGATTTTGTTAGGAAATGGGGTAACAGATGGTGTGTATAGCTCTCTATAGACATTCACAGATTCAACCAATTACAGGCAGAAAATATTTTTTGTAGTATCTGCTGAACAGAGAGATTCTGTCATGTCATTATTCTCTATATAACACAGCATAGAAACTATGCACACATTTTCATTGTGTTCCATGTTATATCGAATGGAGAAATGCTTGAAAGTGCACACAAGGATGTATGTAGGGCATATTCAAATATGTCATTGTAAAAAAGGGACTTGAGCATCCATGTATTCTGGTGTCTTTGGAAAATCCTGGAACCAATCACCTGTAGATGACAAGGGATGGTGTGCCTTTCAAAGATGAAACACAGCTTTTTTTTTTTGGTTTTTCGAGACAAGGTTTCTCTGTGTAGCCCTGGCTGTCCTGGACTCACTTTGTAGACCAGGCTGGCTTTGAACTCGCTAAGATCCGCCTGCCTCTGCCTCCCAAGTGCTGGGATTAAAGGCGTGCGCCACCACCGCCCGGCTGAAACACAGCTTTAAAAATATCTAGGAAGTAATAGGGTAAATCTCTCTTTTTGTCTGAATAGGGGAAGCGGTATAATTGGCCCAATGTTAGCAGGCTTCTAGCCTAAAAGGTGGGCCTATGAGGCTTCTGATTTGACAGGGTTACAGGAGTCAAGGAGTTGCAGAAGCTACCAGAGGCACCGCTGGAGGCGAAGGAGCTTTGTGCCAGAAATGCAAAAGGAGACCAATGCAGGAGACAAAAAAACAAAGGAAAACACCAGGCAAGGAAAAGCCCCAAGGCTAGTATTCTATGGGAAAATGCCTGAGGCTCTTCTTAGAGAAAACAATCTGAAGAATTCTACACTAGAAGGGTGCTCCATAAAGGTTATATTGACCAAATGCTCCCCTTTTCAAAGCCTGACCCATTTTCAAGACTTCCCTAGAATCTGAAGCAGTGCTCCATTGTAGTCATTAAGGGATTGATCCCTCCTACCGCTTCCCTTAGAGCTGTTCTAAGCCTTATCTCTGAGTGGCATATTTAACTCCAGGTGGGTTGTATACCATGGGTTCCGCATCCTTTGGAGGTTTGTCCAGGGGAGGAATATACCACTGAAAGCAAAGTTCTTTGTTGGAAGTTTGCACTGCCACTACTGATGCGAAGTCTGTGTAAGATGGACTGCCAAGCTTGCCAGATATATCAGACTGCAGGGAGCTGTCTCGGTAAATCTAGCAAAGAGTAAAAATGAGAAGTTAGTGACAATATGTCAGTGTGGTTGCTGATGACTCATTCAATATTTAAAGCAAATTACTGGCTGTATTAAAAAAAAAAAACTCAGGGAGTTGCCTCAGCTTATTTTATGAAAGTAGACCTTAAAACTGCCCCCTAGATTACCGTAGCATAAATTCTCATATAACAAATGATGCTTTAAAACCCCATGAACTGAACAGATGTCTTCTACTTTAGGTCTTCTACTTCCAGGGCGGAAGTACCCTGAAACTGGTTGCCAAGAACTACCCATTACATTGTTTCTGCTTTACACACTGGGGAGAAAATATGTGCTTCGAGCTCCAGCACAATTGGTTACTACATGCTACTCGCAGACAGTGTGCTCACAACCCTTGAGGTGATCATTAGACTAATAGGGCATCAGTATCAACCTGGGGTGACCAGAGTCGTCAGGACTTGTCTCTCAAGCAGGAGGACCTGAGTTCAATCCTCAGAGTCCATGTGGAAAAGGCGAAAAAGGCGAGCACAGTGGGATGTATTACAGAATCACCACCAGCAGGTGGAGACAGGCGGATCCCTGAGGCGAACTGACCTCTAAGTGCTGGGCCAGTGAGAGATCCAGTCTCTAAAATCAAGGCGGGTATCTCCTAGAGAATGACATCTGTGGTTATCCTCTGGCATCCACGTGCAGTACACGTGCGTGCATACCCACAAGTACACATGCCTGAACATATACACTTAGTTAATATGAAAACATGCATTTTCCATTATCTTTAAAACACTATAGTATTTAGCTGTTGGTGAGGTCAATTATATACATACATATTTAATATGTATATATTAAACTATATGTATTTATATAATAAAATATAATATATATACACATAGAGTAAACATAAAATGGTGATATATATATACATATATATATATATATCAAACACTTTTTTATGTTCTCTTAATTCTTTAAAAGAAGTAAGACAACAGACCTAATATCCTATCAAAACCAACTCATCCCAGCTAATCGAATATTTGGACTTGCACAAGCTGCACAGGGACTCAGTCCATAAGCGTGTATAACCCAGCACTGTGCATGATTTTAATCATCTTCTATTTGGGATCTCTAATTTGATTTGTTTGATGCCTTTGTTTTCCATTGCAAAGCTCCAATAGATTCAACACAGCACAACACTCAGCAATGATTGTTATGGAAAGGTACCTACTTCTTGGTGGGGGAACACAGGTTGAAGTATCAAAGCAAGGAAACAGTTTGATTGAAGTAGCCTCCCGAGTGATTAAAGGCTCAAAAATGTTATTATAAAAATCAGCCAAGCTTAGAGATTTTATAAAAAAAAAAATCCCCAAAGACTTCATGCTCATTAGTTACCTACCCCAGTGAAATGAACACATGATTAGGTACCTGGCACCTGTCAGGCAAATGACAGTGATCTCAGAGCTGATTATTCTGGGATAGTGTTACCCTAATTGTCTAAAAACAACAGTATACGGGTGAAACAAAATGTGTCGCAACACCACTACCATGAGAAATGACAGAGGAATGTAGATTGTATTTAAACTTCTGCCTGTGGAACTCCAGCCTCAGAATAGCCCAGGTAGCCCTCCATACCCTCCATACCAGAACAACTGGGCCAGCGATACTTACAAAACAGACTTCAGGCACACACATTAGTTTCCAAGGTCTTATTCAATATTCATAAGAGTGGAACTATGAAGACTCTGTTCCTCAGCCCTCAAGTCCCCTATCCTCTCCTTCCAGAGCCAAGGTATAACCAGGTAGGATGGCTAAAGCCTATAATTCTATCACTTAGCGGACAGAAGGAGACACTGTTAGTTTGAGGGGAACCTCAGCTACAGAGTAAGTTCCAGGTCAGACTGGTCTAAATTAAGGCACTGAAACAAACAATAAACAAAAACAATCAGAAATAAAGAATAAAACAAAACAACAACAAAAATCAAGGTGTCTGGGACATATACAGTAATCCACAAGGGAGTCAGTCTCAGTGGATCAGAATCTACACAGTTTTCTCCCATGTTACGTGTGGTTGTGGAAGATCTTACTGGTCTACCCATTCCTTTCATTCCTCTGTTGAAAGAAAGTTACTTGATTGATGAATTTGGGGGAAATATTTGGGATGTATATATTTCTGCTTTTCTTTGGAGTGAACTCTTTGTTGGTTGGACATTCTTTGTTCCTTCACATGAGATTTTAAGGAGCTCCATGTAGAAGCCTGATGTGTTCCAATACTATGTGAAGGGCAAGGAAATTCACTACAAGCAAATCCCCATACCAACACATAGGAAGCCACACTCTGCATTATCAATGTTTTGATTCATAGAAAGAGATATTTTTCCTCCTAATCCTACTCTTGCATTTCTCAGTGTGCTAGAGTTCACTCCAGGAATGGGGTGTTACATATCAGAAATGTAACAGTTGTCCAGTTTCCAGGAAGATGGGAAAGTCCTTTGAAACACCTTCCTACATAATTCTAACATGTTACCTCAGGGACAACTCATTAACCATTTCTTTATCTGAGATCAGTTTCAGTTGTTTGTTTTAGTGTTGAGGTGGGGTATCATTGTTCAACCTAACAGGTTTCATCAGATAGCCCAGGCTGATGGGAAACTCATGATTCTCCTGGCTTAGTCTCCTGAGTGCTGGGATTATGGACATGAGCCAACATACTTGGCTCTGTAACAGAGTTCTTAAAAGTTCCTAAATGAGTCTTTCTTTGTTTTATTATTTAAATTTTTCATGTTGTTATATAATATATAGTCCAGGCTACAATCTTTATGTCTCAGCCTCCAGAATGTTGGTGTCACAAGAATGCACAACCACCATGTTCTATCATTTCTGAGGTGACAGTTTATCTTTTTAAAAAATCAAAACAAGGACTTAAAGTTCTTGTTGTGCAGATCTTTCACTTGCTTGGTTAGAGTTACCTCCAGGTATTTTATATTATTTGCGGCTATTGGGAAGAGTGTTGCTTCCCTAATTTCTTTCTCAGCCCATTTATCTTTTGTGGAAATTTTACATTTCGAATTAATTTTGTAACCAGCCACCTTGCTGAAGGTGTTTATCAGTTGTAGGAGTTCTCTGGTGGAATCTTTGGGGTCACTTATATATGCTATAATATCATCTGCAAATAGGGATACTTTGACTTCTTCCTTTCCAACTTGCATCCCCTTGATCTCCTTTAGTTGTCTTATTGCTCTACCTAGGACTCCAAGTTGAAGAGTTAGTGGGAGAATGGGCATCCTTGCCTTTACCCTGATTTTAGAGGAAATGCTCTAAGTTTATCTAAATATATATTCAATGCTATTCCCATCAAAATACCAACACAATTCTTTACAGACCTTGCAAGAACAATTCCCAACTTCATGTGAAAAAATAAAAAACCCAGAATAACTAAATCAATCCTGTACAATAAAAATCTCTGGAGGTATCACCATCCCTGATTTCAAGCTATACTACAGAGAAATAGTAATAAAAACATCATGGTACCAGCATAGAAACAGACTGGTTGATCAATGGAATCGAATCGAAGACCCAGAAATAAACGCACACACCTATGGTCACTTAATTTTTGACAAAGAAGCCAAAACCATACAACCAAAAAAGGACAGCATCTTCAACAAATGGTGCTAGTCTAACTGTATGTCGACATGTGAAAGAATGCAAATAGACCCATATTTATCACCCTGCACAAAACTTAAGTCCAAGTGGATCAAAGACCTTAACATAAAGCTGGATGCACTGAATCTAATATAAGAGAAAGTGAGGAAAAGCCTCACACTCATTGGCACAGGTGACAACTTCCTGAACAGAACACCAACAGCTCAGGCTCTAAGACAAACAATCAATAAATTGCACTCCCACCAGCAATGGAGGAGTGTTCTTTCTCCTCATCCTTGCCAGCATGTGTTGTCATTTGAGTTTTTGATCTTAGCCATTCTGATGGATATGAGGTGGAATCTCAGAGTCATTTTGAGCTGCATTTCTCTGATGACTAAGGATGATGAGAATTTCTTCAAGTGTCTCTTGGCCATTAGAGATTCCTCTTTTGTGAATTTTCTGTTTAGTTCTGTACCCCATTTTTGGATTGGATTATTTGGTTTCTTGGTGTTTAATTTCTTGAGTTCTTTATATATTTTGGATGTTAGCCCTCTGTCAGATGTGGGGTTGGTGAAGATCTTTTCCCAGTCTGCAGGCTGCTGTTTTGCTCGAATGACAGTGTCCTTTGCCTTACAGAAAACTTTTCAATTTCGTAAGGTCCCATTTATTAATCATTGGTCTTAGAGCCTGATGTTCTGTTCAGGAAGTTGTCACCTGTGCCAATGAGTTGGAAGTTTTTCTCTACTTTCTCTTTTATTAGATTTAATATGTCCAGTTTTGTGTTGAGGTCTTTCATCCATTTGGATTTGAGTTTCGTGCAGGGTGATAAGCATGGGTCTATTTGCATTCTTCTACCATGCTGGTTTTTTTAAGTAACTCTTAAAACTTCATTTATATTCATCTTTTTGTGCCTTGTCAATAGGAATCTCTAAAGATTTCATATTACATATTTTGCAAATAGCCATTGAATTTAATAGCACTTTCCCAAATAAAAAGTTCTTAATTCATCTATAGCTTTCACTTCTATTAATATTAACTGTTGTTAAAGGTAAAATGAATCTTTTACACACTTAAAACAAATATAAAGAACTTAGATATGGGTTTAGAAAGACTCCGACTAGGTCATGACGAAGGGACGACACTGGGATTCACATCAGATCTTAGCAAAATGGCTTCCTGAAAAACACTGATTCCGTGGGAATATAGAAGATTTCATTTCAAAGGGCATTTCAAAGGTCAGTGAGAATGAAAAGAAGGCTTGAAGGCGGAATCATCCTGAAACCCCAGGTGCCTTGGTTTACCTCCTTACATGATTCTACAGAAATGAGCCTTTGCAGAACTCTGTGTATCCTAGAAATCTCTGTGCCACCTGGAGGCTGATATGCTCCTCTGAAATAGGAGAGTGATCTAACACAATCCATATAGATAGGTTTTAGAAGCTCACCTTGGCTGATGGTTCAAACAGGACATTCTCTACTGGAAAGAGGTTTTCCAAACCTTGAAGAAGCTCCTTTGGAAATCCCTCAATGCACGAAGAAGAGTAGAGTTGTAGGAATTGTCTCAGGAAAAGATGCATCTCTTTTTGGCGCAAAATCAGTTCAGAGTTGAACAGGGATGTGAGGAGCATATCATCAGGCAAAGAAATCCCCGAGACTGGAGTTGCTGATGCTTAGGGAACAAAAAGATCACTATTTAGGTCTGTATGAGTGATGGAATTGTCCAGCTTTGGTATTCATTCACTGCCTGCTATGGCGCCCAACCAGCTAGTGTCCTGGTTGTTGTTCACTTTGCTCTGTGGGATTTATATGTTAATGGACGACTGATTGCCACAGGCCCGTAGGGAAATATCAGAGGCACATAAGGATATTGCTTTTGGTCATAAATATTAACAACTGCACCATCTATTCTGTCTACCTGTCTAATTTTGGGTTCCCATGAATCTCTCCCTGTAGTAGAGATTTGGATGTTTGGTATTCTTCTGAAGAGAGATCTCTCACAGACCTTTGTGGGTGGTTATGAAAACTGGGTCCAGGAGGAAGGGAGAACTAGAAGCATGCGTAAATGAATGGGACAGGCCTGTGGACAACAGGGGATCAGTCCTGCTAAGATCTTCTGAAAAACAACAAAACAAACAAATAAAAAAACAAAACCATGAGGGACAGTCTCCAGCCAGAAACTGCAGCACTCCTCTGCTATCTCCTGCCTTACTGGCTAAGGTTACTGCTCAGTGTGGAGAGCCTTGGCACCCCAGCTTTACTGGCTGGGCAAACCCCTAAGAAAGCCCAAAGCATAAAAGCAGAGAGACCAGTGCATCTGTGGAAAGTACCAGCCATTGCATTCAGAGGCAAGCTGGTTGCTGTAGTGGCAGGGCATCTTCAGAGCTGGATGTTCAGGCTAAAGTCCACCTCCTCTCCCTCTGAATGAGTTTCCAAAACTGCAGACCACAGGACAATAAGCTTTCAACTCTGACAACCTCCCCGTGATTGCTCATCCTCTTTCTAACACCCGATGACTGCGCTCAGTCATTCTGTGACTCAGTCTGGCTGCCCTGCTGGCCTGTCAGTTACTGGACACTAGCGTGGACCAAACAGTCTTTCTTGACCTCATGCATGAGCAACACTAGATGACTAACTTCAAGGGCACTGATAAGGCATAATAAAATAATAGTATTGTCATAATAATCATGGGAAAGGGCTGATGTCAGCATACTTTATCAGTTTCTCTAGACATTCTTTACATGGTATGCTGGCTGGTTTTATGTCAACTTGACACAAGCTTGAGTCATTTGGGAAGAGGGGGACCTCAATTGAGAAAATGCCCCCACTAGACTGACCACAGCCTGCTTGGTATTTTCTTAATTCATGACAGCTATGGGAGGGCCAAGATCCTTGTGGATGGTGCCACTCCTCCTGAGCAGGTATTCCTCCTGGGTGCTATTTTAAAAAAGCAGGCTGAGCAAAACCACGAGGAGTAAGCCAGTAAGAATCAATGTCTATGACCTCTACCTCAAGTCCTATCTCCAGGAACCTGCTTTGAGTTGCTGACCTCAGCAACAGAGTGTGATGTAACCAAACTTTTTTAAATTATTCAACTATATATTTATTAATAAACTATAAACACTTATAACAAATATAAACACTTAACTACTAACCCTACAAATGCCTACAACCCCTATGACCTAACCACTAAACCTATTGATAACTATTACAACTATTTTCATAATCTTTTAGAAGGATACAGTCTCTGGGGCAGGTCCTCAGTCATCAGGAACACAGTCTCTGGGGTAGACTCTTTAATGCACTTAGCAGTCTTTCTTCTGGAATATCTCAGACATAGATTCGTCAGGGTAAATTGGCTATGGCAGTTTCACCTTAAATAAGGCTTGAGGCTTTCTTCTCTCTGAGAGACCTCAGCCATCTGTAGGCCAACTTATTTCCTTTGTATCAGCAACTCTGCTGCTCTGCCTCAGTCTTTAAAGCTGGCCACAGTTTCATTCAGGCCACTGTTTGGACAGGTCAAACCCCTCTAGGCAAAAACTGAGCCACAGGGTTTAGTCCTTGGCCTTTTGGTGTGTTGCTGAGGTTTTCTCTGCTCACCAGCTTCTTTCTGCCTCAGGGAGATCTGGCCATCAGTTCACCAGCACTTTCTCCATCAGACGATAGAAACTACTCATTGTCCTTTCTAGCATGAGGACTCACTGGCATCAGAGCTCTCTAGCATGGGGCCCCCTGGCTCCATCCACTTGTCCTTAAATAGGATCTCTCCTTGTTCCACCTGCTTCAGCTTAATCTGGGCCCTGCCCACTTAGCAGCTGAGAACAATGCCAGGCCATAAACCTTTTTTTTAGTCCATAAAGTCTTTCCTTGTTTCACCTTGCTTCCTTCTTGGTTTTAGTCCATAGAGACTCCCCTTGCCACACCTGACTTCAACCTTGTTTTTAGTCCATAAAGCTGATAAACTAATTGCCCACAGCCAAGTTGATCTTCATGCCCTGGATTAAGAGACTGTATCAGAAACCCCTGGATATTAACTAAATCTAATTTATATTAATCTATCTCCCTACAGTGTGACCCCAGAGCTGTAAGCTGGAATAAACTCTTTCCTCTTCAAGTTGGTTTGGTCTTGGTGTTTTATCACTTTATCACAGGAATAGAAACTCAAACTAAGATGCGTGGTGATTTTTTTAAACTAAAATTAAATACTCTCTCCAAAGTCATGCATCTTGTCACTTTTACATGCCAAATAATAGAACACACCCTAAAGCCAAATTCCATCTTATTCATTTTGTAAAGCTCTGTAGTCCTTGTTTTTTTTTTTGTTTGTTTGTTTTTGTTTTTTACTTGCTTTGCCCTATGGACCGTTTTGGCAATCTTGGGAATCCACCAGGTACCTTTTTGTCATGATGTTTTTAAATACATTAAATAAGATGTGTGGAATTTCTACAGAAATTCCAATTACATTGAAATATTATTCCAGTTGAAGGTCCCTGTGCTCCAGATTCAAGTCCCTAAAACACCCATCTTTTGATGGACCTTTATTCAGGTGTCAAAACTACTCTATACTCTACGTTAGAAATGTGACCAAAGTAGGAAAAGGAAAATCATTCATTCCTTCTGAACACATTGAGACTCACCGAGAAGCTTGCTCATGTTGTTAATTCTACGTAGGTGTATGTAGTAGCGAATGAGAAGGATCCACGTAATATCCACTTTGGTATAACTCTTCTTTTTACCTTCTATACTCTCATACATATCATCATTTTGGTACAAAAATGAACTGGATGTCTGGAAATTAACTTGGTAGTTTTCTGAAAGTAAAACAAACATGCGATTATAACACAGTGCTGTGCTTCTCCTGAAATAAGCCGATGCATGGGGTCTATCGGGGTAGGAACATAGCTTATATAGGAAAGACTGTTAGATGAACACATGTTCAATTAAAAAATGTAATACAACACTAACAAACACAATGTTAAAATAAAAATACTGGAGGGAGATATTTAGTGCACGTATCACTGTTGCTTTTTTTTAAATGAAAATATTTTATTTATTTATTTTTGGTTTTTCAGGGTAGGGTTTCTCTGTGTGGTCCTGGCTGTCCTGGAACTCACTCTGTAGACCAGGCTAGGCTTGAAATCACAGAGATTCACCTGCCTCTGTCCCCAGAGTGCTGGGATTAAAAGCATGTGCCACCACACCCAGCTTATTTTTATTTTATATGTTTGAGTGTTTTGCCTGTATGTAAGTATGTACAATATGTACATGCCTGGTACACACAAAGGCCAAAGAAGGCATCAGGCCTACTGGACAGGAGTTTTGGATGGTTGTGAGCTACCATGTGGGTGTTGGAAACTGAACCCAGGTCCTGGGCAAGAGCAGAGAGTGCCCCTGGCTCCTAAGGCATCTCTCCAGTCTCCAAAATTGTTTTGTTTATTTATGGTTCTGGGAATTGAACCTACAGCCTTATGCCTGCTAAGCAAGTGCTCTGGCAGTGAGTTATCCACAGCCCAGCTTCATTTTATATAACACATCCAAACCTATGCTCAAACCAGTTTTTCAAAAGTCAGACAGCTCAGTTTCAATAAGCAGTTCATAGGAGAGGAATCCAAAGAATTTCAACAAATAACTGGTAGGCCCAAAGGATGAAAAATTTTAGCATCACCAAAAATCAGGGAAATACAAGTTCAAGGTGAAGTATCCTTTTTTCATCCCTCGGGAACTGACACAGTGATATCTGACTGTAGAAAGTGGCCACTTGGAAGAAAACTGAGTGTGCACACACTTACTCCTAAGTGCAACAGTGCCATAGGTGGATAAGGCAGGATCTAACAAACTGGAAAATGAAGACACTGGTGCGTGCATACAGAGTGCTGTTCGAAGATGTACCCCGTAGTTTTTCAGTAGAAAAAGGGAAGTATGAAACAGAAAACAGTTTATTCGTCTGACATTTCTGAAAGGAAGCAGGATGAACCGGATCCATCTGTAAGGAAAAAAGTGCAGTGTGGAGGAGCAGTCCATGTCTCAGCAGTGACGCTCACCAGCATGAGAGACTGACGATCTCTGCGCCACCCGCGAGTTCATCAGGGCACACTGGGAGTGCTAATAGAGAGACATTAACGATTGATCATGATCTAATGTGCAGATTCGACAGGAGAGAGACAGAGAGAGGTACGACTGAGGTAAGTTCAAGGGCGTGTAGGGCGATTCCTTATGCCACTTATGTACAAACAACATTTACATATGATATTTGATCAGGGAACAGTAATTGTCTATGGGGATGAGAGAGATGGAGATGAACGGACCTTCTGTGGATAGTGCTCTAGGCGTGTTTTCTTGACTAATGCACTGAATTCCCATGCACTTATTGTCAGCAGGGAACGAGGCTTCTCTGATGGTCTGTATAGTCACCTAACATTTACCACCCACCTTAGAAACAGAATACTGCCCCTGCGATTTTAGAGTGCCTTGTAAAAAGCCTTTCCTTAAATCCATGTCCCTGTCTCTGTCTGAAGCCATCAGCCACAGATAACCATTAACCAAACTTTTATTCCAGGAATCACACAACTGTCACCATATATATATATTCCTTGGAATCCTTTGGAAACTTTGTTTGGAGGAAAATTACCCATGTTTATAACCTTTTGCACTAGACATTATGCTTTTAAGTTTTATCTAACCTGTTTATAGGTATAGTTCATTATTTTCATTGCTTTATAGTAGTCCATTAAATAAATATAGTACAATTTATCTAATCTATTGTTGATAGACATGAGTTCTGATCGTATTTTTAGTTTTTAAAGATTTACTCATTTTTGTGTTATGTGTATAAGTGTTAGTTTTCATGTAGTATGTGCACCATTTGAACGTCTGAGGGGCATGGAGGCCAGAAGAGAGCATCGAATTCCCTGTAACTGGAGTTACGGATGTTTGTGAGCTATAATATGGGTGCTTTTAACACTGGTACTTCTTCCCAGCCCCTGTATTTTGCTTTGCTTTTATTTTGCTATTTTAAACAAGACTGCCATGAATATTTGAGTATATATTATTTGATACAAATAATATACAAATTACACAAATATACAAAGTGTACAAAGTACCAGAAAGCAAATTTATTTGTTCTTTTTCTGGTATTTTAAGAAGAATCCTGCCTTTTGCTCTTTTGTATAAATTGTAGCATGTTTATCAACTACCACCAAAATGAAACTTGTTAAAATTGTTATTAAAGCTTCATTAAATTTACATGTCATCTTTAAGGGACTTACAGAAGTATACCCCAGTCACTGATACACATGGCATGCTCTCCTGCCTTTGTCAATAGCTTTTGATGAGTCCTTTATTGAGTTCTTTATTAATAACTTTGGTTAATCACTACTAATTGAACCTTTTAAAAAGTATTATCTTTGAAATCTATAGAAATAAAATCTTTCAAAGTTATTTTTGAGAGTTTCATGTGTGAGTTCCTTTTCCTGATATTTCTACCCCTCCCTTCTCCCTCCATCTCCTCCATGTACCCCACATCTTGCCCCTCCAATTCATGATTCTCTAATCATGCACATGCAAACACAACTTAATGACTCCAATTAGTTTTGCCTTCTTGTATGTGCAGGTGTTTGGGACTGACAGGTTAGAATTGGATAACCTATGAGGGGACTTGTCCCTCGAGAAACTAATTCTTTCCCCCTCCCCACCACACACACACACACACACACACACACACACAATTAGCAGCCAGTGATTGCCTGTAGCTCTTCATATAAGGATGGGGCCTTGTGAAATCTTTCCTCATCCACGTTGCCATGTTAATGGGTGTGGTCATTTGACAGGTCTTGTTGAGGCATACTGTTATGATTTCATGGATTCAGCTTCCATTATGTCTAAGAGATACTATCTTGCAGGAGGCATTGAACTTTTTCTTTCTCTTTTCCACTATGTTCCCTGAGCTATAGGTGTATGGAATGTGTTGTAGATATACTAATTGGGGACATGAACCCCACAGTCACTTATTGTCTACCTTCTGGCCAGTTGTAGATCTCTGTATAGCTTCTGTCTACTGCAAAAAAGAGTCTTTGATGATGGGTGTAGCTTACACATACCTATTGGTATAATGTATTTAGAATACAGGTGTATTGAACTAGGAACATTTAGGTTTTCCCCTGGGGTCTATGGCCCCTCCAGCCACAGGTTCTTGTCTTGGTTTACAGTTCCCTTCCATAAAGCAGGTCTTAAGTCCAATTAGCCAACTGTTGGTAACTCCCAAGATATAAATGCCACTATTACATCATTGGGGATATCCTGGCAGACAAGTGGTTGCTGTGGTTCACAGGCTTTATACCTGGGTGGAACTGTTGATAACTTTTCTCCCTTGGTATTTTGGAGAGCACCTTCCAGTACTATGGGAGCTGGTCTGCTCAGGGAAGAGCCTTCCAGGTAAACACCAGCTGAATTCTGCGAGTCCTGTGACCTGAGTGTGTGGGAGTCAACCAAAGGCAATAGCAATAGCCTATGCTTTTTGGGGAGAAGGGTTCCATGGACCCCACCCTAACAACTCGAAGAATAACATCTCTTGCCTGGCGCTGGGTTCTTTATGGCATAACTTCCTTTAAGGTATATATGTATGTATGCATGCATGCATGTATGTATGTATGTATGTGTGTATGTGTGTATGTGTATATATTTTAAAAATTTGTGAGTTATATATGATACACACACACACATACACAATGTACTTTTAAGTAAGCTTATAAAGTAACTCTTCCTTATGGCTTTTTCAAACTTCCTTTGTGTTATTTATCTCTTTTTACCTCTTGCTCTGTTACTCTCCATCCCCAACCCAGTTAGCTCCTCCCACCCTTTTCTTCTTCCCTATTTTATCATGCCTGTGTTCTGCTCTCCCTTTCTCTGGCGCCCCTGCGAGGAACTTCCCCCATGGTTCCTTTCTGCTTTCCTGGCTTCTGCAGTTACCCTTAATTATATGCTTTGTCTTCCTTGGTCTGGGCTAACTCGCTCATATAATATTTTCCAGTTCCATCTGTTTACCCGCAAGTTTCACTTTTCTTTACAGACAATTAAAATTCCATTGTGAATGTATCCATTTTCACTAGCCAGCCTTTATGATGGCTAGCTAGGCTGATTCCATCCCCTAGCTATTGTGAACAGAATGGCAATGAAAGTGTCCAAGCAACTATTCCTGCAGCAAGAAGTCCCGTGGGTGCATTTGGAAGATATACTTTTAGCCTTAAAAAAATTCGCCATACTGGTCTCCTGTGGCTGCACCACTTTGCAGTCCTACAAACAGTGAGGTACAGTTAGCCTTCCCCTACATTCTGACCAGCATTTGTTGCCAGTTTTCTTGATGTTAGCCATTCTGACTGGGGTTAGATGAAATCTCAAAGGAGCTTTAAATAACATTTTTCTGATTGCTAAGGACATAGAACAGATTTTTTTTAGGTAAGAAATAACATCTTGCAAACAGCAACCCTGCTAGATGCACCTTCTTGTGCATAGCTTGGGGTCCTATTTGTGGGAACCATCCATGGCTAATGGCAGGTCATTCTTATTGTTTATTTTCTGAATATTATCATGCCAGACAGAATATCCAGGACAATTTTGAATTTAAGTCATGGCAAGCATTTCACTTTTGCTTCTAAAGGGAAGAGTTTAGCGTCCAAACACAGAAGGTAAGTGCTAAGAGTGTTTTTTCCCCACTCAGAATTCTATTGTTTTTTTATGTTCAATTATATAAGTGTGCATACATGAATGTGTGTGCGTGTGCCTCTGTGTGTGTGTTTCTGCTTACACGGGTGCAGTTGCCCTTTTGGCTACCAGAAGAGGTTGTCAAGATGTCCTGGAGCTGGAGTTACAGGTGGCTGTGAGATGCCCAATGTGGACACTGGGAAGGGAACTCAGGTCCCCTAACAAGAGCAGTGCACGCACTTAATTGCTGAGCAGTCTCTCCAGCCCCTTAATATTTTTTTAAATGAAGGAAATTTCCTTTAATTCGGGTTTAGAGTCATGGATGATTGTTTAATTTTATTGAAATTTTTTGTGCCCATTTGAGATGATGATTATTTTCATCTACTCATGTAGGGATTGGCTTCAACAGATTTTCTAATTTTGAATTACATTTGCTTTCCCGGAAGGAATCCAATTTGGCAGTATGTATCTTTCAATGTATTGCTTATCTTCACTCGTCATGCATGTACGTGACAAAAAATAAAACTCTCTCTCCCCAGAGGCCAGCACTTTTCACCGTTTGTACCTTCCTTCTTTTGTGGTTAGTTTCAGCTCAGAAAATAATTTTCTTATAGCATTTTCCTTAAATGGTCAATTTGAGAACATATTGATTATCTTCCTGTGGCATTAACTCAGAGGCCACTCTGCTATCCTTCAAAACTGTTATGGGTACATCACCACATCTGGTTCTCCTGCCCTGTGTGTGTACATGCCTCTCTCTCTCTCTCTCTCTCTCTCTCTCTCTCTCTCTCTCTGTGTGTGTGTGTGTGTGTGTGTGTGTGTGTGTGTGTGTTTATGTTTACATGGGTGCAGATTCTAAAAGTCTTCTGGTTGCATCAAATATGGACAACATCTCTGGATCTCTTACTTTATAACCTAATAGGCCTGCCCCTTTGCCTCCTTCCAAGCTTTCTAGCTTTCTGTTGTGAAAATTAACAATATTTACACTCTTATCTGCATTCATAGTGTCTATCTGTTTTATCTCTAAAATGAAAATCAATAAAGAATACTTGCTGAGGGTTGTGGCATGCCTAGGATTCCTGCACCTGGGAGGTTGATGCCAGAGTATCAATAACTCAAAGTCATCCTTGCTATATTATATACCCCATCTCAAGAAGAAGAAGAAGAAGAAGAAGAAGAAGAAGAAGAAGAAGAAGAATTTATATTAGGATTAGGATTACTCAATTCAATATGGCCAGATTTCCTTCATAAAGGTTTAGTGTGACAATCCCACAACCAACAAAGAATAAAGCTTTTAAGATGAAGATCAATGAATTATTTTAATGCATGAGAGCCACCAAACCATACCATCACCTCATTGTATGATTAATGTACATCACTTCATTGAACCATGAATCTTCTGTCTCTGAATATTTTTCCTCACCAACAGAAGAAACATTTTCATTTCACCATATTCTTTTTAGCTGGGAGGGAGTTGAGACAGGGTTTCTTTCTGTAGCCCAGGCTATCCTAGAAGTTATTCTGTAAATCAGGCTGACCTCGAACTCAGAAATCCATTGGCCTCTGACTCCTTAGTGCTGGAATTAAAGGCGTGCACTACTACTACTACTACCATATTCTTAATGTCTTCTAATTTCCTAATTATTCTATCTGCTGTCTTGCATCCATTCAAGTTTTCTGACAGTGTCCTTGAGATCCCCAACCTTCCAATCTACTTTACATAAATGCACACTATACATTGGTGGTTGCATAGTGAGCAGTAGTGAGGACCCCTCCCTCTGTTCCTTCCTTCATTTGCAGTCTTGCATGCCAGAATGCATTGTCAAGAAACCTCATGAAAATAGTCTGCCAATTTGTAAAACATGTGAGTCCTTAAAGGACCCTGAAGCTGAACTTGCGGCTTAGTGAAATAAAAGCTTGTTTCCCTTCAGCGCCTCAAAGGCTTTGCTCTGCTGTCCTCATACCCCCTCAACCCTGTCCCTCCTGTCCCTGTCCCCCGTAACCCCTCTCCCCTCCTCGTCTGCCATTGCTAGAATGGAGCTGATGCTCACCAAGCCCATACTCTCTAACCTGCCTGCTCTCCCTCATCCAGGAGTATGCCTTTCTCCAGTCAACTCATTCTCTGTGATAATTCAGGGTTTCATTTTAGGCTCAGCTTTTTACTTTTGGTGTTGTTTTTATTTTTTATTTGTGCTGTATGGATCCTCATAGTACTTTCCAACTTAAAGTCTCATTTCTTCCTCTAGCACTGAAAAATAGTTTTCTATTGATTTCTGTGATGTCTGCCTTCAACTTTCTTCTCCTCTATCTTGAATGTGTATTGGTTGAATATTAAAATATTTTCACTGATTCACTCTCTCTTCCTTCATTTCTCTTTCTCTTTTCTCCTCTCCTTTTTACTTTCTCCTCTTTCTTCTCTCCTCACCTTTCTTAACCCAGACAAGCAGGCTCTTGGCTGATGGCAGATACAACCTTTTGCCGTTGTAAAGAAATGTAGTCATTTAAATACATTATTCTGGGCTTATTGTATATATACATATAAACAAAGTCAATCTTGATTTCAGCCTCCCACCACACTCAAGGGTCGCACATAGACTCTGCGTGAAATGTAGATCAAAGTATGAGTGATAAAAGGAAGATAGGGACACAGAAAGGCATCTTTATGATTTTTTTTGTATGTAATAAAATATTTCTGAAGTCGGGCATAGTGGCGCATGCCTCTAATCCCAGCACTTGGGAGGCAGAGGCAGGCGGATCTCTTTGTGTTCAAGTTTGAGGCCAGCCTGGTCTACAAAGCAAGTCCAGGACAGCCAGGGCTATTACACTGAGAAACCCTGTCTCAAAAAACAAACAAACAAAAAAAAACAAAACAAAGAAAGAAAGAAAGAAAGAAAGAAAGAAAGAAAGAAAGAAAGAAA
>CAJQZJ010001638.1:10125244-10147898 GCA_907164525.1 Lophiomys imhausi
CACACACACACACACACACACACACACACACACACACACACACACACCTACCTCCACTCTTTATTCCAGCACAGGTGAGTTTGTTTCTTTCTGTCCCATAGGTAAATGATGGCTTGGGATTTGAGTACAAAATGTGTCACTCCACTGCCCCGGTACTAATTGTGCCTTGGAGGAATGAGAGAATGAGATGCTTGGAGAGAAATGGAGTTGATCTCTGAACAAAGACCGAGGGAGGAAGGCAAGATAAATCCCATTCCTTCAGGCTGGAAGATCATTTGTGTTTCAGCAGGTAGAGCACACACAAAGCACCCACGGTGTTCTCAGCTCTGCTCCACAGGTCTCTGCTGTCTTGGCGGAAGGTTCATCAACATGGCCTTGCATTCCTACCTTTCTGTATCTCGTGTATTTAGCAGTGAGAGGCTGCATCTGGAACCACTAATCCGAAACAGTACTTTTAATTTAAAGTGTCTTCCAGAATTTAATATTTTTTAATCCCTGCTGAATTAATATTAAGGCCATGAGAAAACCAAGACTAAAGGATTGTGTATATTTGAACATAGCGTAACATTAGCTGCAATGTTAGCAGCTAATCAACATTCTCATGCTGAATCTAAACACAGTCCCACACTGCAAGTACCATTATTTTGGAGTCATCCAGACAATGTGCATAATATTCAACAAATGGAAACAAGAATTCTGCTGAAAATTTTCAGGGTCCTATGAATGCCTAGAATTGTTCTCAGGTTCCAGCAAGGAACTATGTAGTCTGTCATTACATTTCAGGTCTTAAATTGTTTTGTCAAGAACATCTGATTTGCCTTCCTTTGTGTACTGATTTGCTTCTGTCCTATAATTCACTATTCCCAGGAGAAAAGAACGCTCCCAGTGAACTCTTCTGCCATCTCAATTGTTCCCAACTTTCCACAAGAGACATCCGTTTAGTTTCTAGTATATTAATCCTGCTTTCATTGATAGGGTTTCCTAACTATGGATTTTTATTTTTGCAATGTGTGTGTCTGTTTCTAACTGCCCATGCATGGCTAGAAGCTCATGGAAGATAAGACCTGCTTCCTTGTTCTGTTTGTTCCATGACTCCTCTCTGATGGACATATGCATCTGGTATAGGGCTTGGGGTGAAGCTCAGTGTTGAAACAGCAAGCGGCAGACTCTGGATTATATCAGTAGCACAGCAAAGGAGTGGGAAGGAAGGGAGAGAGGCAAAGAAATATCTGGTACTGCACTCTGGACCCAAAACGATGACTATTGCTCATCACCTCCTGTGTAGAGGAGTACTAATATTGTTTAAAGCTAGATTAGTGAGGTTTTCTTCTGGATGCTAATTTATGCTAATGAGTAGGAAATCAAACAAGTTTTATTTGTTGTTGTTGAGTGAAATTTTCCCTTTAGCAAGTCATTTTAATATGAACTTCATGGCCATCTGTGTATTTGTGGTAATCAGGTGGGGATTCAGAACTTCCTTCTAAGCCAAATACAGAAATGAGCGAAGTCATCAGCATGCATTAATTATCAGCCTGCCAGGAAAAGACTGGAGGGCCAGATTAATATTCTTTATGCGAAGTAAAATGAAAAACAGATTAGACTTTACAACCGAGTGATTCCATGGTTAAAACAGTGAAGAAGTGTTAATGGTCTAAAGCCTAAACTAAAGAAACCGGGATGTGGTAGGAAAGCTGTCCACATAGAACAAAAAGTCCATGTTCTGGCAGTAAGTTAAGATGAGAATGACCTAGCTGGACTGATGGTACCACTTGATTTAGGGGACACCTTACTCCACCGTGTGCCCATGACTGACATCATTAGTTGACCATGGCAACAACTTATCCTATATTTCCAAAGAGATGCTCACAGTTCTTCTCAGTGAGCCTCTGGACCAGTGGTTCTCAACCTTTCAAATGTTGTAACCCTTTAATACAGTTCCTCATATTGAGGTGACCCACAACCACAAAGTTATTTTGTTACTATTTCATAACCATAATTGCACTACTGTTATGAATCCTTTTTTGTTTTGTTTTGTTTTGTTTTCCAGACAGTGTTTCTCTGTGTAACAATCCCTGGCTTTCCTGGACTCACTTTGGAGACCATACCAGGCTGGCCTCGAACTCACAGAGATCCACCTGCCTCTGCCTCCCCCGAGTGCTGGGATTAAAGGCATGTGCCACCACTCCCGGCTCCTGTTATGAATCTTAGTGTAAATGTCTGATATACAGGCTGTCTAATATGCATCGCCCTGAGGGGTTGTGACGCACAGACTGAGGACTGCTGCTCTAGATACTGACTGCACTTGGTGAGTGAAAGTGTAGATTATTATCCAACAAACATTCACAGTCATCTCACTGCTTCTGCAGGCAGACCACGTGTCCCTACCTCGCTCACACTGAACATTGCTGTGAGTATCCGGGTGGGTTGGTGAGACCTTCAGTAAGCCTGTGGGATCTGACCTCTGGCTCTTGTCCCAGTACCTGCTGTGGGCAGAATGTGCTGTAGATAGCCATGAGCTCTGTAGACTGGGGACCAGAGAGGATGCTAGTGGGGCATGCGTGAGCCCCATCTGCAGCCTGCGACAGAGCACAGGTAAAGGGTGAAGATGCTCTTAGTTTGATTGTGTATTTAAGTGTGTTGTAAGTCACTGACAGAAACTCACCCCATCTCAGATGAACCTTGTTAGCTCTAAGGAGTAGAATAAAGGAAAGGAGTAACATAAAGTGGACACATTGTCCAGAATTAAGGAGGACCTGAGAAGAGAAGAGGTAACCAAGCTGACAGCATGAGGAATGTGACCAGGTTTCTAAACTACCAGAGGCATTGTTTCTAGTGAAGTCATCAGTAAGGAGCCAAGGAGAAGGGAGCACCAAGATGGGGGTGTGGGTTATGACCCAAAAGCCCGAGGTAGCAAATGTCTTTCAGGCATAAGAGAAATAAAGGTCTAAGAATAAGGTCTCAGTTTAAGAAGGCTGTCTAGTGATGTGACTCCAACAAAGCATTGTAGCATGGGGGATAGTTTTGACCACTGAATCATCTATCTGGAAGGAGCTTGGAAAGACGATGATGTGACCTACGAGACCGTCACTGAAGGGTGACACTTCAGTAAAGGGAACTGGTTCCTGGGGCTGTGAGGGGAAGATTTTCATCTCCTTTGGCTCAATGTTTAACACACACACACACACACACACACACACACACACACACACACACCAAAAACAGAGAGATCAGTGTTACTGATTAGACCCTCCTTGCTCCTTGGCTCCTGTTTCAGTATATGAGAAGTATTCAACAAATATTTTTGACATATGGATTTAAAAAATAAATAAATGAATGCTAAATACATTACTGCTGATCCAAGAGTCATATTATAGTTTACTAACAAGAGAATCAAGCATAGGTAAGTAAAAGTCAAAATTAAAAACAGTAGTAAGGTCAGTCTTCAGCTCTCGTCACCTGGCATTCATCAGTCCATTTAACAGATTGGATGTCTGACATGTGCAAGTGATGGTGTGCGCTATTGTACAAAAAATAAAATAGTGCAGGTCCTGCTCTCATGGCAGCTGGTGAGTGAACAACACACTTGAAAACACAATCAAACACACACACACAAGTGTCAAAATTCTAATAAGACCATAGGGCCCTAGGAGAGTGAGTCAGTGAATGGTGCATACAGGAGGATCAGAGAAATTCCCTTAAATAAAAACATTTCCTGGGGGGTACCATCTGACACGTATATATGTTAAAATACACAATATGAGGTCATATGAGTCCCAGAGCCCTGGTGTGCAGCAGCCAGTTCAGTAATATGTGTGCACACTCGGGTAGTGAAGTAAGCACACGTGATTGTGACAGCTGAGTCTAGGAACCTGGAAACTCCCCCAGATCATTACCTCCCCTGAGCAAAAGCCCAACAAATCACAACAATAAAGTCTTCCATACTTGGTAGCATTACACAGAGAGGGTTCTGGTAAGTTCTGTAGACGTTCAAACATACCAAGTAAATAATCTGTATATGAGGACAAAAGATCCACAGTGGCAAACTCTGGAATGTTTGGCAGTGCCGTGCTATTAACTTTGTCCCTTCTGGCATACTTCTTTCCAATCAGGAGGTTGAGAGCCAGCACAGATTCACTGACCTACAATGAAGACATCAGAATCCATACATTACGGGTGAGCAAAGGTTAGGGTTTGACTGTGCCCTTCCAAGTTTGTGTGCTGGGAGTTTGATCCCTACTGTGGCACTAGGAGGAGGAGGACCTCTTTAGAGAGATGATTAGGTCAAGAGAGCTCAGTACAGAAGCATGAGGGAATGGTCACCGACTAAGCACCTTCTACAGGAGAAGCTGCCTCCCCACTTTATTTCTGTTCTTGTCCTTCCACTTTCTGTCATCCAATTATATAGCAAGAAGGCCCTCAGTAGGTGCTAGTATTTGATCTTAGATGTGCCAGTCTCAAGAACTGTGAGTCAGAAGATCCGTGTTTAATATTAATTACCCAGTGTGCACTATTCTGTTAGAGCAGCACAATACAGAGATGATAAACATGAAGACATGAATTCATAAACTAATGTTTGTTATACACTGTATGGTTATTTGAAAGAAAATGGCCCCATAGGCTCATAGGGAGTGGCACTACTAGCAGGTGTGGCCTTGCTGGAGTAGGTGTGGTTGGAAGTTTTGTTGGAGGAAGTGTTTCACTAGGAATAGACTTTGAAGTCTCAGAAGCTCAAGCGAGTCCTAGTGGCTCATTCCTTTCCTGCTGCCTGCTGATCCAGATGTTGAACTCTCAGCTCCTTCTCCAGCCACCATGTCTGCCTGCATGCCACCATGCTTTCCACCATGACAATAACGGATGAAAACCTCTGAAACTGTGAGCCAATGCCAATTAAATGTTTTCCTTTAGAAGACTTGCAGTGGTCATGGTGTCTCTTCAGAGCAATAGAAACCCTAGCTAAGACACATTGGAAGAAAAAACAATCACAATATAAAAAAACTTGTATGTGATCCCTGACATGTGGAATATGCATCACAGTCAAGCCTTTGACAACTTAATTAATGTGTAAGTCACATCAAATAAGCTACATCACATCGTTGTGACACGCATTTGCCAAAATGTCGAACAGGAACACATGTATATCCCACATTTCATTAAGCAAAAATGGAAAGAGTTGTGTCTGGTTTCTAGTGATTATAGATGCAACACAGCTAGAGAGACTATTTCTAAAGTCCCCAAACAGACATGGCACATAGAAGTCTCTCCCCATGTATGATGTCTCCCTGCTCTAAAGCAGATTCATTGGACACCTATGGCAGCTGAAAGATGGAGAACACAAGCAAGGCAACCGGAGAGTCAGCACACACACACACACACACACACACACACACACACTCACACACACATATACACACACACACACACACACACACACACACATACATACACACACACACACAAACACACACACACACACACACACACACACACACACACTCACACACACACTCACACACACACACACACACACACTAACCTGTGCAGCAGCTCGTATTGCAATCCAGGCCAGTGAGCTGTACATCTCAAATCGACTTGCTATTGGTTCTTTAAAAGAATTATGCCTTCTGGGAAACGGCTAAAATATTAAATAGAAAGCATTTAGGATAAAGATTATCTCAGTGTTTCTTGACAAACCTTCTTATCGTCTCCAGATGACATGTTGGTAGGATACTATGCAGCCATCGAGAAATATAATACATTATTGGCATGAAAAGATATTTAAACTATATCAAAAAGAAAACTATATTTTACAAAATTGTATGCAAGCATGATCCTACTTTTTAAAAATCCACGTACATATTTCTGTACATATAAACTGCAATTACATCAAGTATGAAGAGTGATTACATTTTCCCTAATTTTCTATAATGAGTTTACATGATTTATGTATTAAGTTAATAAAAACATCTTTTTTAGTGATGTCAAATTTCATTTTAATAGAGGTTATTTAGACTAAATGTATTGTGGGAAAAAGGACCAGGAAGGAGAATATTCAAATGTGTTCCATTTTTCTGTTGTTTTGATATGTGTCTTATAGCCCTACTGGCCCCAAACTCAAAAATCTCTGACCTCAGCTTCCTGAGTGACTCAGTGGATTTTGATATTAGGTTCTTGTTATGAAAAATGCTAAAGGGATTTTCATAACGCCATAGAATAACATAAAATAAACCACAAATAGGGACCATTTTCACTATGCATACATATCTATACCTCATCTACATATACAAATACACACATATTCACATATACACTCATATACTTTCAATTATTAAATGCAAGAAGTTTAATGCTACAAAAAAAACACAGCACACATAGTAACTTATACTTTTAATAATAACTGAAGTAAATAAACTTTAACTCAGTTTTTAAAAAAATTAAGTAGTTAGACAAAGCTTGGTGTTACATGCCTTTAATCCCAGTCAGAAGCAGAGGCAGGAGCATCTGATCTACAGAGTGAGTTCCAGGACAGCCAGGGCTACACAGTGAAACCTTGTCTTGAAAAACAAACAAAAGAGAAGAGAAGAAAAGAAAGAAAAGAAAAACAAAAAAATTAAGTAACTAGACCCCTCAGTTTTAATTTTCTGATACGCATGTTTTAACTATTTCTTTATTCTTCAAGGAAACTGAAGAATTAAACATGTAGTAAGATGAAGTATGTCAATGATTTGCTTCTGTCTAGAAGACTCATAGAAAGAAGTGAGGTCTGAGATGCCAGGAATGCTGAGTCACTGGGTAATGTGATCTGATGAGGCCATGCTGCACAAGTGAGAGGCTTGGAGAAAAGGACACTAGCAGAGACTTCGCCACGGGTATCTGAACTGGACAGCTCTGTCCAAGTTAAGGACCTATAGGGGACCATGTGAGCTCTAGTGTAGCAATGACTACCTTACTAAGCATGCACAATTTATCTACTGCAAATCTGGAAGCAAGACTGACAGCCATGAATTGAATCTAGAGTACGGTGAAAGCAATTATTAATACAGACTTTGAAATGAGTAGAATTAAAAAATAGAATGCAGCCATTTTTAATGGAGAGGGAAACATTATGGAGAAGACTGGACTTGGGCTCAAATAGAATTTTAAAAAGGACTGGAAAGCCGGGCATAGTTGCACACGCCTTTAATCCCAGCACTGGGGAGGCAGAGGCAGGTGGGATCTCTGTGGGTTGGAGGTCAGCCTGGTCTACAGAGTGAGTTCCAGGACGGCCAGAGATACAGAGAAACCCTGTTGTGAAAAAACAAAAAAAAAGAATATGATGGACTTTCCTTTTTACATATGGAGGTGTCAACATTACACAGCCCATGGGACCAGAAAAGAAAAAGAGAAAAGAGAAAATCCAGAATGATTGGAAATGAAGACATAAAAGCATATTTACTTGTAAAGGATGTAATCCTATATACAGAAAATTCTAAGAAGCACATACATATGCATGTACACACACACACATGCGTGCATACATGCATGCACTCTATTAAAACCAACAAACCTGTTCAGTGAGGGTATGGGACATAGAATTCAATAATATGTGCAAATCTACTACATTTCTGTAGAGATCATTTGTGTCCCTGACACCTTAATATTGTTAAGAACTGTTACCAGATTACAGTACAAGATCATTAGAATTCCTCAAAAAAATCCAACTCATTTTTCTTTGCACAAATTGAGAAGGAGACTGGAAAATGTGTGTGAAGAAAGTCTGCAAGTACCAAAAGAATTTCAAAGGTGAATCGTGGAGCTGGAGGACATAAGCTCTGAAACCCGAAATCTTATCAAAAGCTACAGCAACAGAGAATGAAGCATCTACAGAGGTGGATGCAGAGATCAATGAATTCTACAGATTTTTAGTACGCCACTCGAAACACAATCTATAAAAAAGAAAGAGCTCATCCTTGAGCTTTATAAAAATTAAAAACTCCTTTGTCTCTAAACACCACAGGCCAACAGCTGAGAGGAAATGTTTTCAAACCATACATTCAGTAAAAGATCTGTGTCTATAATATGTATATACGGGGGGGGGGGAAGCTGTCACAGCTGATCTTTCTCTTTGAACTATTTTCCCCCACTTAACTGCTTGGGAAATCCTATTCCTTCTCTAAACCTTTTTATCTGTGAAGCCTTCTACTGTTTTCCCACAAAAAGAAAATTAGTTTGTCCCATATGTCCACCTTGGAATATTGTGTTTGCAATCCTTATCAAACGGTCATTCAATTGTGTGTTCCCTTTGCTTGATTCTGGGCTCCCTAGGGAAAGTGAAGGATACACCTAGCATTGCATTAAGCCCTTCTCAAATGTTTGGTTAATGAATGAATAAATAGATTCTCAGAAAATTAGTTAATTAGATTTAACTAATAATTACTGGGTGGTCTACTACATATAAAATACTTAATGAAGAATGTATGTGTTGTGTTGAAGTTATGTAATATTAACAGTACTTAATACATCCTACTCAGTGCTTTGTTTATGTTCCTAGCCACACTAAAAGGCTTACATTGTTGCAGGATGGTTAATCACACTGTGAACCCCGAGATTGCATACTGAAAACACATGGTTCAAGTTGTGGTGTGGATCAGCCCTAGCATACACCTTTAATCCAAGAGATTTATGTTTATTGTAAACAGGGTTAAATAAAGCCAATCATCAGTCAAGAGGTGGAGCAAGAATTAGTTGACAGAGAGTGAACATAGGAAAAAACATAGAGAGAGAGGGGAAGTCAGGAGGACAGATAGAGAGATCCACAGGAAGCAGAAAGGAGGGACATTCAGTTTGAAGGGTTTTAAAGATAGCACGGAGAATGAGAACCTGCTTTTCCTTCTGGGATGTTGGTTGAGGAGGAAGGTCACCTGGGTACTTTCTCTGCCTCCTGAGCTAGTTCCTGAGTCTTTATTGGTAAAATGGAATGATTGGGATTTTGTTTAAAAAAACAATAATATATAGCTATCTGTATTTCAAAGGTGGGAAGACAAGTCTTCTGACGTCACTCTGGTATGTCAGGCCGAGGTTGAGCCCAAGGCTGTTCTGCTTGCACACCATTAAAAGTGAAACAATACTGTTGTTTATCTTGTTTTACACTTTATTTAATTATTTTGGGGGTACACATATGCTACAGTGTACGTGTGAAGGTCAGATGACAACTTGCTCGAGTTGGTTCTCTCCTACCATGTGCATCCTGGGAATAAGGCTTGGCAGTAACTGCTTTTCTCAAATGACCTTGTGGCCCCAGTCCTGCTTTTTTAAAAAAGGTTTTTAAGGGTTTTTTTGTTGTTTGTATTAAGACAAATTTCAAATGTTATATTTCAATATCCCAAATATGCCTGAATAAGTGGGTTTTTTTGTTTCAGGCTATTTTCTGTGTCTCTAGTAACTTTATAACTTGCTAAAATATTTATGTTATGCAAGATATACAGATTTTATGGAATTATAGTACTTTCCCCCTTCAAATCCTACTTCACATTCATATCTCTTGGACAGGCACAGAAAGCACTGTTGTTCATGAATTCTACTACTTTACAATGCCGCTTTCTATCTACAAAAGATATTTGTTTCTTTCAAAACCAAACACTTGTTTTTCACTAGCTGGCAATAAACATATTTTTCTCATAGCACCAGCACAACCTTTCCTAGTTTATAGTCATTTTGATTTTTTTAAATGGTGGTACCGACCTAAGGCAGCTATCATATAAATAATCTAACTGACTAAATATCTTTGCCTAAAACTTTTAAATCATGTTTATGACACCTCAAAAAACTAGAGACTTGAGCCAGTTTCAGTGACTCATTCCTTTTATCCCGGTATTGGGAGGCAGAGGCAAGTAGAAGTCTGTGAGTTTAAGGCCAGTCTGGTCTATATAAAGACTTTCAAGACACCCAGGGCTACACAGAGAGACCCTATCTCAAAATGAACAAAGAAATAAAAATTAAAAAAATATATATAATGTATATATAAAATAAGTAATATATATAATGTATATAATTTTTTTAATTTAGAGATTTTATTCCAAATCTAATCTGAAAAGATATCCTTACAGAATCAATGATCATTTGGTAAGGATAAAATATGAAAGTCAACCCCAACACAACAGTAATCATGTCACTCCAAGCAGCCTGGTTTATTTCTGCTATCAGGGTCAGGGTCTCCATCAGTCAAGATCCTTGGTGCTGCAGTGGCCTGTGAACACCAGCAAAACGACGGGAAACTCCAAACCTCAAGCTTGCTCCCTGAGTGGCAGAGTCATTCATTATCTGCCTTCAGCAAGATCTGGGGAGAGGTTTCTGCACCTTGGTTTTCGAGCTGTGCATCCTCCTGTGAATCTTTGCTCAGTTCCCTCCTTCTCCAACACTTGCCATCCTGACATCACCCAAATAATTTTCTCATTGTAAGTTTCCCTACCAAGGGTCCCTCTCTTCCCCCCTTTCTCCATGGTTCCCTTCTGACATTCCATATCTGCTACTTTAAGGTTTCTCCCTCCACCAGCTCTCGGCTTATCTCAGCACTGACCTATCACCTTTTAGAAGAGTGGCTGGATCAAAGTAGGTCCTTGACATTTCTGTGAGGAACGAATGACCCTGTCAGGTCATACTGGTTTCAAAACTACCATCTGTCCATTTCCTATGTTCTCCACTTGTTGCCTTTGAGTATTTACATAGCCAGCATCTTGTGTGCATCATTGTAACAAACAGAAATACCTAAATGAAATCAGTTTCCAGAGTTCCACCTAAAGTTTCCAAAGAGGCATTTGACTGCAAATGTGACTATGAGGTAAGGAATTAATGTTTTCAATTCGCATAGGAAAATGCCTCATTTTTTTTTCAGCAATGCAGAATTACTGAGAACAACCAAGGGCAAGGGGTTTCTAATTTCTAAAAATTCAGAGGTTACCTTGAATGTTGATGGTGCTGCTGAAACATTCTTCCTTGGCTTCTTCAGATAGAAAAACACCAGGGCAATTTCTAGGTAGGAATCCCTTATCAACCTAAAATAATATGATATTAGCCTTAGCTTCACCAATCTCTTGTACAACCTCTTTGTACTTTTTCTAACAATGTCTGGGAGAGCAAACTGTAAGAATGGACTAAAAAGTGTCCTGATCTACATGTCCTTAAAACACAGCTAGTAAGATCTCCCTGTGAAATGAGAAGCTCTTGGAGAGCACTCAGCATTCTACCTAGTCTTGTACTAGTAATATCCCAGGCTATGCCTGATACAAAGCTTAGCCAAGGCCTTTCTGGAACATTCCAGGAAAGTAATCACTAAAGAAGTCATAGTGAAAGAAGCCATCCTTGAAAACCAGGTCTCTGTCTACTCTTCTATATGAATTAAAATGGAAAGAGACAGAACTCAATGCAGGGCAGTAACGGTCAGATCTATATATGCACTATGAAAAGAATCAGTTGAGGCATATTGGGTCAGTGCTGATCTAACAACAGTGGCTTTGCCTCAATATTGAGGTCATTTCTATACAGAATTAAGTAGACTTATGGATGGCTACAGAGACTATGTAAATAAATCCATCTGAACTCTTTCACATCCAACGTAGGATCTTCTAGTTGTAAGCTAATAATCCAGAGGAAATCCCTACAGTCTTGATATTGACAGAAGACCTGGGTGTAGGTGAGAGGCAGTTTGCAACCTAGAATGCCACTGTGATAAGTTGGAGGCATCCCATCTTTTCCTATAAAGGAGGCCTTAGGTCAGAGTCAAATGCAACTAGCTTGAGAAGCAATTCGGTAAACCTGCTGTCTGGATGATCGGAGTCATTGCCTGAGCCCTGCCATGACGAGGTCACTCATTCATCCCTTTCTCAAATCTTCTGTGTACTACTACACCAAACCCAGACCACACAAGCATAGTTCTACAAGAATGAAATGTCATTACCCTGAGTTTTGATCATTTGCCAGGCTTATTTGAATAGCATTGAAAAAACTCTCTACTTGTGTAATTGGAGATTTCTCCTCCATCAGCATTTGACGCTCTATTCTGCCTGAAAAAAAGAAAAAACATGTAAAGATGGTTTCCCTTTTTTTATCATTTATAATGAAAGAGCAGATATTTCATTCTGCAAATTCTGGAATCTGGATGGTTGTCCGCTGCAGGTCTGTTTGTCGCTCCTTGATGGAAGATAAGCTAAGGATGTGAGAATTGAAGTTTCCTTCCCCCAAGAATGTCTGGGATGCTTTCAGTGACGACCTTTGGCTTTCCAGCACTACTGGCCTGATGGTTTACTTTTCCTTCTCTGTGATTCCTCTCCTCTAACATCTTGCCCTTGTCCAGTTCCCAAATACTGAAAAGATCTTAGCCGTATCCTTAGGTTCATTGCAGCAGTATTCATAACTATAAAGAGATGCAGTAAGCCTGAGTGCTCTTTGACGATAAATGGATTATTAATGGGATATATATACCTATATATATATATCCACTATATATGTAGTGATAATATATTATATATACAATATGCAAATTATCTAGTATAAAAAGAAAGAAATACTTCCATTTGAACACGTGAGCTATGCTAAGCAGAAGAAGCCAGGCACAGAAAGTCAACACTGAACGATGTTACATATGTTCATTCATGAATCTGAGACACTCCATTCTTGAAGTACAAAGTGGAGTGCCAAGTGTCAGGAGTATGGAAACCGGGAGGTGCTGATAATGTTCAGACAGGATGGATGAGTTCTGTGTGTACTGCAAAGACTCGTGATTATAATTACAGTGTATTATATACTTAAAAAGTGGTATGGATTCTTAAATGCTTAAGCCACAAAATGAAATTATATGTTTGGATAAGTTTAATTAGCTGGGTTTAATCACCTTGTACTGTATATAAATATGGAAGCATCACACTGTACCTAAAATATGTAATTTTTGTCAATTAAGAGCAAAGTTGTTCAGAGTTATATTGGGGGGGGGGGTATGAGTCTAGCCTTTAATGGCTGAGTCATCTCTCCAGCCTAGGTTTTAAGTTTTAAAAATAAACTTAAAGCTGGGCAGTGGTGGCCCATCCCTTTAACCCCAGCACTCAGGAGGCAGAGGCAGGCAGATCTCTGAGCCCAGGGCCAGCCTGGTCTACAGAACAAGTTCTATAATAGCCAGGGTTACCCAGAGAAACCCTGTCTTAGAAAGCCAAAAATAAATAAACAAACAAACAAATAAAATAAACTCAACAACAAATAAATTCTTTAAAAGGCCAGTAAATGCTTGAAAATACTTAGAGATCACGCCAGTGTCCACCCTTAACTTGCTGCCCAGCAATCATGGTGGGGGCCATCCTTCAAGTACAGGAACTGAGAGGGGTCCCCTGCAGCAGAAATGCCAAGAAATGGAAATCCACAGTCACCATGAGTAAGAGCCACAGTTTTTATGCAGCAGGAAGGAAAGGGCCAAGGAGGGGGAGTGGGCACAGGGCTCCCATGTGACACTCTCATTCAATAGCTGCTGTCATCTAAGGTGTTAACTCTCACAGGACAAGTCTAGCTCAGTAAGTGACAGCAATAGTAACTCTTTGATTTTCTTGCAGCTACAGTGGCCATGGTGAAATCACATGATGGCACTGTCTGTAAGTTCTAAAGGTTGCTATTCTAACTAGCTAATGCAATAATGGGAAACACTGAGGTATTGTTATCATTTAATAATAAATATTTCTTTATTGTTTTAATTGATAATTATAATTTCCTTTATTAATTATTGTTTAGAATGTGTTTTAAAGTATTTTTTAAATATTCTTAATATTTTCTTTTATGGACACAGATGATTTTGCCTGCATCTCTGTGTATCGTGTGTACGCCTGGTGCCTAAGGAGGCCAAAAGAGTTCATTGGATCCCCTGGAATTGAAGTTACAGCCATGGTCATGCTGGGAATCAAACCTGGGTCCTCTTGGGGAGAAGCCACTGATCTTAACTGCTCAGCCATCTCTCTAGCCCTAATGTTTATTTTTTAAATTATGTGTATATGTGGGAGGGGGTAGTGTATATGCGAACATGAGTGAAGGTGCCCACCGGGGCCAGAAGAGCTTGTTGGAAACCGTGGAGCTGGAGTTACCCTCCTAATGTAGACTCAGGGCTTCTACAAGAGCATTACATGCATCTAACTGCTGAGTCATCTCTCCAGCCACATAGTACATGGAGAAGGGGCTGATGCTGACATTTTTTTTTAACCAAACATAAAACTTCATATGAGGACATCAGTTACTAGTAACTTTTTTTTCTAGATATAACTTGAGAGGCTTTTTATCAGAGACTGAGATTTGCAGAGAATACTGATGTGTCTTGTAGCTGCCATGCTCTTTGCAAAGTCTGTAGTTTCTGCGGTCGAGATTTGACTATTAATAACGTCACAGTTCTACAAGCTTCTTCACGTTCTGATGCTAAGCACAGCTTACCTTTCTGAAACAGAATCTCAGCTTCCACTTCAAATTCCTCTGCTGCGGTCACCTTGCAGAGCTTCAGGGCCATCTCAAAGATGTGAAGAACAGGCAGCCACTTCGTGATGTCCTTCCTTTTGCTACAGGAATATGCCTGCTTGGCCATAGTGTGTCCTAAAAGCAAAACAGTTGGGTGGGGGCAAAACAATAAAGTCTTCAGTGTTCAGAGCAAGGCACTAAGTCTATGGACTTCTCTCACAACAATGACTATGGGGAAGGATTACTGTATGGAAGAAACATTGGTTTTTTGTTTGTCTGTCTGTCTGTTTGTTTGAGACAGGGTTTCTCTGTGAAGCTATGGTTGCCCTTAAACTCACTCTGTAGACCAGGTAGGTCTTGAACTCATAGATCAGCCTGTTTCTACCTCCTGAGTGCTGGGATTAAAGGCATGTATCACCACCACCCAGCTATGAAACATTGTTCTATATGGCATCAAATACTGACATTCATCAAAAAAAATATTTCTTACATGTTTGAGTGCTATATATAAATGAGAGAAGAGAATAGGCCCACACCCTAAACTACAACACAGTATCCTAAGACTGAAGTCCCGGAACTGTTGCTTAACCAAGAATATAAACAGCAAGACAAGTAGTTAAATCAGCATGTGACTGGTCACAGGAAAAGAAACTGTAGGGTATTGTGGAAGCAGAACAGAGGTCTGCACTGTCTAGATCTTGGAAAGGCACCAGAAGGCACAGCACAGTTGTCTAGGTCAGTGAGTGACAATCGCACCTACTTTTGTTTCATAAATATAACCTCAACATGCTATTTCCTATCAGAGGCTATCACAACAGATTAAAAAGAGCAAGCAGCCAAATTCCTGTACTACAATCTATACTATAAGGAGAAACTGTCAAGAAAACTAGCTGCAGATGATTTTGGGCTTCGTAATATTGAAATGTTCCTTTTCCCAGTAAACACAACTCTGGGGGAAAAAAACTGTTGTGAGGCTGGCATTGTTTTGACAGAAAGGCACTGTGGTTTTGTTTTTAAAAACTGTATTTAATATAATATAGCAGGAAGCAAGCTGTTCGGCTTCAAGTGTGTCTATGAAGAAGTAGGAGTGCTACCACTGGGTGGTGACAGGTCCTCAAGACTAGTGAGTCAGAACCACCGGGAGTAGATCTGGTTTTACAGTCTGTGCTTTCAGCTCATGCAGAACTCAAATAATGAGCAAACTGTGGGGGTAAGCATGTGTAATTGCTGACGGAGTTGCGAGGAGTCTGAGAGGCCAGCTAGTTGTATTAACTCTGTCGGTGAGGAGTCTTACAAGGTAGAGTGACCTATGCAGTGAAAGTCATGAGCCAGTGGTGAGTACTGAGAATGGATCAAGGAGAACAGAGAGAAGGGGAGATTCTGGGGGAAATGGTAGCTTGAGCATATGTTTGCTGGCCTCCTTCTGCCCGTCTAGTCCCACTAACTGATTCTCTTAGCTGAACTTTTACTGACAGAGTAGGAAAGAGGATCCTAGAAGGTGATGGATGATAACAGAGAGAGCTACCACCAGGGGTCTGTCTCCTTGCAAACAAGACCCTGAGAAACAGAGCCAGGAAACCTTGTGCCAAAGATCAGAGATGGTACCCTAAAGAGAGCCCAAAGGGATGTCAGTGAGTTCCAGAGAGGGGTAGCTGTGGCTGGCTGTCTCCTGGATTACCCAAGAGGCATCTGACAATGGGCCAAATCCTCTGAATTCCTGAGCTCAAAAATGCTCGCTGGCCTTTGTTGTCTCCTTTGGAATTTTAGTGGGGAATTGAGACTTTTAAAAGTTGAAAAAGAGCCAAGCCACGCAGGCAGAACTTTCTTTCTGACCAACAATGGCAGATTGTCACTGCTAGACCTGAAGAACAATAAGCAGACAACAATATCCCAGGAAAGAAGAACCAGTGGCCATCAAGTGGAATATCAATTGTGGCTACTAGAAGAAATAATATGACTGAAATAAATTAGATTGAGGATAATATATAAAACATATACAATACATACATACATACATACATACATACATATGAGTCTACATAGAAAAACAAGTGATCAGCTAATTTTGAGAGGGTGGTCAATGCCAAAAATACTAATTATTAAGAATAGCAACTAGATTAAGCTTACATCATAAATTATATTTTTTAAAAAGCCCTAGAATTACAAGGGAAAGAGGATAGACTGGGCAGACAAGGTCAAATATTACCAACACCTATAGTGTTTACTGTAGTCCCAGCACTGAGCTAGGCACGTTTCTCACTTAATTCCCTAAGAGGGAGTGCCATGACTATTCCCTGGATGGTCTTGTCCTCTCCCACCTGTATGCTGGAACAAAACAATGACAGTATCTATAACAGAGAGGTAAAACTTTGCCTGGTGATTATGAAAGCTGAGCATGCTATATAATAGTTTGAGAGAGCCAGTTTGCCCTTTCTGTCACCTAAGGACCAATTGAAGGGGCCAGCTGCGATGCAGATGTGCCCTCACCAGATGTTAACTCTTGACTTTGGACTTCTATTCTCTAGAAAGGAGAGCAACAGATTTCTACTATTTACAAACTACCTAAGCTAGGGTAACTTAGGGCAAGTGGGCTATAATAACCTTCATTCTGAAATGAGAGAACTACAAAGAAGCTAAACAACACCCTTGAGATTTTCATCAAGATATCCAGCTCTAAGGAAAGGATGGAGGAAGTGGGCAATAATTAAGCATGGAGAAATATTCCCCAGATAGAAAGAAACTTGCCTGTAGATTCCAAAAGCTCCCAACTGGTCTCTACATAGAAAAAGAGGGAACATGTACCCAGACATGTGTTAGTGGATTTCATGAACTACATAGATAAAAGAAGAAACCTAACAAATTTTGGGGGAGGAAGGACAGGTTTCTTGCCAGAAGAAAATAAAATTTAGACCAACACTACAGTTTTCAATTGAAACATTTAGAGTGGGCATAACGGGATAGCATCTGCCAAACCCCAGAAAAAAGACCACATCACAAGACGATTATCCTGGGCTGAGACAGTATATCGGTCACCTGGCATGGTGAAGAAAAGGTATTTGTGGAAAACAAGGCTTCAGATAGCATCGTCTGGATTTCAGCCAGGGAAAGCACAGGGTAAGGGGGAATTCAACCAATAACCATAGAGCAGAACAAAGACTGGGAAATGAGAGACTAATGGAAGACAAGGAAAAGGAAGGCACCAGTATTTGCCCAGTGGCAAGATGTCTACTATCAGACATTATGCGTTATAGATGTAGGGTCTCTAAGAGAAAGAAGAAATAGTTCAAAGGGGGGAAGGAACCCCCATGATATTTCCTGGCTCACATTACAGCAAGTCTTTTATACCATAATGTATGGAGAACATTAATTTGAGGGATAATATATGAAAATAAAAGACTTCATGGTAATTAAGAAACCAGAGAAGGAGGACAGTTGGAGGACACAGTGGCTAGGGATCTACAAATTGAGAGAGCTGAGTGCCAAGAAGATACAGGTAATATAGACACTCCCAGATACTGAGTGGCCCATGCAGGCCAGGTCAGAAAGGAATACTTTGGAGTTGTAATTGAGCCTTGGTCAATCAGCAGTGATTCTCTCATCCAAATCCAGAATGAAGTTAGACAAGGAGTTAAGGTGACTCCAGGAAGAACACAGAGAGTGGAATCTATCCTTGAAAAGTCCAGATGTTCAGTGTCAGAAGGTACAAGGTACTTAAGGATAGGCGGTTGGTTGTTTTTCTTTTGTATGTCTATCTGATTTGGTTTCTTACTAGTAAAGATTTAAACAAATTAACATACTGAAGGTCAAAAGGAAAAGGTGATCTCTGTAGTCAGAGGGTGGGTGACATACGATGGAAGAGAAGAACCTCTGAAGCCAGGACCCTGGGAAGCAGACACCACTTGATAGCTAGGGCTTTGAGGAGAGAGGCAGGGCTTTGAGGAGAGAGCCTGCTTCCCTGACTGAGGAGTAAGGCACAGGATAGCTGGGTGAGTACCCAGGCTGATTAGAGAGGCTTCCCAGAGGGACTAGCCTTCAGAGAGTGGTACATCTGTGTACCTTTTTTTTTTTTTTAACACTTCCTAAAACATCCAGGGCACCTGGCATTCAGTGTTTTTTAGCAGAAATCCATTCATTGCTTAACATGCATCATGGTGGTGAAACTTGAGAACTATGCCTTCAAGACACGTTGTTTCATAAAAATACAAAGACTTTGATGATTTCTCCATTTATGGGACACAGATTTATTGTTGAAAGTATTAAACAAGAAATTAGAGCTTAGGGGGAAAGCATGACATCATCACCAACACATTAAGATAATGCTTTTTCATGGGCATTGTTTAAATGGCACCAGTGAGAACCAGAAGACATAATACTCTGTTCTATACTCCTGTCTAAAATCTTTCTCAGTTTGACATAAACTAAAAAAAGGAAAAAAACTAATTGTAATTTAGAGAACAAAAAGTGGTGTATTTTTAGGAATGCACTCATGTCTTGTGTTTCTGTGATTTTTAATCTTGTTACAAATGATTGAGTAGTTGGACAAAATGCAATCGTCCAAAAGCAAATAGTTTCACATATTATAAATGCTGTATTCAATCTCATAATGGTTTGTACATTGAGGTCATCCCTATACCACAGAGTTCTAGTACCTGGTATGTGACCTAGAAAACTACATAAGCATGCGGAGCCTGAGCATTCATAGTACTGACCCTTCAAATTATGGTAGCATACTTGAAAATCAGTTAAAAATTCCTGTCAGTTACTCTAGGAAGGTAGGTGTTTAAATGTTCTTACCAATTCTCAGTTTCATCTTGGCCAGTAACATGACGTGAGGAAGGTAGATATTTTTCAGAGGCTGTGATGGATTCGCATAGTCAGTATTTGAGAGAGGAAATTCAATTGTCTCTCCAAAAGCTAGCATCTAGGAAAGAAACACTGGAGTCAGTGTGGTGAGTGATGGAGGGAAAAAATGGCAGAAAAGTACATTCCCAAGCTTGTGGCCATCAAAAACATTTCTACCTGTGCAATAAGAATTCTGTGAGCTTGATTCAAGAAAATTAATTTGTCCTCTTTTGAAGACACTTTGAATTTCTCAGCTTTTGTTAGGTCATCCATTAGAATGAAGCCTCTTGCCAGGGTTAACCAAGATCGAGGAGAAAGAAACTCATTCCCTTCCAGCAACTTGATTATTTCCTATTGAGAGAAAGGGATTCTATTTGTGTATCTCAGTTCATTGAAGAGTTGTGGCCATAGTGCCGGGCTCACATTCATTAGGGCTGATAATCCCCTCCTTCTGATCCAACTGGGATTTCCCCTAAATGCAGGTATGTACACTACACCATCTCCTTTACCTGAAGCTTTCTTATGATGTCTGCCTTTAGGTGCTTTTCCTGAAGGCCCAGGATCACGGCTTGCATCAGGAACTCAGCCTGCAGCTCTGGGTTGTCTGCACTTTTGCCTCCGTGCACACTTCATTGATGAGGCTCAGACAGTCAGTCATATCATTCTCTAATGCAGACAAGTATGATATAATGTCCCCAATGACGGAGAGTAAGAGGACATTAAAAAGGAAAACGAATAGATTACATGAAACACGGGGGGGGGGGGGGGGGGACGTGTTATAATTTTTGTCAAAGTATTTTAGTTTAGTCCAGTGCTGTGAAAGTAATGCTATTGCATGAGATGGCTTGATTTGGAAGGTAGACCAAGACATGCAAGTAGGTAAGTACACAACTAGACAGGTACCAGTCACTGTGGGAGCTACTATCTATACATGCCAAGCTGTTATCTAAGACTATAACGTCCATCTGCTTCAGTCTGACAATGAGCCCAACAAACAGGCAAGTTACCTCCATCCTCCAGAGAGGAGGGGAAAGTACAGAGCCATGCGAGACAGACTGAAGGAAGACTTGGCAAGGAGAAGGGATGTCAGTGTTGGAATCCTATGTTGGTGGCTTGCCAGATCTATGCTTAGACACCTTCCCAAGATCTGGGCAGATGTATTTTGAAATCTCCTTGATTTGTTTTTAATTAAATCAGTACCATACATGCCACCTCTCTGGTATAGAGGGCTGTAAGGAATCACTATTTTTCCTTAAGAACTCCTACCTTAAATTCTGAAAAAACCTAGAAAGTTGTGAGGATATTCATAGACATACCCTACAAAACTGTGTTCCCCATGTCAAATTAACTAACCATAGGTAAAGCATTAATTAAGAAAGTACCTTTCATGATCCCGATAACACGAATCTGTGCAACAAACGCGGTTACAAGCATCAAGCGGCACCTCAGCCAAAGGTGAATGTTGAAATATTCCCGGGAGTTCAGGGAAACAGGGTCTAAAAATTCACTATCATCTTTGCTGTCTGTGGTCTAAACAATGTTAAAATGATGATTATTACCTTCTCATTGGGTAATGTCAACATTGCAGACTAAGGTTAAGCATGAGCTGAGAGAAGTGCCCGAGAGCGTACTTCTCTCAGCTTCTCAATGAAGTCATTCTTGAACGCTCTACAAACCACAAGATGTGTGCAATCCCCGATTAATGTTTTATACCATGTTTCAGCCGGTATTTTCTCTCTCTACCCCTACTCAGAAGCAGCTTTGTGTGGCATTAGAGAGATGGCTCAGAGGTTAAGACCACTGGCTGCTTTAGCAGAAGACCTAGGTTTGGTTCCCAGCTCACAGTCACCTATAACTTCAGCTCTGGTGGGGACCCAATGACATCATCTACCTCCTGCTGGCACTGCACACACAGGGCACTTAGATGCAAACAGGACTCTCTTACACATAACACAAAAGTTTTAATTAATAAAAATAGCTTTGCAGCATTGAATGTTTGTTTGCTTTGTTTTGTTTAATTATATTACCAGCAGTTTCTATGTGATCCAAAACCTCTTAAGCATTCCTTTAAGGTATGAAAAACGATAAATACAAGGTTGGGACTTCAACACAGACCCATTGACCCCAATTTTACTGTCACTTCAACTTTACCACTTTGTGTCATCCAAATAGCTAGTTGCCTACTGTGGCCTTTGCCACAGCACTATGGATAGCACAATGGATTTTAAAAGGATGTTAAGTCCATACTTACAGAAGTTCCTGGAGAGGCGGGAATGTCTATGTTATCAGGCATTCTCTTTTTAAAAAGCTTCGAATCCTGGAGAAGCTTCAGTGTGGAATACAATATAGCAGCACTGAAACCAAGGGAAGATTTCAGCTGTTACTAGTAACTGTGTTTGCATCTTATTTCTCAAGTCTCTACTTCCTGTGACGGACCCCAAAACGTCACCGGATGTCTCCTTTAGGTGTCCCAAGAGCACTGCAGCTCTCTAGTCCTTTCCTATACCCTTCACACCACTTAATCACAGCACAGAATTCTAAACACACAAGCACAATCTCTGGAGCACAATAAACAAACAAGTCTATAAAGTCCTTTTCAACAAAAAGAAATAGATCAAAGGATAAATAATGGATGTTTCCATGATCTAAAGTTGATCAAAGGCAAAGCCCCCACTTCTGCTTCCTGCAGCCGAATTTATTCCACTCCAAGTACTCATTCATTACCATTGTTCTCTGGCTCTTCAAGGCACACTGTTTAATCCATTGACCCACAGCGCACGGTCTGTCTAAGACCTCCTCATTCCTCCACCCCATTGCCAGGCTGTTCCCATCTCCAGTATGGAGGACCAAGGTAGGCTCTTACTTCATCTCCTACTCTTGCTCTCACCCACAATGGCTACAGCAAACTCCTCCAGATATAACTGGGATGGTTCATACCAGAGGCTTCCCTGGACTCTGGTCAGTACACTTCCTTCTTTGGGTTGGTTAGCAAGAATTTTGGTCTAGTATGTGGCTGGCTTCATCCATGTTCATGGATGCTCATAAGAAAATCAGCTTTTGCCCACAGGTTCTCTAAATGTATGTTATAGAGGCTCTGTTTCCAGATTGTGTTTTAAGAACATTCTTGTTGTTTGGCAAACATGTTTCACGATAGATGAAAAGTGTGGTGTTAACACTAACCATGGAGCCAGAATGTTTCTCCTTCCTCCCATAATTTACATCTTAAAAAACAGATGAGTGGCGTGCACCACCTGTCAGATGCCATATTGTGTTATTTTTGTGAATTAAGTGCCTTTACTGCCTCCCCCTCTCAAACACACACACACACACACACACACACACACACACACACACACACACA
>CAJQZJ010001638.1:10185790-10202065 GCA_907164525.1 Lophiomys imhausi
TAGGTTTGGGAAGTTTTCTTCTATGATTTTGTTGAAGATATTTCCTGGACCATGGTGTCGGGAGTCTTCTCTTTCCTCTATGCCTATAATTCTTAGGTTCCGTCTTTTCATTGAGTCCTTGATTTCTTGGATGTTGTGGGTGAGAGATTTTTTTAGCTTTCTCATTTTCTTTGGATGTTGTACTGATTTCTTCCATCGAATCTTCCATGTCTGATATCCTGTCTTCCATCTCTTGCGTTCTATTTTTCACACTCACATCCGTAGTTCCTGTTCTCTTCTCTTGATTCTCCATTTTCTCTTTTAACTCTGTGTTTTCTTTATTGTTTCCATTTATATTTTCATGTCTTGAATGGTAGTGTTCGTTTTGTAAATTTCCTTCTCCAGTTTGCTTGTTTTTGTCTGGAGATCTTTCATTGCTTTATCCTTTTCCTGTTCAAGCTGGGTCACCTTGGCTTGGAGCTCTTTAATGATGTTATTTGTTGTTTTGACTTGTAAGATTGTGGCTTCTTTGAATTCCTTCATAGTTTTTAGTTCTTCTTGAAGGGACTTTATCACTTTCCATACTGTAGAATTGTCATCGTTTTCATGTGTTTCAGTTATGGTGAGGTGGTTTGGGCTGGACGTAATAGCGTTGCTTTCTTTTGTTGGAGACATTTCGCTATTTTTTTTTTTTTTTTTTTTGGTCTGGGGCCTCTGGCCATGTGGAATTTTCTTTTGCTGTCTTCTGGACTTGGGTCCAAAGGGGGCACTGTGTTGTAGGATTCGAGTTGCCTTACTCCACCCCTATAAGGTGAGTCATTCAGTCCCGCCTCCCAGGTGGGGACCTAATTAATTCAGGTGGCGGAGCTGTTTACAAGTAAGCTCTGATTCCCCACCAGAAGGGCCTGTACTAGTACATAAGACCGATATATGACCATTTCAAATATCTTGCAGTTTTCCCGGGGTTGGTTCCTGTAGCAGATAAGTCTGCAGTTCAGCTGCAGTAGTCTTGCTGCTCCCGCGGCTTGGAAACTGGCCAGTAACGTCACAGACTGCGATCTGTGGTCTGAAGGCACTTTGAAGGGGATCTCCCGCTCACTTCCAAGGGTTGCAACCTTTCGCTAGATAATTCGATTGGATCTGATCGTCTGTGTGAGACCTGGGAGTGCCCAGCAGGGTGGGGATTATCTCTGCGTGGTTTCTGAATCTGCCAGCTGGGTATTAGGTTCGAACTTACCGGGGATTTCTCTTTTTGGGGGGATGGGTTATCCCGATTCCCGGGTCCAGAAGCTTCCTAGTGTGTCCGAGATTTGGAAGGGGTGTCCTGCCCAGGCATCTTCCGTGGTCCCTGTGTAGCTGGGTGAGATTTAGAAGGGGTCGTGCCCTTTTAAAGAGTCCTGGAACACTTTCCCACTTGTGATTGTTGACCCCGAAATCAAAATACGTCCATGCTGGCTGCTGCCATCTTGGATCCCTCAGCATTGGGTTTCTTTAAAGTTGTTTTTTTTTTTTTTTTGAAGTACTTAAATGTCACTAGGAAATCAAATGCTTAAATACCAATCATTTGATTGTTGACAGGTGTTAATGGGCACGCTCATCTTCATTTTGCAAAAACTTTTGGGGAAATCAGAGGAGCTGTATATGAAAATGTTACATAAAAGCAAGCCCTGTGGTTGGCGGGCAGTCCAGGACCTGAGAAGAAAGGATACCAGCTGCAGCTATATTGAACACATGGGGTTCTCCAAAAGGAAGGGAGTCCTTTATTTACAATGGGAGTCAGTTGTTACCTTTTAGGTAACCAAGGCAGTTTAAAGGAATGCCAGAGGCTAAGGTTATGGCTGGACAAGCAGACTGAACACACATCCAGAAGCCAGAATAGTTACTGTTAGTTAATGACCTCGACATCAGGTAATTTGATACAATTCTAACAATAGCCTCAGAATTTTGTTATCAAACCCTATTATCAGACATTTTTTTTTTAAAAAAGAAGAAGAGGAGGAGGAGGAAGATTGGGAATTTGGGGTTATCCTTAGCTACACAGTGAGTTTAAGGGCAACCTGGGATACATGAGGCCTTGACAACAATAACAGGCAGAGAGGAGAGAAAAGAATGGGTACATGCAGCTCGGGCTTTCAAAACCAAATATGGCACCTTTCGGACAAGTTGAAATGACTCTAACTATTTCCACATTAAATATTGTTATTACCTGTAGGTTTTCTTTACTGGTGAGAGGTTTTCCACAATCGAATGATTGAGTTATCTGTCAAAAATACAAAATATTAACAGTAAACCCCATATTTATTTGAGCATTCTTTTAAATGGAATCATTAATGTATCCTAAAACCATTTAAGGACTATTTTGTTGTCAAAGTAATACATGATCTAGTCAGAAATATTAGCATAAAAGCATTAAAAAATTGTATATGTCATTTCTTTTATGCAGTAAATGTTAGTATTCTGATGTCTTTCCTGTCCTTTTCTTGATGATAATTTTTTTAAAAATATATACTCATTTATATTCCATTTTCTCTAAGAATTACCTAATTTTACTCCTACAAAATTATGTTACTTGCAAACCTCAGTCTAGAAGGCACCAATGAATATAATATAAGAACTAAATTTCTTTGTCATTGTGAGTTACCTAGTGTGGCCAGTCTCCATCTTTACATCATCAACCAACCATAAGGGGGAATAATATTGATGGATATTTTGTCTGTGTTTTGATTTTTGCCTACGGATTGAACCTTAGAAGTAGTTCTGGGTCAGAAGACAAGAGCAACTTGAGGAAACAGAAAGGCTCTACTTCCACTCCCATCCGTACCATGTGACTGCCCTTCCCACAGCATCTCCCAATATTCTCACCTTTAAAACTTGGTTGGCTTGAGGTGAAATTGAATTGCTATTTAGGATGACTATTTGCAGTTCTTTTCTTTTTTGTATGTGAATCATGCATTAATGCGAGGCTCTGATTGTACTGGCTCAGGGGAAACATTTGTTCCCACAGGAAATTGTAGTATCATAGACAGGAATGTGTGTCTTCCCCACCTGACGATCCTCTTGAAAAGATGTACCTGAGGCTGTTCTCCTGCTTCCTTGGTCTCCAGGAAGTATCCAATAGCTTCCACAGACAGACAAGTCACTTATATACAGGTGGTATATCCTAGATCAAGACTCAAATCTTCTGTGGCCCTAAGAACATCCAGAAGAGCCTAGCAACTCAGGAAACTAATGTTCCACCCAGTCCCTCTGAAGGCCCTAGGAACCCAAAGGAGTGACATTTTCTTCCAGTTGCTGTGGAATGCACCTTCTGCTGCACTGCTCCATCCCAAAACCTTATCTCTAGATGCCCATGTCAAAATATCAAGAATAGCTTTCATTGCAAATCAACTCTGATAGTGCACAATTTCCCTTTTGAAGGTGTTCTTTACTATCTACAAGACACTGAAAAACTAGTGACTCAGTAAAGGAACTCTTTGTTGATATAAATGAAGCAAATTCATAACAGGACTTTACATTTAGTAATAAGAGAGGAATCTTGATACCAATATAATGATAAAATATGTAATTTTTAAAAGTGTTATAAAGAGCCAAACAGTAATATATAAGTTTTTTTTCAGCTCTTTCCTTTGCAAGTGAAACTAAATTCATTAAACTCTTCTTTAAATAACTGGCCTGCAGCCTAATAACATTGGCACCTATTTTAATTATAAACCCTGAAAGCATTTCCTCTTTTAATTACACTTTTAAATTCCCAATTGAAGGTGGAAAGCTGCAAATTAACTCTGAGAATACAAAATTTGAAGTTAGCACCCACTGGGAAATGATTCACCTACACATTTATGAAAGTTACTGGATAAAAATGAAGTTTGGGATGTTCCTATAAAAAATGGTTTCTGAATTTTTGTTGTTGATGTCTGTTTTCTTGAAGGAAGCGGCCATTGAAAACTCTAGTTTCTCAACCTATGCATGTGGTTTTCCTTTCCATCTTACCTTCCTGGACGGTACATGTGGATGAACCTAAGTTCATTTCTTCTGACATCTGTTTTTCTGTCTGCCTTGGTTCCCAACTAATCCTATGGCTTAGTTAGAGTTTTAGTTACTGCTGCTGTGAGGAAACACCATGAACAAAAGCAACTTGGAGAGGAAAAGATTTATGTGGCTTACATTTCCACATCACTGTTCATCATCAAAGGAAGTTAAGGACAGGAACTCAAACAAGGGAGGAATCTGGAGGTGGGAGCTGACTAAGGGACCATGGAAAAGTGATGCTCACTGGCTTACTCATTAAATGATGCTCACTGGCTTGCTCATTGTGGCTTACTCAGCCAGCTTTCTTATAGAACCCACGATCGCCAATTCAAATGGTCTGCACCCTCCTACATCAATCACCAAGAAAATGTTCTATAGGCTTGCCTGTAGCCTGCTCTTATGGATGTATTTTCTCAATTGGGGTTTCCTCTCTTCCCACAACTCTAACTTATACCAAGTTTACATAAAATTTGCCGGCACATCCTATTATTTTAAATCTCATTGTCAATACTCCCAATTTCATATATGCAAGCCCAACTGGTCCTCTGAATTCCAGACATTGCTACTATGGATGCTACACTACCATCTAGCCATCTATGGGTCCCATATGCAGCTCATTCAGCTTCACAGTATATGAAAACTACCTGCCAACTGCTCAACGAATACTCAATAGTTATCCTTGACTTCTGCTCTTACAGCCCACTTCCAAACAACATTTTCTAATGCTGCCAGCTCTTACTTCGCAATCTACCTAGGAGTGCACCACTGCTCACTCTCCTCCACCACTAACACCCATTCGCCACTGTGGTCAATTCAGATTACCTGGCTCCAGAGTCCTCTCATCTTCCCTACTTGCTCTCCTTCTCTCCTCACCTCCTCCTTCCTTCTCCTTCATACAGCATCACTGGGCCTACCTGGTCTTCTAATAATAGTTCACAAACATCTTCTCCATGGTCTTTGTCTTACAGTGATTTATACCTGCAAGGTCACTCCTTCAGATCTCTGCCTGGCTGTCTTTCACAAGTTATTAATGAGAAAACCCTTCCCAAAACACCCAAATAACAAAACAGCAGCCCCACTCCCCAGATCAATCATCTCTCCCACATCTCTGCTGGGCTATGTTCATAGCACATTGCCACCACTCAAGAGATATGTGCTCAGTGTTTTTGATCTGCCCTCCTCACTGAAGCAAGCTCTAGGAAAGCAGTAGCTCCATGAAGTTTTTTTTCCGGCTCTTTCTCTATGCTTAAAACAGGGCCTGTATTCATTTAGGAAGTGCTCAAGAAACAGTCTGAATCCATTGAGTTAGAATCTTAATAAAAAAAGACAGACTGTTTACAAGAAAATACTGTTGACTGGGAGGAAAGCAAGAAAATAGCACTAACTTAATCCAGACAAGAAGATAAATTCATTCACACTACAGAGATGAGTGAATAACCAACTCACTTTTCTCCTAATAGGTGGCATGCTGGCTACTTTTATGTCAACTTGACACAAGTTAGAGTCATCAGAGAGATAGGAACCTCAATTGAGAAAATGTCTCAATAAGATTGGACTACAGGTAAACCTGTAGGGCATTTTATTAGTTACTGACTGATGTGGGAGGGCACAGCCCACTATGGGTAATGCTGCTGGGCGGACTGGGGTTCAATAAGAAAGTAGGCTGGATGAACAAGCCACAAGGAGCAAGCCAGTAAGCAGCACCCCTCCTTGGCCTCTGCGTTGGTTCCTGCCTCCAGGTTCCTTCCTTATTTGAGTTCCTGTCTTGGCTTTCTTCAGTGATAGACTATGTATGATGTGGGAGCTAAGCCGAATAAACACCTTCCTCCCCAAGTTGTTTTGGTCACAGTATTTATCACAGCAATGATAACCCTAACTATGACAAGTCATAGAAAGTCAGGCAGATATACAGCCACACATATACTGTATATGGCATATAATGTATACATATACTTTATAAGTAGATATATAGATACACACACATATATATTCATATTGTTTAATGAAAATCTTCATTAGGATGCACTGTACATATCTTCATAGTCTCATAAAGCCCAGCTGGTCTCAAACTTGCCAAGGATGACCTTAAGCTTCTGATTCACCTGCTTCCAATTACTGAGTACTGGGATTACAGCATTGTGTAACCACACTCCCACTTTTATTTTGTCATTTAAAAAAATTCAGTGTGGGAGACTGAACTCAGGGCTTTGTGCATCTTGGACAATCAACTGAGCTATCTCCCCAGCCCCATATTCACTTTTGTGTTTCTAAGGTTACAGCTCCATCCCAGGTCTACACAGAAGCCAAACAACTGTTCCACAGTACTACATCCCGGGTCTCTATTATAATTAACAGCCCTGCCCCTAGAGGCATTGCAGGTGGCTGCTGTGTCACATGTGCATCAGTAGGTGGCAGAGAGGAAAGAGGGTATGTCTACATTCAGTATTCTGACCTATGAACATCTGAATGAATAGTAGACTAACACTCCCTAAAAATTCCCTTCAAGTCAGAGACTAGCACCAGTTCGGCACCATGGAGTAGGACAGGGAGCTAGTCTGTGATGACCACCAGTCCAGCACGAGGTAAGCACCAGATGGACTCCAAGTATAGGAAGCAAGCCAGAAACTAGAAGTCCTCTGCCTGGCCCTGGCTGTGGAGGTTGTGGGTGAGCCTGCCCAGAGGGAGGGAGTTTGGAAGAGCCAGCCCTGCCTTCTGTCTGCTTTGTGGTTGTGTTGATAATGGAGAGATTCCCTCTGCTCTTTGGTGCCCGAACCACAGGTAGCAGGCAAGAGAGGTGGCCCTGAAGGGGTCATTAAATCAGGAGAGCTTGTCCAGCCCCTTATCTGGGTAGCACAGTAGAACTGGCCCTGGATGTGGGGGTTGCAGACCCAGAACCAAGGCTTTGAGTTGATCCACCACAACATGTACCCCATGGATGAACTACAGGAGTGCATGAAGAGGCCAGTTCCACAAAACCTCTGAACAACAGGATCTCCGTGACACAGGACAACAACAAGATATCTGAGAGGAGTCCCATTAGTATTCCAGTATTGACAAATAGCAGAAGCCAGAGGCCAGGTACCAGACCAATGAGTCATTATAATGAAACTTTTTTTCAAGCAAAAAAAAAGCATGAACAAAATGGAATATTGTGGGACACACTGAGACGTGCTACCGCTTCTACAATGAGATTTGTTTTTAATGTTGGGTGAGGCTTTAAGCATGGAGGGCGGGTCTGAGGGGAGAAGAGAGATGAGAGGGAACTGGGTCCATGGTGTGAAATTCACAAAACAATTTTAAAAAGAAAAGACTGTGGAAAAAAATTGTGCATGACCAAAAGTGTCATAAAAATAGATAGATAAGATAGATAGGTAGATAACAGCACTGTCAAAATTGTATGAAATACAAGAAAATACGTCTTAGAGGATTACACTAAAGTAAAAAACACAATTTACAAATATAATGCCAGCTTATAGGGGTAATTTTCAAAACTTCATTTCATTTTATTGATTCTTTTAAGTCTTCAAAGTTTGAGTTCAGCTTCCTACATGGGTCTGTTAGTCTCACGCTTATACATACCATCTCCCCTGGAGTGTCACTTGCTGTTTGTATGCATGCATGCCCATGCACATGTGCATGCGAATGTGTGCACATGTGTACACATGTGCATAGGTGTGTGTGTGTGTGTGTGTGTGTGTGTGTGTGTGTGTGTGTGATGCATACACATCTGTTTAGGAGCATGTGTCTGTATATGTATATGTGAAGGCCAGAGCAAGATATCAGGTGCCCTTTCTCTATCATGTATTTCTTAGAGACTTGGCCTCTTACCAAAACTAGAGGATTCCTGATAAGCTCGCTATCTAACAGGTTGTTGGGGCCCAAGACTGGGGATACAGGCACATGCCACCATTCCCATGTTTTATGCTGGTGTGGGGATTTGAACTCAGCCCCTTGTGACTATTGTTCTTCCCCCAATAAATCATCTTCCCACTTCTTCTTATATTTTTAATATTTGGACTGATTTTTAAATGTTTTTCTAAATACATTTTGTCATATGATATATTGTGAACATGGTTTCCCCTCCCCTACCTCCTCCCAAATCCTCCCTACCCATTCAACTCCATGTTTTCCCTGCTCTTTTAAAAAAACAAACTTGCATTATTGCTAGTTTTCTCTTTTAAATACATATACTCAAGTGATGAAATTACTACTTATAATGAAATCAAAATTCTAATCAGCATCTGCCTAAGGCAAGGTCGCCCAGTGTGTCCCAGATCACCAGGAAAACCAAAGCAGAAGAAAATATCAACTCACTCGGATTTAATTTATGTTCTCTCTGTAAACTCCAGCATTTGTTTTTCAAGGATGCTTCAATTACCCAGTTTACAAATACAAATTAAGCAAGTCAGGTAAAACTATCTCCTAAAATCAAAATAGATTAGCCAAGATGGAGAATGTTCTTCCCACAGAGAAATCACAAGAAAGCTGAAAGGGACACAACACAGAGGCAGTGCCTGGAGAGCATTTACAAAGCCCAGGTCTCATTCCCAGATCCAAGAGGATGAGGAGGAGAAGGAGGAGAAGGAAGAGGAGGAGGTATATAAATTTAAAACATCCAAATAAGATATATACAGAAGATACTTTGATGAAAAACACTAAACAAAAGTGGTACGATCAGAACTACAAATCTGGCCTGTGTTGGCAGATGTACCTAAAGAGACCACCTTGATATCTATAATAAAAAGCAACATATGGTAAGCCTGAGCCAGAATTCGATTGCAATAATCTCCAGAACCACGGTCCCATCCTTCCCAGTACCTTTCCAGATAAATGAAACTCAATTTTGCCGTAGCCAGACTTAACAGCAAGATCTGGACCACCAGGGACATGTGAGCATACTTCCATGGGAATGTCCCCCAGGTTTTAGGAGTGCAGCTTCTAGAGATTTAAATACAAAACAGCTGTGAATCGGGAGGTTACCTTAACTTTTGATGTAGCTTTATAACCAGCAGGTACGGCACACGGCATGTTTTTTCCATGAAAAATCTGTGATAGCTCATAAAAGGCTTCAGAAAAGAAGCCTAAATCTATAAGGACTTCGACCTATAAAAGAAAGAAACGATTTTAGGTTAGTTCCTTGTACTTATAAAGTAGAAATTTTAGAGGAAACTCATCAGTTTCTAAGACTCAGACTACCTGCTTAGTGAGAGTACTGTGGAACGAATCCATGTTTACTGACTAGTGAGTGAGTGCAGACACGAGTGCGTGCTTGTGAACGTGCCTGCTTACATGCACAGTGGACCACGGAACTAACAGTAGCAGGGTCCATTCAGAACGACAGGCTGCTCTTCTCCACTGTTGCTTATGTCATCAGAGGCAGACACAGAAATATAACGGTTGCGGAGAAGTTTTTCCAAAAATTAATTGAACTTATCTCTTTGTTCTTATGGTTCCCATGGGAAACCAAAGCAAACCAAAGTAAAAATACCCCTGATGTTCTTGAACCCTCTGAGGAAAGTCAGACAAAAGTGCAGTGTGTCAACACTGAAGCAGCAATTAATTTCCTTATCTATAATTACCAGTGTCGGTTTTAAAGCCACATGCTTAGCAGTTTTAACCAGTTGGTAGCTATACATTTTGCAGCTTTTGTTTTGCATACAATTCAGTTGGATGAAATCAGGAAGTTAAAGAAATGGAAGTTGCCATTCAGCATGTGTGTTGAACATCTCTTGGACCACGTGCCCACGTGGAGGTTACAGTCCTCCTGGGATCCGTAGTTACCCAAATGTGACACATGAATGGTTTACACAGTAAGAGAAGGCTTTAGAGGTATTCACAAAATTCTGCTTTCAACAGTGGGGTTTCAGAAAGCTTCAGGGAGGAAGAGTTGAGTATCATTAAGGGAGAGAAAGAACATGCCGGGAGGACCTTGAGCACAAAGGTCATGGGATCTGTGTGGCTGGAGACAAGGGACAGTAGTGGAGGGAGTTAGGAAGTGAGCACAAGTGGTAAACCAAGTCACAAAGACTGTAGATCACAGTAGAGATCGCTTTTTACAATGTGTGGAAGAAACCCACTAGAGTGATGAGTGTGTTGGGAAACAGATGAAATCCCATTGCTTTCGAAGGACAGTGATTTCAAAACAGGCCCACATAGAGAACAAAGCCAGCCTTCATCAGAGTGAGATAGATGGCCTTAAAAAACAAGGGCTGAGGGTGTGTTCTAGAGCTAAAGTTTATGCTAATGTATGCAAGAATGTCAGCAGGGAAAAATAGAAGTTTTGGAGACTTTGAACCAGAAAAGGCCCTTAGATGATGTATGGTTTGAAAACCTTTAGTTACTTTGTGGAAGACAAGGGTACATATGAATGGTTACAGAAAATAAAGCACAAAATTGGATGAACAGAGAGAGAGAGAGAGAGAGACCTCACATAGAAAAAAGCAAATCAATTTATCTTCAGCTAATACACCTTATTCTCTCATCTCTTTTCCATAAGGAACTCCAAGAGTAGAAAAAAACAAAAACACTTTAAGGAAATAAAAAAGGCAAGTTAGGGGAAATCCGTTGCTAAAATAACATAAAAATAAAACATAAAAGGTCAGAAGGCCATTTTTAATTGAAAGAGAAAATCGTGCTGAGCTGAGCATTGCAGTTTTTCAAGACATGGTGGTCTCTGCACCACTCCAATGCCATCCCCGCTGTCACCAAATATCAAAGTCAGCACTTAGGGTGATAGATGGACTCTTCTGGACCCCTATAAGAAAATATTCTTGCAGACCTTTGTGTGGTCAGACCACTGTAACAAAACAACACCAACCAAAGCTATCTCGGACTTCATTTCAGCATATCCATCTAAGCAGCTGGAGCCAACAGTGGCCTGCACTGTGGACACAAGCCAGAGGACAATGAGAAGTGGTCATCAACCAAACCTTCATACACCCTCGGAAGCAACAGTACCCTTCCAAGGAAAGTTTGAAATGTTGAGAATAAATCTTTGATGGGGTTGACAGGTCTGCAGTGAAGCAGAGCAGCTGATCATAAAGACGTCTTCCAACGTTCCCTGGAAGACTTTACTGCACTCTAGAAACTTAACTGCAAGATCTGTCTATCACAGCCAGAGTGGTCAACAAGCATCATTGCTTGGTGTTCCCCAACTCTGATGTTTCTCTTTCACTTAATGATCCCAGGTACTTCAGGAAGGTCATACAAGCTCCCTTCACACAGACTCTCACTTCTTCCTCTGTGGGATCTATCTTCTGCCTTGCAGTTGTCAAGACCCTAATCCTAGTTTTCAATCTTACTGTGCCAATAAGCTCTCAGGTCTATCCCACACTCATTCCAGTGTGTTAGCAGACACCAGATTTGGTGGCATTATTCTCCTGACCACCATTCTATAATGAATAACCCTCTTACCCAAAGCTCCAAACAGTGGCTTCATTCATTCATCACTGGCTTCATTCACCTTATGAAAAAATCATGACCAAAGACCAAGAAAGAATTCTGCCTTGGTCTAACTTGGTGAACTATGACGTTTTTGAGGTTATTTTCAGGCTCATGGGAAATTCAAAGGCAGATATGCCACCAGAAACTACCCTGGGCAACCAATGGGCAGTTACACCACTGAACACCTACAGCATGGACAACTCACAAAAAGCTACTCTACCAAAGTGTCCCAATGCAGCTAATTATTTACCTATAGTATTATCTATAGGAGGGAAACGGTCTTGTGAGCTTATGAGCCCCAAGAACTTCTGCATTCCTCCAATGAGAAAATGTTAATAGGCCCATTATTGATTCTAGTGGGTCTTCTGCTGGGATCCAAGACAGGAATGGTCATGCACAAACTGGAGGAAACAGCTGCCCAGCAGAGCTCTCTGGTATTTCTCCTGTTGTCTGCTAGAGTCTCCCTGCTCAGAACTTCCATTCCAGTAGCACAAAACCACCTCTGCTCCCCAAACAACTCAGACTTTTCTCACCCCCCATATCTTTCCAAGAATGTCCTCTTTCCCACTCGCTTAGCTGTCTTGTTTTCAAGACTAAATTCTACCTATTTAGTGAAATCTTCATACCAAGCCATTTGTTTCTTGTTCAAACTTTCAGGAATGATTCTCATCACACTGACTTGCAAATAATCAAGTGACAGGTGCATATGTTACCAACTTATGTTGTGTCCTATCTCTCTTCCAAGTTTTCACACCCTTATCATCAAAAACTGTGGGTTACATGTCTTAGGCTCAAGTTACCAACATGGTGCTTTTAAAATATGAGATATTCAGTAAATCTTTTCAAAATGTTATTTATTTATTGGGGGCTACTTCTGTACATGTATGAAAGTCAGGACAATTTGTGAAGTCCATTTTCTCTACTACAGGGCTCAAACTTATGTTGTCAGGTTTGGTGTCAGGTGCCTTTACCCTGATGAGCATCTCAACCAGCCCCAAATCTTGTTTTGAAATTAATATTTATTATTTTAATATGAGTTGCAGTGAATCTAAAAAATCAACTAATGAATATCAAATATGTGAACCTATTACCCAAGACAGTTCAGGGAAGTAAAAGATGAATAAGATACAGACCATAGATAGCCTCAAGACTACTACAATCTTAAAGAGAGAAGAGGGCTTGAGGTTTTTTTTTTAATGTGCTATTAAAGTTCAAAAGCAAGATAATACATGAGTCAGTAGCTCACAGATGGAAAGCCATACATTTACAGAGTCCACATGAATACTTATGAAGTCCGAAAGGATTTATTTATTTAGAAATAGAAAGCAATGGACAATTCACCAAGGCCCAAAAGGACTAGGAGAAGATACAGGTTATAGGCAAGTTCAATTTCTCCTCATTGAAAAACAGTAGGGATTTCAGGGAGTAAAGCAGAACATTTCCACAGGAGAGGGAAAGTGGTGAGCGGGAGCACTGTCCCAGAGTGTCTTGTGGAGGTGAGGTGGGGTCATGTCCTAGATTGCCGTTCTAGAACCTGACTTTTCCAACCACAAGAGCTGGCATGCACCTGGCATGCACCTCTCATCCCTTCTGTCTCTCTAGAGATGCCTTGTGGGCAGCTTGAGGGTAACTGAATCAGGAGTATTTACACCATGGATAAAAATTGCAAAAGTATAAATCTGCCTTTTTAAAGATTCATTTTCTTATTTTCTGTGTATGAGTGGTGTGTGTGTGTGTGTGTGTGTGTGTGCTGTGTGTGTGTGTGTGTGTGTGTGTGTGTGTGTGTGTGTGTGTGTGTGCACGTGCCACATGTATGTCTGGTGCCTGACACAGCCAGGACAGAAGGACACCAGATACAGGCAGTTGTGAGCTTCCATGTGGGTACTGGGTATCGAACCCAGGTCCTCTAGAAGAGCAGTCAGTGATCTTAACTACTGAGCCATCTCTTCAGTTCCTCAATCAGCTTTTTCAATGATCTCTTTGTGGAATATTTCAGCATAAAGCACATTATGTCAGAGCATGAGAGCAAATATGTGAAATGCTGGCCAAGGAATAGCTTAAGCTCAAGAATGCCAAATATTCTATCTTAATTGTTTCTTCTCACTTAAATTTCTCTGCTTTTCACAGTATTTATTAAAGGAAAACGAGACCTGGTTGAATATAGTCTGTTTGCTTACATGCAATTCTCAACTTCATATGGAATAACAAAAAACCCAAAATAGCTAAATCAATCCTGTACAATAAAAAACCATCTGGAGGTATCACCATCCCAGATTTCAAGCTGTACTACAGAGCAATGGTAATAAAAACAGACCAGTGGATCAATGGAATCAAATTGAAGACCTAGAAATGAACCCACACACCTATGGTCACTTAATTTTTGACAAAGAAGCCAAAACTGTACAATGGAAAAAGGACAGCATCTTCAACAAATGGTTCTTGGTCCAACTGGATGTCGACATGTAAAAGAATGAAATTAGACCCATACTTATCACCTTGTACAAAACTTAAGTCCAAGTGGGTCAAAGACCTTAACATAAGGCTGGACATACTAAATCTATTAGAAGAGAAAGTGGGGGAAAAGCCTCGAACTTGTTGGCACAGGTGACAATTTCCTCAACAGAACACCAACAGCTCAGGATCTAAGAACAACAATCAATAAATGGGACCTCATGAAACTGAAAAGCTTCTGTAAGGCAAAAGACACTATCATTCACTTCTGGGTACACATCCAAATGATTCCTCACCAAATCACAAGGAATTTTCCTCATCTATGTTCATAGCAGCCTTATTTGTAATAGCTAGAAACTGGAAACAACCCAGATGTCCCTCAACCGAGGAATGGATTAAAAAACTGTGGTTCATCTACACCATGGAATACTACTACTCAGCCATCAGAAACAACAAAATCATGCCATTTGCAGCCAAATGGATGGAACTAGAGAAGTTCATCCTGAATGAGCTAACCCAGACTCAGAAGGATACACATGGCATCTATTCACTTACAATCAGATTTTAGCCATATAGTACAGGATAACTATACTACAACCAGTGCACCAAGGGGAAAAGGAACATAGACTTTGTTTCTTATCAATGAGACACTTTGCCCTAGTGGTGCTGCCTTGTAGGCCCCCAGTGTATGAGGAGGCTGTTGGCCCTCATATGACTGCTGAACTGGGGTGGGGGACTGTTATGTAGGGACACTCCACTCCAGAGGAGTGAGATGGAAGGGATAGGGGTAGAGGGGGTGGGAGGGTGGGACTGGGAGGGGCAGAAAGAGGACAATGAGATGGAGATGTAACCTGAAGTAATAAATTAATATTTTAAAAAAAAATACAAGGACCTGGGCAGACATTCAGTGGTCAACCTGCTAGTGCATTACTTTGAAAAGATTTCCTATATTAAAAAAATACTTATTTTATCTATGTGTATGTATGTGTGCCTACATGAGTTTGTGTATACCACAAACATTCAGAGGCAGACATATACCAGAAGATGCCTTGGATCCCTTAGAAGTGGAGATACAGACACTTGTAAGCTATCATATGGGTGCTGAGAACTGAAACTGAGTCCCCTGAAATATCGGAAAGTGCTTTTAACCACTGGGTCAGTATGCCCCCCCTTTATATATTCTTTAATTTATGACTAAGTATCTATGTATGTGTATATTGTGCCCACAGAAGCCAGAAGAGGACACCATTGGTCCTCTGAAGCTAGAACTACAGGTGGTTGTGAGCTGCCCAAGGTGGGTGCTGGGAATTGAACTCAGGTTCTTTGAAAGAGTGGGAAATGCTTTTAACTGTGATGCCATCTTCCCAATTGTCCAAAGTGCATTATTTTTATATCAGTATGACAACATGTTATTAACAGCTTATTTGTAAGTATTAGAATCAAATTAATGCCAAACAGTACTCTTAAAAATAAAGAATGTCCAAAGTATTCAATGTTAGCAGCATACCTTGAGGATTCTTGCTTCTAGATTTCTGACTATGTCTTGGCAAATTACAGACACAAAATACTGGTACAATGCAAGGAGAGGCAGGACCTATTAGGAGAAAAGCATTCTTTGTTTTAAGATATAATTTATCAACTTAATAGACTAGCAATCCAATTTTGCCAAACATTAACTGTAGGATGTGTTACATAAATATCACATGTCCACATTAGTAGAATAAACCGCTTTGTATAAATAAAATGGTCTGCCTATTTATTAGTTACCCTTCTTATTATTTCGATAAGATGGCTGACATAAGCAGCTGAAGGAAGGAAAGGTTTATTGTAGCTTGTAGTCTGTGGGGTCCAGGCCACCCTGGTGGGGAAGGCATGGTGGCAGAAGTGTCAGGCAGCTGGTCCACACTGCAGCCTCAGTCAGGAAGCAGAGAGATAACTGTTGGTGTTCAGCCTGTCTTCTCCTTTTCGTTTAGTTCAGGACCCAGGTCTGTGGAATGGTACCACCCATATTTAAGGTGAGTGTCTCCATTTCAATTAACCTCATCTAGAAAGTCTCTCGCAGATGCGCCCAGAGGTTTGTCTCCATGGTGGCTCTCAACTCCATCGGGTTGAAAATCAGGATGATCCTCCATATCAGCATATGCTTCCTAATTTCACTAGACCTTGAAGGTGCCATCAGAGACCATCTGTGACCCCAACATGAGGGTCACATCTCTGAGTGCAGAGAAGTTCAAGTATAGTTAATTGTCTTCTTTAAAAAGGTAATGACAATGTGTAAGGACTGTGTGAAAAATCCTAGAAAACACGCTATGAAAAATGTAGGACTAAAGGCAAAGGATGTACATTCATGACCCTGCACTAGCTCGTACTTAG
>CAJQZJ010001638.1:10202075-10219584 GCA_907164525.1 Lophiomys imhausi
GTACATTCATGACCCTGCACTAGCTCGTACTTAGTCACACCAGTGTCTTCTGCAATGCCTTCAATCCAGGACCTTCTGATGGCCAAAGGGAGATGTGCCTCATATATTAGATGGGCCACTGTTGAGTGACAACAAAAGCTCTGACTGGTCCCAGCCTTTACAGAGCACAGACGCTATTGACTGACCCCAAGCTTTCTCCTGACTTAGTACTTTTATTGTCCTAAAGTTAAACCCAAAGCACAGTTATCCTTGAAGCCTTGTCACAGACTGCCAGCATCTCAGTTGACTGCACCATTACCCATCAGAGCTGGGGGTGGTTTGGCCTGAACATTGGAACAGCTCCTGGTTCATGTTAGGCGACACTTCTACCACTGTCCTGTATCTCCTGACATCTTTGACTTTTATTCTTTATTTTGAGATGTGTCTTACTAAGCTGCCAGGGCTAGCGTTTAACTTGCCTCAGAGCTGAGGTGGGCCTTGAAACTGTGGACCCTCTAGTCTCAGCCTGCTGAGTAGCTGGGATTATAGGCCTGAGCCAGCAGACCTGGATGAGTCAAATCATGTCTCAGAGCAAATTTTGTATTTTACAGAGGTCTCATCTGCCAAGAGGTTTCTTCTCAAGGTTAATGGAACACAAGATAGAAATCATTAACTGCTTTGGTCTGGTTGCAGGACATGTGAAGGTGGGTGAGTTAGAAGCTACAACCACCAACCACTTTTGTAAAAGACTGGAATTAGTTTTAATGACTTTGAACATAATACACTTTTCTACACTTATGCACTGCAAATGTAAAACAAAACCTTTCCTGCAATTAATGCATCACAAAACATCAAGAGCAATTACCTTTGAGATTTAGTTTCTTTTCCTTAATGAGGAATAAAAACACATTTTTATTGCTGCCATTGCTCAGTTATTCAGGAAAAACATTCTCAATTTCTGAAGCTTTAGAGAGAAGAAAAGTCTCATTGATTTTTGAGCACAGTGATATGTATTATATATGACTGGGGGGCAGCTAGGGGTTTCCCAGGGGATGGAAGCATATCCCAGTCCAGAAATGAACTGAGCTATAGGAAGCAGAGTACCATTTGATTAGTTTTTTTTTTTTAGTAAACAATTCCTTGCCAAATCTGCCCAGTGTTGTTGAAACTTCTTTACTTTACTACATAGCTTTATAATTTAACAACTTATATCCATGCCAGCAAGTATTTTTAATATAAGAAGAGAGTTAAATTCAGAAGAACAAGTGTACCATAAGAATAGAATATTATTATAATATGTATATATATATATGTATGTAATATGTATATATATATATATATATATATATATATATATATATATTAGATGTGAAAGTTGTGGAAGATGATGAAAGAAGCAGAAAAGGCAAAAACATTGTTACCAAAAGCAAATGTGAGGGGGGGTGTAGATATTTTAAAAATGGACAGAAGCTCATACAGAAAGAGATGAGGGAAAGAAAATTTAAAAATGGTCAGTGTCTAGAGAATATTAGTTTATGTTTTTGTGCAGTCAACTTCATATTTGTGATATATACTTTTATTTCTTCCCCCAAAGGGGAAGATGAGCTATATTCAGACGTTGAGGGTCCTGAAGACATTGACAAATGTTTGCCTTTTGTCTCAGTTAGGATTTGTTGTTCTTAGATGCATCTTTGACAGAGAATACATAGGACATGATAGAAGATAAACTTATCTCAAAGTTTGGATGTTGATAAGAACTACATTTTAACTCTGTGAGTCTTAAATGCCCTAGATTCTTGTTTGACATCAACAATGTATTCTAGCCAATTTCACCAATGTCTGCAGGGAAAGAAGAGTGAAGTAAGAGAGTACAAAAGAAAAGAGAAAACAGACACACAATACAAACAAAAATGTCAAAGAGAGACTATGGATTGATACAGCTTTAGAAGTATAGGTAAGAATTTGAAGTATGTATGATTTACAAGTTTTAGGCAAATGTGCATTAGTGAAACTTGGAAAGTAGAAATTAAGTTAGGAAATATATCACTGTAAACTAAGAGGTTTTGAAAGTGGGGTGGAAGTAGTAGAGTATATATGTGATATGAAAGTCAAAGGGGATTCAGGGTGAAAAGGTTTAAAGCAGGGAAGGAGAACAGAGGGATTGGGGAGGTGAAGAAGAGGGTCAAATAAAACTAAGATTGTATGAAAATCCATAAGAAAACACACTTAGTAAACTAATTAATAATAATAATATGAATGGAGGTTGCCTACGTGGGCATGGGCAGATAAAGCTGTCCCAGAAGCCATGGGTTATTAAATCAAAATCTTAGAGCCAGAGGAAGATAGCCTTACCTCCCAATGAGTCTACAGAGGGTTCCCTGAGACCGCCCAAAACATTAGAGGCAATCTTCACTGCAGTTGGTTGCCCATCAACGAGATAGTGAGACCCTATTAATTAAGCTACCATATGCTGTGGTCATATCATATAAAGAAATAATAAAATGGAAGCTTCCTCTTTGTTAGCTAGTCCTTATAGTACCAGATGTTGGTAGGCCAATCTCCGGGAGAAAACTGTCATCAACAGTCCTACTTAGGTAGACTGCATGCTACGCTACTGACTTACGTAAAAAATGTGTCTGATGGTGCAATAATAGTAACTCTGTTAAAGGGATGGCCAGCTATTTCTAATCAGAATTGAAATCTGATACATGTCTGGCACTCAAAACCCAGTAAGAGGCATGGGGCAATAGAGTCAGGAAGCTACTATTTTGCTACATAGACATGGTGTGCCCGCCTAATTGCCTTGTAAACAATCACACATGAGTGCTGCTGTAAGCCTTAGTCAGAGAAGCTTCTTTCAGCACAGGTAACTGCAGGGACTTATGACTGGTCAAAGTCTTGAGAATAAATGGCAGTTGAGTGCTTAGGCATAAATGGGATGCCTGTATCATCTCCTGCAGAGTTCAGAGAACATTACGGAAGAGAGCGTAGAAGGAACGTAAGAGTCGGAGGCCAGGGAAGAGGGTTATGGAATGCTGTTTTCTGGGCATGATGTGGCCATGTCACTCCGTTTGGGGGTATTTTCTTCGGTATTGCAAACACTGTAGGGATATTCTCTTCAGTACTGTTGACGCTGTTAAGGTTTCCCACACTCCTGTAAATAACCTCTCACCACTCCTCCTGCTGCTAAGCAACCCAAATGAAACTAATTGAGTTCTCAAAAAAAGAAAAAAAAAAAACAAAGATGAAAACAGAAGGGGGACTAGCTGGGAAGAGACCATGAGAAAAGGAGATAAGAGGCATTAGTGGGGGAGTCAAATATAATCAAATTTCAAAATAATTATGAAAACTTTGTAACAAAAAAACATTACTTCATTACTGCACATAGGTAATTCATGATACAGATAACATTAAAAAAAAGCATTGTTGACCTTACAAATCACTTACTGTGAGGTTGTATTCAGCGTAGTGAAGCTCACGGATGACATAGTACAGGCATGCAATAACACTGCCGATGTCAGCCCTGAATTTGTCTGAGAAGAGCTCGAGGCCAGGAAGGAGCTGAGTGATTTCGTACTGAGCGTAACTACGCTCAGCTTTGGGATGTGGGAGCGTGGTACGGAACAGACCCTAAAACACAGAAAATGGTGAAATAAGGAGCCACGGTTTTACCTGCACCAGCGGAACTAGCGAGAACAGGCATATTTATCACTTCCTGGAGGGCTGCACATCACAGTAAACACTGCTTATTAATATTATCGTCATTGTCATTATAGGTTCCTAATATTATCACTCCAGGTGGGCTTTATAAATTCCATTTTAATAGTATACTTATTCTTTTCAAGGAAAATATCGTTATATCATTTGGTGAGGGCTATGTTGTGTGTTTCTGGTATATTCAGTATAAATATTATCTGACTTAATTTGCATGTAACCTACTCTTAGAACAAAGGGTTGTTATTCCACAAATGGTGTCATGAAAGCTTAAACAATTAATTTATATGAGGTTACACAGTGATGGAATAAAAAGATTCCAAGTCATGTGTGTTTAACTCAAAGCACTGTGGTATTTGACTACACCAAGTTATGTATAGCGGAGATGGCAATGAAATTCTAAATCAGTGTCTCTTATGTGACTCTTGTGAGCAGTATGCAGCATGTTAGATAAACAAGATGTATTTATATGATCAAATTCTATACATTTGGAAGTATGTCTTTGATTATTTTAAGGCTTAACCATTAGTTGAAGACAGAGCATTATGAAATTATTTTAATGTATATTATCATGGAAATTTTTCAATTAGATCACTTATTAACATTGCAAGGCATCCAATTTTCAAAGATGAATACAGCCGTTTGAAATTTTTTAATGTCTCTAACTTGCTTTGTAAAACCACTTTCAAAATTAACAGGCTTTTCTGACTTCCTGAGGACTAGTTATCATAGTACTGGAAGGTGATATGCAAGTTTCCAAGGGAGGTAAGCAACCAATATTCCTGCCTAGCTGTGACACTTACAAACTACAACAATGACCAGCATGCCACAATATACTTAAGGGTGGAACAGTGGCATTTATATCTTGGCAGCAACCAACAGCTCTCTTGGACTTAGGGCCTGCTCAATGAGAGGGAAATCAAAACCATGCCTGGTACTAGAACCCTAGTCAAATGTCCGGAGCTGGTGAGGTCATGGATCTTGGAGGAGCACCTCCTACTGCCACCTTAACAAAGCAACATAGTTCCTAACTGTATTCTAGTTATCCTTGTACCCACAGACAAGTGTAGCTCCCATCCTTCATCAGAGAAACTTCTCTTTGCAAAAGACAGAAGCTGTTACATAAAACCATAAACTGTCAAAATTCAGAGAACAACTGATCATGGGGTGCCCAGTCCGAATGAATACATCTACAACACAACGCCTGCACCTAAGGCTCAAGAACATTAGGGGTGGGGGGTCAGAAAGACTGTAAGAATCAGAGGACCAGGAAATCATCTGTGAGATTGTATCCCTAGAAATGACAGGGAAGAAACACTCATGATATTTGAATGGGCTGCCTAACAGGACCAGAACAAGAACAACAGATATGCTAACATGGAAGGGAGAAATCTCACAGACTTCCACCCATAGACAAAGAACTACAGGAAACTATGAGTAGGAGCAACAGTCTTCCCCCCAGATGAATCCCCTAATTTGTTATCCTATACCAAGTGGTCAATCCTAAAACCACATACATACAAGTAACACTAGAAGGATTTAGTAAAAAAAAAAAAAAATACATACATGTATATATGTCCTACTAAATATATATCCTACTAAAATATACATAAACTACTATATACCTATATATATATGTGTGTGTGTGTATTTATATATCCTACTAATATGTATATATACATAAACTACTATACACACACATATATATAACTATATATATAAACTACTATATACCTATATGTGTGTGTGTGTGTGTGTGTGTGTAAAACAAAAAGAAGCCATGAACTCAATAGGGGTAGGGAGTATAACTTGGGAGAGGATAGAATTAAGAAAGAGATGAAGGAAAATGATATAATTTAATTTTAATTTTTAATTAAAAAAATTAGCAAGCTTGTAAAATAAATCCCATAGGCTAATGTTTATTTTAGGTGTAGCATTAATAATGTGGTAATACTTACTATTACATTAAACAAAAAGCTAACCATTTTTAATCATGCACTTTCAAGGACACAAACAGTATGAACAAGGGGCTAAAGCTGAAGCATGAGGGTCAGAGCCAGGACCATCCCTCCCTTTGCTCTTCATGACTCTCGCTTCCCTTTCAAGCACATACATTTGGAATGTATGGAAACCATAAAGTCTTGTCTTAAATTTGAAGAAGTCTTTCTCAAAGAATTTATCTATCCGGATTTTAGAAGCCATCAGCTGACTATGACACACACAGCAAAGGCATCTGTCAGTCCATCAAAGCAAAGAGGACCTTTGGCAAAGGCCCCTGTTTACATCCTGACTCTCTGATGTTGTGTTTCAAAGTTCCTTTCTTATTCTGTGGGAAATCCTGAGAAACACAAACACTCCTATATGGCCTTAAATCAGTTTATCTCTCCCTTCACTTTGTTATATTCTCTCATGCAGCCAAGCATGACTTTATTTAATAGAGATGAAGTGAGCCCTACCAACTGCAGGGAGTCAAACAGATTGTCTCTAAATTGATATCTAATAAAGTTCCTACTAAGCATAGGAAACTCAGTTTTCCTGTGTGTAAAACTACCCATTATAGTAGAAAGGGGACGGAAATGTGACTGTTCTGTGTTAACGGGAAAGGAAGGTGCCAGTCAAATGTTCCCAAAACAGGGAAGACGAATTTCTGGGATTTCAGCACGGCCTATGCCACCTCCCTACTGTAATCTTTATGCACTCATTACCAAATAAACTACATTTGTTTACTGAGAATATAAATGACTCTACAGCCCCAGAAAACATACATAAACCATTACCTGAAAAAGCAAGGCAGACAGGAGGCAACAGTTGATTCTTTTCTTAACATTCACGGTCTTAATAAACCTAAATAATTACAGAAAAATCAATTAGCAGACAACATTCCAAAGTTTCTATATGAATATATTTAGAAATGTTTTTAGAACCTGGGAAACATTGGGGGGAGGGGACTTGTGTGCAATAAAACTTAAGAAAAAGTATAGAAGAAAATGTAAAATTGCCCCAAATCCTATCACTGGCAACAATTTGATTACTTTTCTTCTAGAATTTTTCTTTTATAGTCACACACAAAGAAACAAAGACTTACTCATATTTAGAGTGATATTATATCATAGGCACTATATATGCAATATATATTATATAAGCTACTTTCCTATTCCAGGGCTTAATAAAGTCTGTCATTACTTCAAGGAACTATAGTGTTTCATTGTGCAGATGTCTTGTACTTAAAAATCTTGATCTCGACTTGATTTTTCTTCCAAGGATAAAGTCAATGTTGTAAGTAAAATTGTGTGTGCTTATCTTATTAATTCCACCAGGTAAATAACTAGAAGTGCAAGTTCTTGGAAAAAGAAAGAGAGAGAGAATGAGAAGAAGGCTTTACATGAATATGGTTGAATAATTGTCCCCAAAGGCTGTGGCCATATGGTATGTCGCCACTTATAACATTAAGACTTCCCAGCCAAAATGAAAATCACGTTTTCTCCTCTATGATTGTCTCCTGTTACGTCCCTTGGAAGAGTTAGAGTTTCCTTTATGTGACTCTTGCAACCTGCCTTTGCAGCTGTAAACCAAATTATATTCTCTTAAATCTTACTTAGATAAATAAAACCAGGAAGCTGGCTTGGCTGTAGTAGCAATGCTGCCCATCTCACTTCATCTGTGTGGGTGTCGGGGTGGGACTCTGCGCTGCAGAGTGTCCTCTGCTCAGAGAGTGTGACAATAGCTGAAGCCCCTGTGGACTCCTATCTCCCCTGGCAGTCAGACTTGAAGCTGGGAACGGGAAATGGCTTTCTTGCTTGAAATCACTAGGTAATAATTTCAGAGGCTCCAACTTGCGGGGCCCTCAACAATGATGGCTCCTCCCACATGCCAATCTTCCACTCTCACTTTTCTAGGTTTCACACTAAACATAAGCAAGTAACAAGTTGGCTGCATGTGTGTGTGCGAGTGTGTGTTCACATGTGTGCGTGTTTGAATGTGAGTATGGATCTGTTTGGCTTGTAGTCTAAAGATGAGTTCCTTCCAAGGGGTACAAAGCCAAAATTGAAAGATGTTCTTTCACATTTAATACTTTTAGAGAAATTTATTACTTCTTCTGTTTCCAAAAGTACCAATTTTGTGAAGGCTGTCATTTAATATGTTATATGGCTCAAAATGCATATGAATCTCCACACCCTAGCCAGCATGTGCTGTCATTTGAGCTTGTGATCTTAGCCATTCTGACAGGTGTGAGATGGAATCTCAGAGTCGTCTTGAGTTGCATTTCTCTGATGGTTAAGGATGCTGAGCATTTCTTCAAGCGTCTCTCAGCCTTTAGGGATTCCTCCTTTGTGAATTCTCTGTTTAGCTCTGTCCCCCATTTTTAAATTGGATTATTTGGTTTCTTGGCATTTAATTTCTTCAGTTCTTTGTAAATTTTGGATATTAGCCCTTTGTCAGATGTGGGGTTGGTGAAGTTTTTTTCCCAATCAGTAGGTTGCCTTTTTTGTTTGAATGACAGTGTCTTTTGCCTTATAGAAGCTTTTCAGTTTCATGAGGTCCCATTTATTGATTGTTGATCTCAAGTCCTGAGCTGTTGGTGTTCTGTTCAGGGAGTTGTCACCTGTGCCAATGAGTTCGAGGGTTTTCCCCACTTTCTCTTCCAATAGATTAAGTGTATCTGGCCTTATGTTAAGGTCTTTGATCCAATTGGACTTAAGTTTTGTTCAAGGTGATAAATATGGGTCTAATTTCATTCTTTTACATGTGGACATCCAGTTGGATCAGCACCATTTGTTGAAGATGCTGTCCTTTTTCCATTGTATGGTTTTGGCTTCTTTGTCAAAAATTAAGTGACCATAGGTGTGTGGGTTCATTTCTGGATCTTCAATTCGATTCCATCGGTTCACTGGTTTGTTTCTATACCAGTACCATACTGTTTTTATTATTATTGCTCTGTAGTACAGCTTGAAATCTGGGATGGTGATACCTCTAGATGTTTTGTTTTGTTTTTTTTTATTGTACAGGATTGATTTAGCTATTCTGGGTTTTTGGTTATTCCATATGAAGTTGAGAATTGCTTTTTCCAGGTCTATAAAGAATTGTGGTGGTATTTTGATGGGAATTGCATTGAATCTGTATATTGCTTTTGGCAGAATGGCCATTTTTATTTTGTTGATCTTACCTATCCATGATCATGGGAGATCTTTCCATCTTCTGATGGCCTCTTCAACTTCTTTCTTCAAGGACTTGAAGTTCTTGTCATACAGGTTTTTCCCTTGCTTGGTTAGAGTTACCCCCAGGTATTTTATATTGTTTGTGGCTATTGTGAAGGGTATTGTTTCCCTAATTTCTTTCTCAGCCCATTTATTTGTTGTATAAAAAAAGGGCTTCTGATTTTTTTGAATTAATTTTGTATCCAGTCACCTTGCTGAAGATGCTGTAAGAGTTCTCTGGTCGAATTTTTGGGGTCACTTATGTATACTATCATATCATCTGAAAATAGGGATAATTTGACTTCTTCATTTCCAATTTGTATCCCCTTGATTTCCTTTGTCTTATTGCTCTAGCAAGAACTTCACGTACTATGTTGAAGAGATATGGTGAAAGTGGGCATCCTTGTCTTGTCCCTGAGTTTAGAGGAAGTGCTTCAAGTTTCTCTTCATTTAATTTGATGTTGGCTACTGGCTTGGTATATATCACCTTTATTATTTCTAGGTATGGTTCTTGTATGCTCGTTCTCTCCAGGACTTTTAGCATGAAGGGGTGTTGGATTTTGCCAAATGTAGTATCTAGCAAGATGATCATGTGGTTTTTTTCTTTCAATTTGTTTATGTGGTGGATTACATTGATGGATTTTCATATGTTGAACCACCCCTGTATTCCTGGGATGAAGCCTACTTGATCATGGTGTATGATACTTTTGATGTGTTCTTGAATTCGGTTTGCTAGTATTTTATTAAGTATGTTTGCATCTATGTTCATTAGGGAGATTGGTCTGAAGTTCTCTTTCTTTGTTGGATCTTTGTGTGGTTTAGGAATCTGGGTGATTGTGGCCTCATAGAATGAGTTTGGCAGTGTTCCTTCTGATTCTATTTTGTGGAAGAGTTTGAAGAGTATTGGTATTAGCTCTTCTTTGAAGGTCTGGTAGAATTATGTGATAAATGTGTGTTTAAGGATGAATCGTGGTCAGAAAGACAAGTGTACCCTAACCCCAAGAACCTGGGAAAACATTACCTTTTATGGCAAAAGAGACTATGCTGGTGCAATTGTATTAAAGACCTTGAGTTGAGGCAAACATCCACACTTGTCTTGACAGGTTCAGTGAAAACAGGATGGGACTTGAAACAGAATGACCAGAAGGTCTGAGGAGCAGAAGGAAATATGAGGATGGAAGTAAAGGTCAGAGAGGGCTGGAGCTAGAGTGAGAAAAAAAAAAAAACAGAGAAAGGGTGGAAAGAGACCAAAACATTAGTAGACTGCTGATCTTAAAACTTAGTGTGGGTCTGTGAGCCACAGGATGTAAGAGGATCCTAAAGCAGGAACAGTCTAGAGAATAGATTCTGTCCTGGAGTTTTCAGAAGAATCATAACATATCAACAGCTTGACTTTAGGAGTTCTGGACTTCCTAACTGTATGGTAATAAATGAGTGCCTCAGCTGGAGCTGGAGCTCAATGGTCAGTGCTCACCTAGCATGTGAGGAGCCCTGGTTTGATCCTTAGTACCTCAAAATAACAGAAATTTGTCTTGTTTTTTAAAACACTGTAGCAATTTGTTAGAGCAGCAGTAAGGAACAAGAGCTACTTGCAATAGGCTGGGAGGTTTGCTATGTTATAACTCCCAGTAACCTCAGAACATGAGCTCATTGGGAGACCTGGTCTTTAAAGAGGCACTCCAATGAAAATGATGGAATCGATCAGTGTTGTCCAACAGGTCTGTATCCTTGTAAGAAGAAGAGATTTAAATATGGACAGATCCAGAGAGAAAACCAATGTGAGGGGGTAGAGACAAGTGACCACCTACAAGCCACAAGAGAGATCTTGGGAAAGCAGCAGCCCCATGTCAATCTCAGGCATTCAGTCTCTAATACTATATAGTATGACAAATGTCTGTAGCTTGAGGCCATCCATCCATGCTACTGTTATGCCAAACCAAGCAACCTAGTGCAGTGTGCTGTGTGAGTCTCGCCACCACAAGGTATAGAAGAGGACACTGAATCTCAGAGATTGACAAGCAGCACACTGAGAGCATGGGGTTCTTAGGACGCTCTCAAACTCACCCTGAGGTGCCAGCCTGTATGCTGTATACCACATTCCAACAATTCCAGAACTCATTGTTCCATTATTCAAGTACTCCTGAAAGCCAACTCCATGCCAGGCACTTGGGATGCATCAACAAATAAAGGCCTGTGCACAGGCAGGAGGCAGAGAAACGTCCCAGGGGAAAAAGGATAGTCATAAATAAAAATATCACAGGATGAAATTGCACTGCCCTAAAGATGGACAAATCCACGGAGAGAGCAAAAGTTGCCAGGGTGAACTGGTGTGGGGCTCGTGGCACGCTCATACTTACTGCGCTATCTTCGCTGAGATCATTGCCCCTTGCAAACACCCCCAAATGCCAAGCTTTGATAGAAATTCTTCACTGTAGTCTTTGAAAGCAGGAGGTGAAGAACTGTTGGTGGCACTGGGGAGGGAGGGGCCAAATCCTTTCCAGGTGTGTAGCGCATCTGGCTTTCTGAATATGTCATCAAGAGCTTGACTCCAACATTTAAAAGCAGCCCTAAGACAGAAACAGAGCACTGAGTGGGATGTCCTCTGGGGCTAGTAATGAAATCAGTCCTCCAAGAGGAAAAAGCAAGTGGGCTGAGGAAGCACCCAGCGCAAATATTAGAGGATAAAACCATAGTATTTGCTCCTTGTGACAGTCTGTCTTGGGTCATGTGATGAATAAAAGGAAGCAATCCAATGTTAGTGTAGAACTAACACTATGGGAGAAAATGTTTTTCCTAATTTTTTTAATCAAACAAATGAAAGTCTGTGTCTTTACTAACTTCTGAGTCATCACCTTTTCTTTTCTGCGAAGATGAAGAGATTTCCGAGTGAATGCAGCATCTGAACTTTAAGGCTCCTTTGATTGCTGGCTTGGAGAACATCTGTATATTTAATCAAATAAAACAACAAATGTCAGTTCTAAGGAAGATATTTCCTTTCTATTTGCAAGAATATTTTCAACTGCATTATTTCCTGACTGTGTAGATTGCATTGAGAAAAAACTTCAAGTTAATAGTGTTTTCAAATGTCACACGCTATGTATGCCCAGAGAGAGAGCAAACGAGGCTCTGTTTGAACAACTGAAGAGTGGGAGATTGAGTCTAATGCCACAGACTCGCAGAGACTCCATGGAAAAATCAGAGTGAAGCCAAGCAGGCAGAGGTGGTTAACAAGACTTATGGGAGAGCAGGAGACAGCTACAGATGAGAGAATGGAGCTGCAGTTTGGCTTTCTAAAGAGGGTGGACTGGGAGCCTCAAGTGGAAATAGTGCTGAAATTCTAGAAGCCCCTGAATGCCACTTGGAGAGGTGGAGATTACCCTGTGACAGACAGAAAGATCCAAATAGTTTGTTTTCAGCAGAGATCTGACAAGATCCCAATAGATGAGGGTTTTCCTTTTACCTAAATGTGGGGTGGAGGAGTATTTTTAGCATGCGTTTTTCAGCTTTCTAATAAATGTATATATAATTCCAGTCGTCTAGTTGGAAAAAAACAACAGAGGCAGTAGTTTCCAGGAATCGCAGCACTATCTGCTAAAGGGCATTTCTGAGACCTCAGGCAATGTTCTTTGACATGGCCAGCAACAACCAGGGATACAGGATGCCCTGCAGGGACTTGCCCCATAGTGACTAAAAAAATGAGATCCCTGTTCACAAAGCCCGATATTTAACTTTGGGAACTTTTTGAAGGTATTTGTGTTTGATTTCTAACTGCCCTGAATTCTCCAGAAATATAACCATTACTGTGATTGGTTTTGTTCAGAACCAATCTTAGAATGCAGATATTCACCAATACAACATGCCTGTGTCAATCTAAACCCGTAATCATGGAGATTCTTCATGCGGGATGGCGACACCTGTTCACTTGGATTGTCTCATTTGCACATTAAACTGCAGGATCTAGCTACAGACTCATTTTGCATTCATGGTTTTTTTTTTATCCTTACAGATCCACAATGGATTTTCAGAAATCACATCTCACAAAGTACATACGAATTGCAGATTTGATTTCAGGAAGTGAAGGGAGAATTATCCAATGTCTGTTGCAGAGGGGGAGTGTCACTGGACGGTGTCCCCTACTTCCCAATGTGGGTGAAGGACACACTGTTGGATTTGTAGAAAAGCCACATCTGAGAGAAAGATGTGAAGAGCGAGGTGGCCTGGGACAGAGCAGAAGTCGTCGCCAATGTCACCATCTTCATAAGGATCTCACAGTTCCAGCAAGAGAAGTCCTGGGCAGAGGGGTGGCCTAGAACCTTGCAGGGGCCAAGAGTAATAGCCAAGTGAGAAATGGCAGGAGGCTGGAGGCATCTTCTGTCTCTAGAATGTTCCATTATAGCCTAAAAGACTGCATTCAAGTTCTTTCATTATTCTTAATTTTTTTTAAATTCATGTGTGTGTGTGTGTGTGTGTGTGTGTGTGTGTGTGTGTGTAAGAGAGAGAAGTAGTTGTGTGCACACCCCATGGTGGACATGTCAAGGTCAGAAGATAATTCCGTGTAGCCAGTTCTTTCCTTCCGCCTTTAGTGGGTTTGGGGGATTGAACATGGGTCCCAGCTCTTACTCACCAAGCATTCTTACTGGCTGAGCCATCTCATCTCTATAGCCCCCACCCTACTCTTAAAGGTGACATTTCAGGGCCAGACGCAGTCTCTCATCAACACCGAAGGTTATACTGACAATTCAAAATTGGTTATTCTTACCAATAGTCTGCTGATAGGAAGAAATTACCAGCCCCAGCTGTGAGTAGGGAAGTTTGCTTTTCTCCACGGAACTAAAGACTCTGAAGTTTTCCTGAGAAAGGTCGGGGGGCGTTGACATGTGCATCTCTTCCGTTCCCAGGCAAAGCTCCACCTTTTTCCCTGAGCTAAGCCTCATGCTGCTCATCCCTCCTTTTTCACCTAAGGGTATGGTTGAAAAATGGAAAATGTTAAATAGAGAAAGAGGGGGAGAATGGAAAGGTAGAGGAATGCGGAGGGAGGACAGGCTGTGTATACAGACAGGCGGCTCTGCTGTCAGAGGGATGCAGTTTTCTTGGTCCTGGGGTCCAGGATGAATTCTAAAATCTGAATCTGTTCAAGTGGATGGTTCTGTGCCTTCATGTATCAGGAAAATCCCTGCAGGGGGGCCTATAGGCAGGAGGACAGACAGACAGGCTAAGGCACAACAGAGGGAATCAGCTACCAAGGCTAAGGCTGGGCTAATAGTCTGCTTTTTCTGCAAGCTGGGGAAAGTTAGAAGGTTTTGGTCTGCTTTCTTAAAAAATAGCTTCCCATAGTTAAGATTTTAGTTCACGCCGGGCGGTGGTGGCGCACGCCTTTAATCCCAGCACTTGGGAGGCAGAGGCAGGCGGATCTTTGTGAGTTCGAGGCCAGCCTGGTCTACAAAGTGAGTCCAGGACAGCCAGGGCTACACAGAGAAACCCTGTCTCGAAAAAACAAAAAAAAAAAAAAAAGATTTTAGTTCACCTGTGGAACAGAAACCTCTTGGAGAGAAGCAGTGTGTATGTAGCTCTGACCTGAAACAGGAAAAAAGGAAAGGAGAAAATCTGTCTTGTTAGAAGATCAGAGAACTCACAGGGAAAATAGGCCATAACTTGAGGTCTAGGAATGAGTTACTGAGAATGTTTCAGCATCTGGTGAGCGTGGATTTATCTAACCAATAATATATTTAGAAATTGGAGGGGGATAAAAATGATACGGAGAATTACTTTAGCATACTTCCCAAAAAGCGCACTAACTGAGCCAGGCTGGCTGGCCAGTGAGCACCAGGGAACCACCCTGTGCCCAGGTTTGGTGTTACTCACACGATCTGCTTTACCCGCGTTCAGTCCTCATGCTTGTATGACAAGCACTTTACCCACTAATGTGTCTCCCCTGTGTCCTTACTTTGTCCTAGTCACCCCTCCCAACTGCCCTCTCTTGTTCCTTTTGCTGGTCCCCTTTTCCCCTTCAAAGCCACCTTTCTGCTTTCAAACCACATACGTTCCATAACTCTTTCTTTCTCCCTCTCCCTGGTCCCTGTAAGAAAGATTTGACGGATGCTTATTTTTAAATGAATCTCTTTCTTTGAGACTGACAACTGGTGTCTGGAAAAAGGTTCTGCTTAGCTTGGTATGATTCAATCATCTCCTAAGGGAAAAGCAATCATAGCTCTGGGCCTGCAAAGAAAGTTCCAAGAACTCCGAGGAGCGGAATCCAAACTTTAATAGATACTATTTTCCTTTGTGTCTCCTGTATTCCTGGAAGTTGGCTAGTTGAGCAGAAAGTTTAAAAGAAGATCAGGTGCCTTGGTTGGACTAGTGTGTGTGAGAGAGAGAAATGATGAATTCTGCTGACCTAGATAGGGAAAGGCTGTCAGGGGAGAAGCATGCTGGGGAAAGAGGATGGTGAGGCCAGAACTTTCTGCAGGATGGTACTCAACGTAAGTACAGATCAGGGACAGAAGATAAACCTTTACCTTGTGTCTGGGCAAGAAACAGTAAGAGCAGCTTTCTGCTGTGTCGGACCGATCTGTTATGGTACTTGGACTTTTCCAGGGTCTCTCTGAAGCATCTCAAAGTGTCCGTCACGTCCACAGGCACACAGGTGAGCTGCTTGGCTCGTTTGTGCTCTGAAATAGAGGAAGACATCAGGGATGAGCTGCAATACCAAGCCATCGAGTCACAAGACAGTTCTGACTCAGAGACCTTGGCTGAGACTCACAGCTGCTGAATTCGAAGACCCCAATCTGTAGCCGGTATTTGACACTTAGAAGATTTTTTAAGCATATTTCAAGGTTCCTTTTTAGAGAAAAGTTTTAAAATTTTTTATTCTTAAGAAATGCAAATAACTTTAGAGCTTGCCAATTTTCCTCATGAAGCCTCCTACTTTTTCATAAAAAATGAAATAATCTCTTTTTCAACAGCCTCTTCAAAGGCCAGGTGCCTTGGGAAACAGATGCAAGGAGGAAACAAAAAAACTTGGAGACTGGCAGAAGATCTCAGAAGGGAAGGGAAAGGCAGTCTCTAAGAGGGGAAAGGCAGCTGAGGCTGTGTATGGGTCTGGAGCTAGTCAGGTGCTCTGACATGTGCCAGGGAGGTGAACCCATGGGAGAGATGCTGCTGGGTCTCTGGGCAGTGAGAGTGGTCCAGGGATTGGACAGGACCACAGGTGAGCTGCGTACAGACCAGATGAGGGCTAGAGGAGAGTGGACTTACAGGATTCCGAATTGAATACCTAAAGGATTTAGTTCTTCAATAAGCTGAACAAGTAGACCATCCCAGTAAAAATTTAAGATCTTGGTAATGAAGCCACTTCCTAGTTAACAGAGCACTAAGAGGTTAAAGGTCGGACATTGTCCTTAAGAACCATTCCTCCTAGCTGACTGGACATGGCTTCCAACACAGGAGAGTTAAGGTCACATTAGCAGAGAGAATCTGATTAAATGACAAAGTGAGGAAAATAAAGAAAACAGAAATAAACAGGGGCAGGAAAGGATACACTGGTATCTCTCCAGCCCAAAGACTAATAAATTATTATGATTGACTGAATCTTAAAAACAGATATCAGAGAGATATAGACCATTACTACCCTGATTTTACAGATGAGGAAAATAAGGCATGGACAGGCCTGGTAGATCAGCATCATAATTTGGAACTCAAGGAGGTGTTTCTGAGGACACAGAAATATCTCGTGCCACCAACTGGACAGACAGACAGTAGGGATGGTGTGGAGTTCGTGACACAGTGAGCAGATTTGACCATCCTGTTGAACAAAAGGGTCCACCCCAGTCCTGAAGCCTTCATTAAAGGAGTTGCCTTTATTTTTGCCAATGGAGAACCAGAGACATACTTCCCAGCAGGACTTGCACATACAGGTGAGTATCTTAGAAAGGTTAGGAACCAGATGCTCATGTGGGAGTGCCACAGAGAGAGACAGTGGCTGAGACATTTACTTGACTGAGGTTTGTGGGCTGGCTACCAGGGAGCTGCTGGAAGTAAAGGCTTACTGCCCACACCATGGAAAACAGAGAATTAAAGCAAGCCAGGGAGATTTGGAAAATGTTCACCCCATCCCTACATCAGTGCCTATGTGCCCATGGAGACCCTCACCCTAGAGATTCTCAATTCTCTCCTCCTTCAAAGCATCCATTTTCTTCTCCGCGGAATCATCCCCAATGGCATTTTTGTTGTTATTTTTCCCATCTTTAAAAGTGAAAAGATTTCTCTCCTGGCTCATTTCCTCTCAGGCTATCATCCTATTTCTCTGTTCCAGTTTATACCAAAGTCCCTCCCCCAAAAAAAAATGTTGTCTGCCCTCACTGTTTCCCATACCCTCTTAAACTCACTTCAACCAAGTGGCTCTTCTCTGGAGCAAAGTCCCTCCCCAGCCTAAATGGTCACTCACTCACATGGCTCTTTTGGCTCTCTCAACTCTAGAAACTGTCACTCTTCTACCTAAAGGCCTACATTCCTGTGAGTACAACGGCCACTCAGTCCTACCAGGACCCCAGATGACAAGATTCGACTGAGTTCCCAACACACACACACACACACACACACACACACACACACACACACACACA
>CAJQZJ010001638.1:10226580-10266129 GCA_907164525.1 Lophiomys imhausi
TTAGGTCCCCATGAACTATCTATGCAATACTTCTCCTCGGGTATCCAGCAGCCATCTGTGCAACCCCCTTCTTCTGGTCTTCATCAGCCATCTACCCCATTCCTCTCTGCAAGCATCCAGGCAAAGTCAGAAATGCAATAGCACCCCTTTCCTCTGACCTGACCTGTGCCTCTTTTTGTCAGTTTCCTGTCTGGGTGAAGATAACATTATCCAGCCAGGGACCTGCTGCAGACCCCATGACAATGTGAGCTCCCCCCCCCCACCCTCCCCTGCCCCCTCATGCCTAGTCAGAGCAGAATGAAGTCCTGTGACCTTCTCTCTTTTTCTCTCATGTCTGTTCCCTCTCTACTCTAACTGCTCAACTGCAGACCTCTATTCAAATCAAAGCCAGGAGCAGCAACTCTCTGGCTTCCACCTGGGCCCCTCTGAATCTGTTTCTCCATTTCTGCAGAAGATTCTTTAAAGACATCATTTGACTCTTTCCTCCTTGGTTCCTCTTGCCCGGCTGCCCTCTGCTTTCTGGATAAAGCTTCATCTGGCTCTTTGGGATATTTTATTGCCTACTTCCTGCCAACCTCACTGACTTCTTGCCTTCCCATAGTCCTCAAAGGTGAATGTTAACTATTCACTATTGCAGTTTATAGCAACAGAGATAGTAATAATGTTATCGATTATAATCCCTGCATTATTGATCTCCTTCAACAGACCATAACCTCCTCTCTGGCAAATCTGTAATCTCATTCATCTTTGAATTCTTGATACCTTATGACAGCATTTGTAACTTAGCAGAAGCTCAGTGTTTACTGAATGACCAGATGACTAGAGGACCAACTGGACAAATAGCTGAATGACTAATGACACATCTACATATACAGGAAATTAGTATATAAATGATAAGTGAAGGAATTGTAACATCCCAGCAGATAGGAGGGAGAGGTAGGAGAGGGTAGGAGGGTGGAACTGGGAGGAGGAGGTAGGATGGGACTGTGATTAGGTGTAACTTGAAGAAATAAATAAATGTTAAAAAATTAATTAAAGCCAGGCGGTGGTGGCGCACGCCTTTAATCCCAGCACTTGGGAGGCAGAGGCAGGCGGATCTCTGTGAGTTCAAGGCCAGCCTGGTCTACAAAGTGAGTCCAGGACAACCAGAGATATACAGAGAAACCCTGTCTCGAAAAACCAAAAAAAAAAAAAAAAATTAATTAAAAGGATTAAAAAAAAAAGAATTGTAACATCCCAAAGGGAAGGTCATGCCTCATCATCTTGTCCCAGAAGCATGGACACTTGAGAAGCACAATGCAGTGCAGGTTTTATTTTTATCCTCGTCTTTTTCTTTAAAACAAAAAACTATTTGTTTAATCATGACAATATAATTTGATCTGTTTGGGTTTAGATTTATTTTATTTTTATCTTCATACATGTGTATATATCTATGTGAGTGCATGCTACGTGTGTGAAGATACCCACAGAGGCCAGTCAGAGAGGATGTTGAAGTTCCTGGAGCTGGAGTCACAGGCAGCTATGAGTGACACAATGTGGGTGCTGGGAGCCAAACTCATGGCCTCTGGAAACACAGCAAGCTCTCTTAACTGATGAACCACTTCTTCAGCCTCTCTATTTTCATCTTATTCTGCTGCCTCAGTTCTACAAGTTGCACTGGCAAAAACATTCTGGAAGTTCCATCAGCTAAAAGTAAGAGTCTTAGTTGGGGTTTTGTTGCTGTGAATAGATGCTATCACCGTGGCAACTCTTATAAAGGAAAATATTTCATTGAGGCTGGCTTACAGTTCAGAGGTTTAGTCTACTGTCATCATGGCAGGAAGTATGGTGGGTACACAGGCAGACAGGTGTTGGGAGAAGGACCTGAGAGTTCTACATCTGGATCATCAAGCAGCAGGAAAAGAAACTGACACTGGGCATGGCTTGAGCTTCTGAAACAAGAAAGTACCCCCCCAGTGACATACTTCCTCCAACAAGAGCACACCTAGTCCAACGAGACCACACCTCCAATAATGCCACTCCCTATGGGTCTATGGAGGCCATTTCCATTCAAACCACCTCAGCAAATAAGACAAAGTATTGCAAAGCCTTCTTCAGATCTCTGATTATAAGATTATAATATCAACAACTGTTGACACTGTACCATGGCACAATCAGTAGGACCCTGTACACCTGAAGAAAGAAATGGAAGGTACAGTCAAAATGAAGTCAGGAGATACACACATGTGCGTGCACACATACACACACATATAAAAGCAGAAAGGTGCACTCTTCTCATCAACTCTTTTCCTTTCCTTTCAGCTTATGAAAAAAAATCAAGCCTCTAAAAGTATTTAATCATCCTTGTAGGACATTTACAGCAATGTAAAATGAGAAATATCAAACGGTTTATTTTCAAGTAAACCTGAGAAATAGATTTGACTCGCTATTGTGAGAAAGCCAACATGTGGAACACGACGGCACGCCTTAAAGAAAGCTGAGATCCAGCTGAAAACTGGCTCTGACCTGAGAGGATGAGCGTCTTCAGCAGGTCATTGCTGCCCTCCAGATCCATCAGTGTCTTGGGGATGGAAGGGTTGATCTTGAGCTTTTTCCCAATGTAGTTTCGGCAGGTTATCTTAAAAGGTTGAGAGCAGACATCACTTAGGCATGTATAGTTTACAGTCTGGCTCACTTGAAATGTTTGTCTCGGTTTCTGTCAAGATAGATGTGGAACAGTACTACAAATTAAAGCTGGTGAAGCAGTACTCAGTCGTGAGGTCTTTGGGGGAAATTTTTTCATATTTCTCTTGTACACAGCACAGCTGGGAGAACACTGGGGAGATTATGTGCAGCAATTAGAATGCGGTTTTCTGATATTCTATAAATTCACTGATCTAAATATATATTCCATTATGTGAGTTGAAGCACATTTCAAATATGGGCTTCTCTTCCAAAGGCAGATTTGGTTCCAGCCTACTCATAATTAGTGCAATTTTAACTTCCTTGATGAAGTTTTTCAAAACTAATTGTTTCTACAGTATTTTGACGATTTCTTGAACAGATGTTTGAGTCCTCAAATTGTAATATATGTGAAAACAGAAAAGTGTTTAGATGAAAGGAAATTCTGTTAAAGAGTCCAAGACCCTGTCCCTTCTATCCCTCTACTCCCATCCCTTGGTCTAACCCAAACCAATTATTCAACATATAGCTGCCTCTCATTCCAATCCATTGACGATGCTTCTTTGTGGTCCTTTGTGGGCATTTCCATAATGAAATGGAAACAGAGTCTGATAAGATACAAACTCCTTCCTATGTTTTAATAAAGCACACCTGGATGGCCATCCTCTCTCCAGCTTCTTTAAACAAAACTTTATTGACCAGAAATATATCATACACTATTACTCCCTGAGAGGATGATGTAGCAGTAGAGAGCAAAGCAAGTAAAAATTTCTATTCTTAAGGAACATCTTCCAGTGGATTATAAGAACAAACAAAATACTGAAATACATCATGTAGCACATTAAAAAGTTTTGGTTGCTATGGAGGAATGGTGCAAACAGACACATAGTTTTAAATACAGGAGTGAAGGAAAAATGTTCAGCCAAGGGTATAAAAGGTGAGGTGAAAATCAGTGTGGGCATGTGAAGGAAAGAAAATTACAAGCAAAAGCAATAACACTTGCAATGACCCAGAGGTGAGAAAGTCTTAAGGAGCAATGTAATTAAAACCCACAGCTACAGAAGGTGTAGTCTAGGACACCTGCAATTCCAACACTCAAGAGTCAGACAGTGGATGACTGCCATGAGGTCAAAGCCAGCCTCGGCTGCAAAATGAGTTCCAGGCCAGTCACAGCTGTATAGACCTTGTCTAAAGAATAAGCAAATAAGAATAAATTTTAAAAAGTTACAGAGGAGCTGGGTGTGATGGCACATACCTACAGTCTCAGAACTCAGGAGCAAGAGGGTCAGGGGTTCAAGGTCATCCTCTACTATATAGCAAATTATGGTTCATTCTTGAGCTATATGAGATCTTGTCTTAAGATAAAAAACGACAAAACACCTATAGGGAAACTACCAAGTGTTAGTCAATAACAAAGGCATGAACTATATATAATAAGGTGTAATAAGGCCATGAAGACTATATATATATATATATATATATATATATGTATATGTATATAAGCTTATATATATAATAAGATATATAATAAGGCTATGATGAAGTTATATACAATAAGGTATAGTAAGGTCATTGTAAAGTTGTATACAATAAGGTATACAGTGAGACCATGATGAAGTTATATACAATAAGGTATAGTAAGGCCATTGTGAAGTTATATACAATAAGGTATATAGTAAGGCCATGAAGAAGTTACATACAATAAGGTATAGTAAGACCATTGCAATGTTGTATACAATAAGGTATAGTGAGGCCATGATGAAGTTATATAGAATAAGGTATAGTAAGGCCATGATGAAGAAGCTTACTCCATTCTAAATCTGATAGGAAGGCCCATGTAGGATCGAAATCTGTAGTCTAACTAGGCTGCTTTGTGTTCTTCATTGAAAGTAGACTACAGGCTGGAAAGGGTACAGGGTAATTACAAAGTCATTAACTTGAGCAAACAACACCAATAGTTGGATTAGAGGGATGGTCAGGGCACAGAACAGCTGAGATGCTGATTGTATTTTGAAGGCAAAGGATTTGGAAATCAATCTGAAGTGGGGTGTAGGAACAAGAGAGGAGTCACAGGTGCCACTGTGGTGGAGTCTGGTGTGAGCAGTTCAGATAGGACTATTGTCAACTGACAAGGTCTTAGAAGCTCAAGCTTGTTTGCGACCTTCTAAGTGTAAGAAATGCTTTAATCATCTGAGAGAGGATAGCTGGATTAGGCCAGCTGAGTACCAGCTGTGTAGGTCTAACCTGTAAGGAGGAAGAGCCAGGAGGTGTCCCTTTTGTGGCACACCCACACTTTACTCTTTTCCTTCAGTCAAGTGCTAGCCTCAATGATGCTGTGAGAGTATTCTGAAGAAACTGAGGTCCTTGGTTAGCTAACTTTAAATTAGTGACTGTCCTCCGTGGGCCAGTCCATAACATGACCTTGATCTCAAGAACTCTGCATAACAAGCAGCTGAGCCTACAGTTGCTCTCTCCTCTGGAAAACAGGAACTTGGACTGATTTCTAGCCACTGAAAAGAATGTGCAGGAGGTAAGAGGCACTCACTTGGCCACAAAGAACTGCTGTGAGGAAAGGAGAAAATGGAGTCTCCAGTGCAATCTCACACTGTGGTGAGGGCAGCAGGAGATTCAGATGAGGCACAAATTCATATTTGTTCAGCTAGGCAACAGGAAAACTTACAGATCCTCTTACTCCATCTCATGGAGATTACCATGAGCCTTGAATACTTTCACCTTCGTGGGCCTAGTGCTTCACTTACATATGCTAAAAAAAAAGTGTATCTTATGACTGAGTTGGTATAAGTTTAAAAATATACATAGTGAAAATTTAAACTTTTTCCTTTGTCCTAAAAGTTACTTTTTTTCTTATTTTAAAATGAACTCAAACGTAAAGCAGGCACCTGACAACTATTGTGGGACCTAGATACCATTTCCATGGCTCTAAGGAACTTGTCAGTCCTAACCTGGGTATACATTTCTTGTGGAGAAGGCCTTAACTTCTGGATTTGCTATATCTTGAAAGCTCTGGTCATGAACCAGCTGTCAATAACATTTGTGAATTGGATGGATGATGCCCAAGTGAGAACATTGCTTATCTGGCTCATGAATCCTTCCCTTTCATATGTGTGGTAAGAGGAAGTCCCAGCTACTCAAGAAACAGCTCAACTTACCCTCTCTCCATTTTCAGCCTCATATCTGGCACAAACCTGTTGGGAGACATCGGGGCCATCAAACTTTTGTATCCTCAAGAGCAGCTGGCGCTGGGCATACACCAACAGCGGGGTCACTTGCTCTGTGTAGCGCTCACTGGGCCACAGTAAAGAATACATTGAAAAGTTAACATGGGCTAATAGACCATCCCCCAAAGAACCGTTACTTTTAGTTGTCTTTGTGGCTAGACATACTGGGAAATGATGTTGAACTGAATGGCAAGAGACACCAGTGTTTCCCACTTCTCCACTTGGTATAAAACTTCCAGAGACTTTAACACAAAGTCATGGATCCATTTCAAATCAACCACATTGACGTCATCCAATGGATGTTCAAAAGTCAGGCTGGAACCTCCGTTGTCATGTTTGATGTTCCCATAACAGCTGGGCACACTGAACTCTCCTTTCTCTTCTATTGGCTGCAAGAAGCACATGGAAGTAATGTGACCGTTTAAGGTCTTACTACATATTTTTCTGGTAAATAAATGTTATAATGCAATGTGAGAAGGAACCAAACAGGCAGGAAAAATTAATGCTATATGACTCACAGGTTTGTAATGCTGAAAATGTTCTAGATTTGTGTCTGCTGTGTTTAATGCAATCACCAGAAGTGTGTGGCTGGTGATTACGGGAAATGTGGTGACACAACTAAGTTTTTATTTTGCTTGGTTTTAACTATTTCATATTTTAACTTAGTTTAATGACAGTTAATATTTATTAGACAGCAGAGGCTGGGTACTATTCTTGGTATTTATTTGTCATTGGTTTAAGTAAGGACTCTAAATCAACATGATTAAGCTTTTAGGAAAATCAAGTAGTTTGTATAAAAGATAATATTTCCTGATATGTTGGGTTCATTAACTAGCATGCAGAATACTCAATTACCACACTCAATTCCTTAATATAAAAATCAACTTTATGGAGGTGTCTTAGTTATTGTGATGAAACGCCAAAACTAATCAAAAGCAACTTGGGGAGGAAAGGGTTTATCTGGCTTACATTTCCACATCCCAGTTCATCATCAAAGGAAGTTAGAACAGGAACTCAAACAGAGAAGGAACCTAGAGGCGAGAGCTGATGCAGCAGCCATGGAGGGTGCTGCTTACTGACTTTCTCTGTGTGACTTGCTCAGCCTGCTTTCTGACAGAACACAGGACCATCAGCCCAGGGATGGCACCACCCACAATAAACTTGACCCTCTCCCATCAATCGATAATTAAGAAAATGTCATGCAAGCTTGCCTGCAGCTTGGTTTTGTGAAGGCACTTTATCAATTGAAGTTCCTTCTCAGATGACTATAGCTTGTGTCAAGCTGACATGAAAACTTGTCAGCACAACTGACTCCTTGTCAACTTGACACACAAACACATCACTATGCAACAACCTCTCCTTTCTTAGTCATCCCAGTGTCACACATTAATTTCAACATCACAATATAAAGCAATGTCAAATTTAAGAAGTCCCACAAGTCTTACAAATACATTTTTGAGATTCAGTCTCTTTTAGACCCAAAGTCTTTTTTAAAATAAAAAGACTACAACTGTGGGCACCTATAAAATCAAACATTGAATGCTTTCTTACTACGAGAGGGAAGGACAAGGTACAGTCACATTCTGAACAATGCAGAACCAAACTTCAACTGTATAAATAGCTCAATGTCCAATGTCTGGGATATAGTCATGATCTTCTGGTGATCAGCCCCCCAATGAGCGTGGCCAGCCATTCACAGGACACAAAGTTTACCTTCTTGGTTTTGGTTGGCTCCACTCTGCTGCTGCTGACCCCTGGTGCTGACCCTTGGTGGTCACCACATAAAATGCCGGGGTCTCTTGCTGCAATGGGACTGCACTTTGGTCCACAGCCTCTCCTGGCCTCACCTTCTCTGAGTGACCCTTTTAACCCTGGGCCTTCAACTGCTCATGAGCCTTGCACCTTCACCAATTCCCTCTAACAGTTCCAAGTCTCATTTGTGTTTCATGCCTTTAACTCAGTACTACCTGGAAGATGCTCACATATTACCAAGTTCAACTTCCAGCATAAAGTACAACCTTGGCCACTACTGGAACACTTCTGTGTACCGACTCTGGGGAAACACTTCTCAGATTTCACCTCAATGATGTTGGTTTCTTCTTAATCACTGCTATTTTCTCAGTTCCAGCTAACCAGCATCAATTATCCCAGTAAACCAAGGGTTTCAATTTAGTTGTTCTGGTATCTTGTTAATCACAGCCAATTCTTTAGCCCCAGTTAACCAGAACCACAGATTATTTTTCTTTTCTTTTTTTTCCCAAGTCAGATTTTTCTCTGCATAGCTGTGGCTTTCCTGGACTCACTTTGTAGACCAGGTTTGCCTAGAACTCATCTGCTTCTGCCTCGCTGAGTGATGGGATTAAAGGTGTGCACCACCATGCTCAGGTAGAACCGTAGATTCTTAGCTCAAAATATGCAATGGCCCTACTGTGTGGTCTTTAAGTGACTCTCAAACTTCCCTTGGAACTTCACCACCGAGGCCTCCATTGTTTTCATTTCTCTCAATACTCTTATCTTCTAAGCTCCCACAGAACAGCTACCAAGCTTTGAACATTCCATGGCTTTTCTATACCAAAGGTCCAAAGTCTTTTCACAGTCCTCCCCAAAATAACACGGTTAGGTCTGTCACAGAAAATCCCACTCCTGGTACCAATTTCTGTCAAATTATGGTCACTACTGGTGTGATCAAAGACCCACATCACTGTTCATCATGAAAAGAAGTCAGGACAGGAACTCAAAAAGGGCAGGAACCTGCAGGCAGGAGCTGATGGAGGGTTGCTGCTTTCTGATTTGCTCCATTTGACTTGCTCAGCCTGTTTTCTTATAGAAACCATGACCATCAGCACATGGACGGTACCACCCACAATAGGATGGGCTCTCTCTCAGCAACCACTTATTTTAAAATGTCCTATAGGCTTGCTGACAGCCTGATCTTATGGCTGAATTTTCTCAGTTGAGGTTCTCTCCTCTAGGATGACTTTAACTTGGGTCAAGTTGACATAAAACTATCCAGCACAGGAGATTTTTATCTAGAGGCCTGATTTTTTTTTGTCCAAATTAAAAAGTAACTATTTTAACTACAATTGTACTTATTTCCCATGAGACCTGATGCATTTGTGTATTATCCTGAAATTTTCTGCAGCAAAGCAATTCTACCTAAGGGCCAGGTTACAGCTCAAAGCAGCCAACTGGAGTCAGCCCCTTCTGTCTGTCCTGGTGACTCATTAAGAGAGGGGAAGTCTTCTAGAGGCATCTGCTGAGCCCCAGGGACATTCTGCCTCAGCTTGAGGCCTCCAGGTGCTTCCTCCATCCAGAGAGAGCTTCTCTGAGGAATCCTCCTCTGGGAGATTCTCTGAGGGATGCTTGCACTGCCCTCTTGCCTCTAGACACCTCCTAAATCTCTGGCAGAGCTTCTGACAGACCCTGAGAGGTCATCCCCTGGAGTTCCAAGGAAGCAGGACCCTAAATTTGGCCTCCAGGCCCTTCCTACTTCAACATGATGTCACCTCCCTGGCTACAGCCTTCAGTCTGTAGCCCTACCAACCTTCCCAAAGTAACCTTCTGGATCTCAGGATCACACAAGATCAGACAGGAACAACCATCCTTCAAACCAGGTCTCATTCCTGAGCACCAAATCTAGTTAGCACCAGGAACAACCATCCAAGAACAGGGACAAACAGATGGCTAAAGGCCAACGAAAGAACACAACCAACACAAAACCAGGGCAACATGGCAACACCAGAACCCAGCTGTCCTAGTACAACAAGCTTTGACCATCCTAACACAGCAGGAACACAAGAACATGATGACAGATCTATACTTATGAAAATGATTCAGACCTTAAGTCCCTTAAAGAATTTAAGGAGACTTCAATCCAACCAATGAAAGTAATAGAGAAATCCATTAAACACGTCCAGGAAAACTCAATCCAACAGAATAAAGTAATGGAGAAGTCCATTAAAGACATCCAGGAATAGACAAACAGGAGAAGGAAAGGGACAAAGCCAGTAAAGAAATACAAGCAAAGATAATCAAACTGGAGAAGGAAATGACTAAATTGGTACAAGGCCTGAAAATGGAAGTGGAAGCAATAAAGAAAACACAAGGAGAGATGTTGGAGAAGGTCTAATTTTCTAACATTGCTTCTGATAGACTGATTTCAATACTGAGATCCGATTACCACCCCTTTTGAGGCATTCTCTTGATTGTTTAATAAAAGTCGATGATAGCCAATTAGCTGGGCAGAAACAGTATAGGAAGGTGGGACTTCCTGAGATTAAAACAGGAACCCTGCATTTTACAGGGAGGATTAGCTCATTTCACCAGGGCACATGGAAGCAGACAGACGTGTTTGAGAACGCTGGAAGGTAATCATAGCCACATGGTGGTTTGGGATTAGGTGATCTGGGTTAACTTAGAGTAGTTAATTGAGAGTCTTCCCAGCTAGGGGTTAAGCCTTGAAACATTAAAAGGTCTTGGAGTATTTAATTATTGGGGAAAGGACCACAGCAGCTTATAGGCCATCAGTCCAAGCCATCCAGGGTCGTCGGACACCCGGACTCCTGTGGAACTCCAGCAAATCTCCCGCCAAGCCACCAGTAATTCTACCAGCCTAATATAACAACTTATATTATTTAACAAAGTTTAGGTTACAGGTGGTGTAGGCCACCCTTGGCCCAGGGCTCTTTCCCCAGGATAAATCAGGCCACCGGTTAAGGTGGGCCAGGCCCGTTGGCTGATATCCTGCCAGGCTGCTGGCTGCTCTGCCAAGCCACCGGCTGCTCCACTGACCTAATCTTACAGTTTATACTTGTTAATAAATACAATTGATAATTAAATTGCAGTTTCAGAGAGACAATCTGAGAGATGGAAAACCTAGGAAAAAGAACCAGAACTACAGACACAAGCATCACCAACAGGATCCAAGACAGGATCTTAGGTGTGGAAGATTCAATTGAAGAAATCAGTTTATTAGCCAAAGAAAATGAGAAAAATAAAAAATTCCTGAACCAAAAAATCCAATAAATTAAGGACTTAATGAAAAGATGGAACTTAATAATAACAGGAATAAAAGAAAGAGAAGACTCCCAATTCCAAGGGCCAGTGAACATTTTCAGCAAAATCATAGAAAATTTCCCAAACCTAAAGAAAGAGTTGCCCATAAATGTTCAGGAAGCTTACAGAACACCAAATAGATTAGACCAGAAAAAAATATATTCCTGCCACACAATAATTGAAACACTAGATGTACAGAGCAAAGAAAGAATATTAAAAGCTGCAAGAGAAAAAGGTCAAGTAACATATACTGGCAGACCCATCAGAATCACACCTGACTTCTCTTCTGAAACTCTGAAAGCCCAGAAGGGCCTGGGCATATATCTTTCAGGCACTAAGAAACCATAGATGTCAGTCCAGACTACTGTACCCAGCAAAACTTTTGATCACCATAGATGGAGGAAACAAGCTATTCCATGACAAAACCAAATTTAAACAGTATCTATCCACAAATCCAGCTCTCCAGAAGATCCTAGATGAAAAATTCCAACCCAGAGAAGATAACTACACCCAAGAAAACACAGGAAAAAACTCCACTGCAGCAAAACCAAAAGAAACACACAAACACACTACCACCACCTACATCAAAATAACAGGAAATAACAAACTATGGTCATTAATATCTTTCAACATTAATGGCTTCAATTCCCCAAACAAAAGACACAAGCCTACAGAATGGATCCATAAACAAGATCCATCATTTTGCTGCATACAAGAAATGCACCTCAAAGATATATTTTACCTCAGAGTAAAGGGCTTGGAAATGGTTTTTCAAGCAAATGGTCCCAAGAAGTAAGCTGGAGTCCCCATCCTAATATCAAATAAAATAGACTTTTGACTGAAATTAATGGAAAAGATAGTGAAGGGTACCACATACTAATCAAAGGATAAATTCATCAAGATGATATCTCAATAATGAATATTTATGCCCCAAATACAAGGACACCCATGTTTGTAAAAGAAACATTACTAAAGCTTAAACCACATGTTGATCCTCACACATTATTAGTGGGAGACTTCAAAACCCCACTCACGCCAATGGACAGGTCATCAAGACAGAAACTAAACAGAGAAATAATGAAACTAACAGAAGTCATGAACCAAAGGGAACCAACAGATATCTACAAAACATTTCACTCAAACACAAAAGAATATACTTTCTTCTCAGCAACTCATAAAACCTTCTTCAAAATCAACCATAGAGCTGATCACAAAGTAAGCCTCAACCAATACAAGAAAAGTGAAATAACCCCTTGCATCTTGTCAGATCACCCATGGATTAAAGCTAGACTTCAACAACAGAAATAACAAAAAGCCTACAAATTCAAGGAAACTGAAGAACTCTCTACTCAATGACCACTGGGTCAGGGAACAAATAAGGAAGGAAATCAAAGACTTCCTAAAATTCAATGAAAATGAAGGGACAACATACCCAAACTTATGGGACACAATGAAAGCGGTACTAAGAGCAAAGTTCATAGCACTAAGTACCTTCAAAAAGAAATTGGAGACAGCTCATATTAGCAACTTGAAAGCAAAACTGAAAGCTCTAGAAGTAAAAAAAAAAAAAAAGCAAACACTCCCAAGAGGAGCAGACAACAGGAAACCATCAAACTCAGGGCTGAAATCAATAACTTAGAAACAAAGAGAACAATGCAAAGACTGGACGAAACCAAGAGTTGGTTCTTTTGAAAATCAAAAAATAGACAAACCGTTAGCCAAACTAACTAAAAATCAGAGAGAAAATAGCCAAATCAAAATCAGAAATGGATAGGGGGAAATCAATGTCTATTGAGGAAATCCAAAGAATTAGGTCTTTTTCATTTCAAAAACCTGTACTCCAGAAAATTGGAAAACATAAGTGAAATGGGCAGTTTTCGTGATAGATTCCATGTACCAAGGCAAGATCAGATAAACAAATTAAACAGGCCTATAATCCCTAAGGAAATAGAAGCAGTCATTAAAAGCCTCCCAATCGGAAAAAAAAAAAAAAGCCCAGGATCAGTTGGTTTCAGCACAGAATTCTACCAGATGTTTGAAGAAGAGCTAATACTTCAAACTCTTCCACAAAATAGAAACAGAAGGAACACTGCCAAACTCATTCTATGAGGACACAGTCACCTGATCCCTAAACCACACAAAGTCCCAACAAAGAAAGAGAATTTCAGACCAATCTCCCTTATGAGCATAGATGTAAAAGTGCTTAATAAAATACTTGCAAAGTAAATCCAAGAACACATCAAAAGTATCATACACCATGATCAAGTAGGCTTCATCCCAGGGAGGCAGGGTGGTTTAACACAAAAACCCATCAATATAATCCACCATATAAACAAGTTGAAAGAAAAAAAAAACACATGATCATTTCACTAGATGCTGAAAAACCATTTGACAAAATTCAACAACCCTTCATGTTAAAAGTCTTGGAGAGGGGCTGGAGAGATGGCTCAGCCATTAAAGGCTAGGCTCACAACCAAAAATATAAAAATCTTGGAGAGATCTGACATACAAGGACCGTACCTAAACACAATAAAAGCAATATACAGAAAGCCAGTAGCCAACATCAAATTAAATGGAGAGAAACTTAAAGCTTTCCTCTAAACTCAGGGACATTCAAGGATGCACACTCTCCCCATACCTCTTCTACACAGTACTTGAAGTTCTAGCCAGAGGAATAAGACAACTAAAGGAGATCAAGGGGATACAAATTGGAAAGGAAGAAGTCAAAGTATCCCTATTCACAGATGATATGATAGCTGCATAGGTGACCCCAAAAATTCACCAAAGAACTCCTGCAGTTGATAAATACTTTCAGCAATGTGACTGGATACAAAATTAACTTTAAAAAAATCAATATCCCTTCTTTACACAAAAGATAAATGGACCAAGAAAGAAATTATGAAAACAATATTCTTCACAATAGGCACAAATAATATAAAATACCTGGGGTTAACTCTATCCAAACAAGTGAAAGACATCTATGACAAGAAATTCACATTCCTGAGGAAAGAAGTTGAAAAGGATATCAATCAGAAGATGGAAAAACCTCCCATGCTCATGGATAGGTAGGATCAGCATAATAAAAATGGCCATCTTACCAAAAGCAATATACAGATTCAATGCAATTCCTATCAAAATACCAACACAAACCTTGAGAAAACAATTCTCAACTTCATATGTTAAAAAAATTTTCAGAATAGCTAACTCAATCCTGTACAATAAAAGAGTATCAAGAGGTACCACCATCCCTGATCTCAAGCTGTACTACAGAACAATAGTAATAAAAACATCATGATACTGGTACAGAAACAGACCAGGAGATAAGTGGAATCTAATTAAAAACCCAGAAATAAATTCACACTCCTACAGTCACTTAATTTTTGACAAAGAAGACAAAACCATACAATGGATCAGGGCAGCATCTTCAACAAATTGTGCTGATCAAACTGGATGTCGACATGTAGAAGAATGCAAATATATCCATATTTATCACCTTGCACAAAAACTTAAATCCGAACTTGTGCAACCACTATGGAATCTGGCAATATCTTAGAAAACTTGGAATAGCTCTACCTCAAGACCCAGCCATACCACTCCTGGGAATATATCCAAAAGGATTCTTTGCCAAACCACAAGGACATCAACTCAGCTATGTTCATAACAGCTTTATTCATAATAGCTAGAAACTGCAAATGGCCAAGATGCCCTTCAACCAAAGAATGGATTAAAAAGATGTAGTACATCTTATCAGAAACAAGGAAATCAAGCAATTTTCAACTAAATGGATTGAACTAGAAAAGCTCATCCTGAGTGAGCTAACTCAGACCCAGAAAGATACACCTGGCTTGTACTCACTTACATTTGGATTTTAGACATGTAGTACATGATAACTATCCTACAACCCGCAGACCCAAAGGAACAGGAACTTAGCATAACTATCCTACAAGAAACTCCACCTAGTAGTGGATCAAAACAGATGCTGAGACACATAGTCAAGCATTAGGTGGAACTCTGGGAGTCCTATATAAGAGAAGGACGAGGGATAGAGAGACCTGGAGGGGAAAAGAACAACACATGAAGATCAACAGAACCAACCAACCTAGGCCCCTGGAGGCTTACAGAAAATGAAACACAAACCAAAAAAGAAAAAAGAAGCTTAGACTAGACCTAGACCACCTATACAAATATAGAGGATAGGCCACTTGGTCTTCGTACAGATCTCCTAGCAAGTGGAGGGGGGCAGCCTCAGTCATAGACTTGGTTACCTTTTAGTATGTTCATAGGTCAGAACTCTGGATGTAGACATAGCCTGTCTCCTCTCTGCCACCCGCTGATGCACATGTGACACAGAAGTCACATCTGTAATGCCTCTAGGAGCAGTAACCATAATATTATAATCCTACTTTTAAAACAGGCAAAAATAGGGGCTAAGGAGGTGATACAGTGAGCAAAAAAAGCACATTACCGAAGAAGGAAGACATGAGGTTAAATCTTCAGAACCATATAAACACCAGGAAAAGAGCCATCTGTGCTCCCAAGGCAAGATGGGATGTGGACAAAGAACTTGTGGACCAGCTAGCCTGGTATACACAGACCATAAGCAGAACAACAAAGATACCTTGACTCAAACAAGGCAGGAAGCAGGGACCAGCATGTGAGGGAGTTTGTCCTCTGACCTCCTCCTGTATGCTGTGGCACTCACACCCCTGCGAACACACATACATGCATGCATATCACACATGTGTATGTGTCCACGCAAGAACACACACACACAATCATACACACACACACACACACACAAATAGCAAAATCCTTAAAATAGTTCTTCAATAACCACACTGAAAATGTTCCCATTTCTTGAAATGAAATCTGCACAAGGCCCACGCACTGCAATTTGGTTGTGGTTCAAGTCCTTTCTAATCTGTGATTTCATCTCCCATTTTAAAATTTCATTTTGTTGTTGAAGAAACCATGCTGCATCTTGGAGAGCTCCCAGGGGCCTGGTTCTGTTGATTGCACTCCTCTGGCTTTCTTTGAATGTTCCTCTAGCAACTACATTTCTGTCAACTGTGAGGTCTGAATGCTTGATCTGATTACTTTGGGATTTTTTTTAACTGGTGTACTCCAAGCCACTCTTCCTCCACTTAATTCATTCATTAAGAACTGACAAATCTTCATACTACAATTCCAACAGCCTTTCTTCATTTACTATCCAAATACTTGCATTTAAAACATTCCCCCCACAGTTAATAGAGGCAGGATAACTCCACCAGGCCCTTGTTCCCTTTTTTAAAAAATGGAGTTGTAGGACATTCTAGATACTTGCTGTTGCCACTTCCTTTGGGGCCTTTTAATGTCATTGCCTTTCTTGTAGTTTTTAAAAACTTGTATATTGTCTTCCTTAAGATTTCCATCTGTACCATTGACACACTGCCTTCTCCATGCCAATACCGTAGTCTCCCACGTACTACAACTTTATCAAGCTGTACTACAGAGCAACAGTTGTAAAAACAGCATGGTATTGGTATAGAAACAGACCAGTAGATCAATGGAATCGAATTGAAGATCCAGAAATAGATCCACACACTTATGGCCACCTAATTTTTGACAAAGAAGCCAAAACGGCACAATGGAAGAAGGACAGCATCTTCAACAAATGGTGCTGGTCCAACTGGATGTCCATTTGTAAAAGAATGAAGTTAGACCCATACTTATCACCCTGTACAAAACTTAAGTCCAAGTGGATCAAAGACCTTAACATAAGGCCAGCCACACTAAATCTACTAGAAGAAAAAGTGGGAGAAACCCTCGAACTGATTGGCACAGGCGACAACTCCCTGAACAGAACACCAACAGCTCAGGACTTGAGATCAACAATCAATAAGTAGGACCTCATGAAACTGAAAAGCTTCTGCAAGGCAAAGGACACTGTCATTCGAACAAAACAACAGCCTACACACTGGGAGAAAATCTTCACCAACCCCACATCTGACAGAGGGCTAATATCCAAAATCTACAAAGAACTCAAGAAATTAAATGCCAAGAAACCAAATAATCCAATCAAAAAATGGGGGACAGAGCTAAATAGAGAATTCACAAAGGAGGAATCCCTAATGGCTGAGAAACACTTGAAGAAATGCTCAACATCCTTAATCATCAGAGAAATGCAACTCAAGATGACCCTGAGATTTCATCTCACACCTCTCAGAATGGCTAAGATCAAAAACTCAAATGACAGCACATGCTGGCGAAGGTGTGGAGAAAGGGGTACCCTACTCCATTGCTGGTGGGAATGCAGGCTTGTGCAACCACTATGGAGGTCAGTCTGGCGATATCTTAAAAAACTTGGTATAGCTCTGCCTCAGGACCCAGCCATACCACTTCTGGGTATACACCCAAGTGCCTCTTCACGGAATCATGAGGAAGTTTCCTCATCTATGTTTATAGCAGCCTTATTTGTAATAGCTAGAAACTGGAAACAACCCAGATGTCCCTCAATCAAAGAATGGGTCAAAAAACTGTGGTACATCTATACAATGGAATATTATTCAGCTATCAGGAACAATGAAATTATGTAATTTGCAGCCAAATGGATGGAACTAGAAAAGCTCATCCTGAGTGAACTAACCCAGACTCAGAAGGACACATATGGCATCTATTCACTTATAGTAGGATTTTAGCTATATAGTAGAAGGTATCGATACTACAACTAACACACCAAAGGGAACTTGGACATAGACTTCTTATTTTTAATTTTTATTCTTTATTTATTTTTATATATTAGTTATATTTTTTTCTATTTTTTAGTCTTTTTTATCTATTGTATGCTTATTGGTTTGTTTGTTTAGTAGTTCTCTCTCCCGGGCAACGAGACACTTTTCACTGATGGTACTGCTTCGTAGATCCCCAATGAATGAAGAGGCTCTTGGCCCTCATACGACCTCTCAACTGAGATGAGGGACTGTTATATAAGGACACCCCACCCCAGAGAAATGGGATGGAAGGGTTAGGATGTAAAGAAAAAAATGAAATGTGATGTTTCGGCCTTTTACTACTAATTGTCATAAACTGTTTAGGGTAATTAAGAAATGCAAACTAATGGTTATGCAAGCCAGTCATTCAGTTAGGTACTATGACAGCCTATTATAGTTACTTTCTAAGCTAATCAGAAATAAACCAGCAAGAGACAAGCAACATCTGCTTACCCTAATAGAAGAGATAGATAGGGCCTCTTCAAAAACCTCAAGAGATCTGCAGAATATGGCATTCAAAGATGTTTTCGCAACTTTAGATTTTTTTATATCAAGACATATCAACTCCTGACAGCACCCCCTATTCTCCTCCAAGTAGAAGATGAGCATCGAAGAATCTCCAGTGGGATATGATTGAATTGGTGGTAAGCCTTTCTCTTGGCAAGAAAAACCCCTTGCTTCAACTGTAGACAGAATGCTGTCCAAAAAGGACAAAACCTGGAAGCAGGTAAGTCGACAGCCTAGCTCTGCCAAGACAGGGTAGGTAAGTCCTTCATAACCCCTGCTCTACAATCAATGTCTGTCAGAGAAACGGGGCCAAATGACTGAAGATGGATGCTGTAATGTATGGAGAGAAAATGGGAACTGTCCAGGCAGCCACTGGTATGTCATTTCTTAGTTTGGGAAGCTGCAGGCCCTGTACTTCCTATAAAATCAGATATATTTATCCCTCTCAGGTCTCTGACGTGGTTGAAGAACAGATAGCTAGGGTCTCATAATTTAATTTTAAGTTGTTTAGGAGTCAAGAGAGTGTTATAGATCTAAGAAGATACTTTTAAAATTGTGTTGCAAGTTAGTATGAATTTTGAGTCAGATATAGACCTTTAAACTCATGGAGATGTTTAGATAGTAGAATGTTAAAGTCAGGTACCAAATACATATGGACTGGTCATTGGGAATGTACGTTAAGCCATATAACCCTCATAACTGTGGCCTAATTACCTCTGTTGTACTGTATTGTATTTGTTATTATAAGAGAAAGAGCCATTTGTTGGACTGAAAGGGGAAACTGAAGGGGAAAATACGAAAAAAAAAAGATGTAACTTGAATTAATAAATAAATGTAGAAAAAAAAACAACTTTAATACGCCATTGGTTGAGTCCTGGAAAGTCAGTTTGTTTTAAAGACCAACTGGGGTGGTGGGGGCTGGGGCCAAGAAGATTCCCTTTCATATGTATTTGCTTATAAATTTTAGAACTGTCAACATTTTTTAAAATGCCTTCGGATTTCCGTGGAGCAGATCAGCAGGTCAAGTTGAGATCAAGTTGAGTTTCCAGTAGAAGTTCGACTCTAGTTGACAGAGAATCAGTGGTTTTCACTGCTTTAGCTTCTTAGCTGTTGTGAACAGTGTTGCAATAATACAAATGCACAGGCATCCAATGATAGACACATTTCTTTGGATAAAAGCTCTCCAGCAGGACTTCAAGTCCATACTGGAGTTAATTGTTTAGGAACCTCTGTACTGTTTCTGCAATGGTGTCACCAATTTCAAGTTGCACCAACAGCAAGTTACTCCTCCTCCCCTCTCTCCACACCATCATCACCACCACATGCTGCTGATGTGGCAGATGAGGAACATTCCTCCATTGCTGGTGGGAGTGCAAACTAGTACAACCGCAGTGGAAATCAACCTGGCCGTTTCTCAGAAAATTGGGAATAGTTCTACCTTAAGAATTAGCTATACCACGCCTGGGCATAGAACCAAAAGATGCTCCATCATACTATAAGGACTCTTGCTGAACCATGTTTATAGCAGCTTTATTTGTAATAGCCAGAAACTGGAAACAAACCAGATGTCCCTCAACCAAAGAAAAGATTAAGAAAATGTGGTACATCTACAAAATGGAATGCTACTCAGCTATTAGAAACACGGACATCATGAAATACAACTAGAAAATATCATCCTGAGTGAGGTAACCCAGGCCCAGAAACACACACACGGTATGTTCTCACTCATAAGTGGATATTAGTCATACAGTACAGGATAACCAGGCTAAAACCCACAGACCCAAAGATGCCAAGTAACAAGGAGAGCCCAAGGGAGGATGCTTGCATCTCACTCAGGAGAGGAAATAAAATAGACATTTGAAGTAGATGGAGGGAGGGAACTGGATGAGGGAGGGATAGGGAAGGGAATCAGGGTGGGGACCAGGAGGGAAGAGGGAGGAGACTGGGAGAGAGAATAGAAATCAGGGAGGGGTCATCTCTGGGATGGGGTAGAGTTCTGGGAGTCTGTGAGGGTGACGCTAACTGAGACTTCTATCAGCAGGGAATGTGGAGCCTGAAGAGACTATAGCCAGGTTGCACTTTCAGTGGAGGGAGAGGGACAACAACCCATCCACAAAATCTTTGACCCCAAATTTTTCTTGCCTAAAAGTACTGCAGGGATTAAGATGGAGCAGAAATTGAGGGAGAGAGCCAACCCCTGACACTATTGAAGATAATCTTCTATGCTTGCAGACAGGAATGTAGCATAACTGTCTTCTGAGAGGCTTCATCCAGCATCTGATGGAAACAGATGCAGAGACCCACAGCCAAACAACAGGCAGAGCTTGGGAGTCTTGTGGAAGAGTTGGGGGTAGGGGGAGATTGAGGGAGCCAAAGGGATCTTCTGTAATTTTTAGGTAACCATCACCCTAGCTGGGATAGGTGACACCTTGGTGTAATTCTGACTCACATCTCCATGCTGATCAATGATGCTGAGCAATTTGCAAATACCTTAGGAATGTTTGTGTGTCTTTCTCCCATTTACTCATATATGCTTTTATTAATAAATGTGTCTGTGTGTGCATGAAATGTGGGAAGTAGCCTTGAGTGTCATGGCATGCATGTGGGGGGTCACAGGACAACTTTGAGGAGTCAGTTCTCTCCTCCACCTTTGCATGAGTTCTAGGGATTCAAATCAGGTCACCAGGCTTGCACATGGCCAAATATTTATGCACTGAGCTGTTTCACCAGGATGTGAATGTCTGATTTTGAGAAATGTCTGTTTAAATCTATTGATCATTTTCAGTCAGCACATTTGAGATTTCTGATTTTGTTATTTAGCTGAGTTCCAAACACACTTTGATACTGATTCTTTATCATATCTATAGTTGGCCAAAATTTTCTCCAAACACTCTTTTTGTTTTAAAGAATGGTGTACACATACATGTGTATGTTCACATGTGTGAGGGAACATGTTTGTATGTGGTACATGTGCACATGTGTGCATGTATATGCAGAGGTTGAAACTGAGAATTCTCAATCTCTCTACCTTATTTATACATGGAGTCAGAGCTTGCCATTTTGGCTAGCCCAGGTATCTGACTACCTCCAGATATTCCTTTGTCCATTAAGATTACAGGAAGACCACCATGCCTCTGTGCCTTTTACAGGAGTCCCGGGGATTGGAACTCCAATCTTCACACTTTTGTGACAAGCACTTTATCCACTGGGCTATCTTTCCAGACCTAAGTTACATCTTAATTCTGCTGACTGTTTTTTGTAAGTTGAGTTTGGTGTAACCCTATGACTAAACCTTTACTAAGCCTCGAAGTATTGAAAAATTACACAGTTTTACTTTCTTTTCCAATTTCAATGACATAATGTTTCCAATGTGACTTATGCTACCTTTTCATCTTTTCAATGATGTGTTTGTTATTTTCAATGATAAATTTCTTCCTATATTTTTATTTTCCCCATCATTACTAATGATATAAAGCACCTGAATCTTTATTGAATAATTTTTCCTTTTATTGAAAATAAGTTTTTTTCCCTCACATAGTAATCCTGATTACAGTTTCCCCTCCTTCTACTCCTTCCAGCTCCTCCTCACTTCCCATCCACATTCACCCTCTTTCTGTCTCTCATTAAAAAACAAATAGGTTTCTAAAGGACAACAATAAAATAAAATACAATAAGATGAAACAAAGCTAACACAATGGAATTGGACAAAAACAGACAAAAGAAAAACATCCCAAGGGAAGGCATAAGAAATAGAGACCCACTGGTTTCCACACTCAGGAATCCCATAAAAACACTGAACTGTAAGCCATAGTATATACTCAAAGGACCCATAGTACAAAAAAAGTAGAAATATGTGCAAGGAAGCTGATGAGTGGGCATGCAGCCTTCCCTTATGAGTAGTTTGTTTTCCACTGAGACTCCTGTGAAGGAAACTAAATTTTTATCTGCAAGTGGTTATCAATTGGAAATTGTTTCTGTGTTAGTGGTGGGGGCATGTGTCTCCTTTTCCTTTTAGCCCTAGGATCCCACCTGGTGTAGACCCTGTGCATGATGCCTCAGTCTCTGTGTTATTTTTCTTAATGTTCAGGATTTTTCTCTTATGAAGAAGTATATATGTCTTTTCCTACCCAGTCAAACAATCTGTGCCTTTTAATTAGGATATTTAGTCAACTTACATTTGATATAGTTGTAGATATGACTGAGTTAATTTTAATATGAGTCTTAGTCAATGTTCTGTCACTGGGAAGAAACACCATGGCCATAACAACTCTTATAAAAGAAAGCTCTTAACTGGGGCTTGCTTACAGTTTCAGTAGTTTAGTCAATTAGCAATATGATGGGAACCATGGCAACGTGTAAGCTGGAGAAGGAGTTGAGAGTTCTGCATCTGGATCCTCAGGCATAAGGAAAAATGAAACTCTGGGCTTGTAATGAGCTTTTTGAAACTTCAAAACCCAAATCCAGAGACATACTTTTTCCAACAAGGCCACATCCTCCTAATCCTTTCAAATAATGTCATTCTCTATGAACCTATGGGGTCCAGTTCCACTCAAACAACCATAATACTTGATATTTGCTCTCAATTTGTTCTTTGTTTTGTCCCTCTACTATTTCTTTCCATCTTTTAAGTTGAATATTATTTAGACTTACTTTATTAGCTTTTTAGCTATCTCTTTTTGTTGCCATCATTATTCCATGGATTATGGCATACATCCTTAAATTATCATGTCCCACTTAAAGTTAATATTGTAACATTTAGTATAAATAGCTTAATTTTATTTACATGCTTTATCTTTCATGATATTGTTATTAGACACTTACTTCAGAAATGTTATAACGTTATATCTCAATGTGTTTGATAATTTTCAAATTGTTTGTGTTATTGCACATTATATTGTTTCTATTTTATTCCCATAACCTAGGCCATGGTGTGACAGATTTTCTGACAGCTACAGGTCCTAGCACCTGGAGCAGGTGAACAGGGCCACTGGGACAAAGGTAGCCTACACAGCTCAGCTGCCTCATGAATTAAAGACACTAAGGACAACTCATACAGGAGACAGAACTCAGTAAGTGTTTCTTTCTCTTTCCTTCAAACAAACTGGATTTTCAGGCTAAGATATTTTTAATTAACATTAATGCAAGTTATGTTCTGTGAACAAAATTATAATGAGAAGCAAATAAAAAACAGACAAACCAAGTGGGACCATAAGAAAAAAATATCAATTTCTACTTATCCCAAGCTTCATGAGAAAAGATATTTTTAATTGGAAACAATAAAATAATTACCAAAACGCCCTTACCTTGATAGAATTGGTACTCTGCAGTCTTATTAACATGCCAATGAGTAGTTCTGAGCCCACGCTGAAGGGCAGCACAGAAGCACACACTAAGTTATCCTGGCTAATAGGAAAAGATTTGTAAGTATCCGAAGCCTGCTTCAGTAGTATTTGCAGCTCCTGGGAAAAGTTCCAGAAAACCCTACAGCAGTTCTGCAGTAGAGTCCAGTAGCCACCACGGTAAGCAAGAACCTAAGACAAACGTCACATTCAGTACCACAAAGTTCCAAAAGTTATAGACGTCTGGAAAACTTGACTTTTTGTTTTTCTGCAAACATATTTGTCAATGATAAAAAACTAAAACCATTTGTTATGTGCCACTCACATGCTCAGCACTGTCACATGATATTTACATACATTAGCTGGTCTGAGTTCACCAATCCTGAGAAGCATACACTCTAGCACTCTAGCAAGGAGGAGACAAAGCCTAGGCTAATTCTCCCATGATCCTCAACCCACTAAGTGATAAAGTAAGATTTGCATATTCATATTCTTAATCTCAAAATCCCACTTTTTTTTTTTTTTTTTTTTGGTTTTTCGAGACAGGGTTTCTCTGAATATCTCTGGCTGTCCTGGACTCGCTTTGTAGACCAGGCTGGCCTCGAACTCACAAAGATCCGCCTGCCTCTGCCTCCCAAGTGCTGGGATTAAAGGCGTGCGCCACCACCGCCCGGCAAAATCCCACTTTTATAGGTGTTGGAAATACAGCAGTGAGCAAGAACAACTGGTCTACTTTGCTGTTACTTAAATGTACAAGAGAAGATCAACAGTAGAAAGGTAGACAAAAATGGGCTTTCAGGGGAAAATATATTTTAGTTTAAATAAAGCAGAAACTGGAGAGATGACTCAGTGGTTAAGAGCACATAATGCTCTTCCAGAGGACCTGAGTTTGATTCCTAGCACCCACATCAGATGGCTTACAACCACCAGCATGCAACTCAAGCTGCAGGGAATCAAATACCTCTGACCTTCTTGGGCACTTGCATTTGTCTGCACATATACACAGAGAGATGCACAGACACAAACACACTCAGAGAGAGAGAGAGACAGAGAGAGATTTAAAAATAATAACAATTAATTTAAAAATAAAGCAAAAGTAAGTCATAACTGGCAAGGAATGAGAGGACATCCTAGCTTAAGGTCAGTAAAGAATCCTTCCTGAGGAGGAAGGAGGTGCAGGGACCTTGAAGCAAGTAGGCCGTGTGCAGGTGAGGAGGAGGAGATCAACAAAGACTCAGAAGAAGGATCATAAGGGATGAAGGGTAAAAATGAGAGTTATAGATGAAGCAGACTTGGTGTCTTTGCAGTGGGACTGGGAGGAATAACAGGAGCAAGGAGGGCTGAGAGTGCCACACAGAAAGGAAGGCTTGGCTCCTCGGTGCTCTGAAGCTGATAGGAACGGGCATAAGACTGGATGCTCATGGTCAATGGGATGGTTGCAGTTTATTTGACGTTTTGTGAAATCACCCTGCCCATTTCACAGAGGAAACCCAAGTGTTCCTTCTTCTGTCTTTAAATCATAGTGGTCCTCTCACCTTTTAAGACATTTTAAGCATATGCCTTTTCTGTTTTGACTAAACAGAAATTAATTCTTTTACGGGTAACAATTCCAATCCTGTGTTTGGCTGTCTTGTTCCGTATTTTTTTAAATGGCTGCAGAGATGGGTCAGCAGGTAGGAGTGCTTTCTGGGTAAGCGTGACGACCTGTGTCTTAATTTCTAGCATCCAATGAAAAGCCAGGTGTGGCCACTGTAAGAAGTAAACTGTACCTGTAACTATCACACTGAGGTAGTGGGTGGGGTTGGCTGATGCAGGAGGATCCCTGGGGCTTGCAGGTTGCCAGCCTAGCTCGAGGTTCAGTGAGACATTCTATGATTGAAAAAAGTAATGATAGTGCAAGACACCCAATGTCCTCACCTAGCCTTCATACTCAAGCACCTGCACCCACATGCACACATATCTCTCTCTCTCACACACACACACACACACACACACACACACACACACACACAGAGAGAGAGACAGAGAGACAGAGAGAGAGAGAGAGAGAGAGAGAGAGAGAGAGAGAGAGGTATCAGCATAAATGGACATAAGTGGCCGATAGAATCGGGAGGTTGAGACAAGGCTAGAGTTTTACAGTCTGCATCATAAATCTTCTCTTGTACTAGAGGAAAGAGAAAGGCTCATGATGCCAAGACAGTCATAGCAACACTGGGGATGCATCCAGGGCTATCACAAAAGAATCCCGTTTCCCACTTGTTGCAGAAAAGAAATCAGGGTGTATGCATTGTCACAGGACTTTCATTGCAACATAGGTCGCCAAGGAGACTCTGGGTGCAAACGTGCAAAAGAACTAAATTAGCTTATGTCCTCTACTGCACAACAAGACAGCACACAAGGGTTTAGTGTTGTTTCAGGCAAACCTCAGAAGTGGCCGAGGCAAAACCTAGCAAGATGAAATCTGTATGGAGTACATGAGCACATCTTAAATGCCCGAATTTGTGGGTAAGGCTCACATCTCGCCTACTACAAAGGGAAAGGACTGCATTACCATTGCTCTCCTGCAGCACAAGAAGACATTCATAAAATGATCCAGTCCCCAACTCAGTGTTCGGTCCTTCTCTTTGGAAGTAGCACCCATGCCTAATTGAGATTCTGATTCATAAATTGTTTGTGTTTTTGTCTTGTAAACGATATCTTCACTTTTGGAATTCCAAAATGCAGAAAAGTCTTCAGGATCTACATTCCAAAAATAAAGCACAACACTGTCAAAAATGTAACTCAAAAGTGAAAAATATAAAGCATAAAAACTATCAAAAGCATACATTTACAGTCTAATGAAGGTGACACATGTCGTGTAATGATAATGCATGTTACATCAACTTGGAGAAGGAATGGGCCAATCAGAGACACGGTGAACCAGGGGAGGTTTCCATTAAAAAACAAACAAAGGCGCTTACAAGATAGAATACAGCAGGCATGGCTAACCCCATGGAGAGACATGGAGAAGAACATTTCAGGCTAAGGCAGGGACAAAAGGACCAATGTGGTAAGCAAAATGAGCGCGAATTGGGGAATCAATGACAAAATCCACTGTTCTTCAATCTTCCCAAACAGCCGTTACCAGGACCACACAGTCTCATGAGTACCCTTGCCACTCATTCCTCAGCAAAGGTGGCATCACCTCAGAAGTGTTTCACCTGCCACATATCTCCTCTCCCACATGTGCACTAAATAGTCTCAAGTCTAGTGTCCTGTCTCCAATATCATACTGGGTTGAAGATGCAGACAAGCTACATATATCAATGGATTTACAAAAAAAAAAAAAAGAAAGAAAAGAAACGAAAAAAGAATCAGACTTTATCTAAGAATTTCTCTCCAATTACGAGGATATGCATATGATAATATGAGTACCAGTCTACACCTAGAAGAATCAATCAGAAGCATGTCAAATACCTCAGTATGAACCAACACTACTATCGAGACAGTTAACCAGCTACCAAGGACTCTGATCAGCAAGAAAGTCCACAGTGCATTAAGGGATCTTAGAGAAGGCACAGTGGACAAGAACACTGACTGCTCTTCCAGAGACTCTAGACTAAATTCTCAGCACCCACGGAGGTTTACAATCGCCTGTAATTCCAGCCCCAGGACACTCAACTCCTTCTTTGGGCCTTCACTGGCATTAGAAATACACATGAGCACATACATTCATGCAGTCAAAATACACATAAAATAAAAATGTTGATGACAGTATATCTATGGATTTTTAACAGCATAAAGATTGTAGAAACACATTTTTTATTCATGAAATGGGTGGTAGTCAAGAAGAAAAGCCTGTTAGTTAAAAATAGTATTTCAGGTTCTATCTCCTTTATAGGAAAAGGTTAAAAACTCAACCAAATTTGACAGGCAAATATTCAGAAACAGAGCATCCCAGATGGGAAGACCTCTATGTCTCCACACCCCAGAGACTGTGGAAAAGAGCCCACGTCACAACACTTTCTGACCTGTAAGCAGAATATTATTTTAATCCCCTTGAAGTACATTTTCATAGAAGATGCAAATTCAAGGGCAACAGTGGGCTGTTCCAAGATCAAAATCAGCTATCATGACTATATTTGTCCCTGGCAATATCAGGACACTGGTGGAATCTATTTGAAAAGTGACTTCCACTACAATATCACACCTGCCAGCAGGTCTTCCCCTAGCTTGCATAGGAAGGGGCTCTAGCAGGCCTGAGCATGCCAAACATGGCTCTGGCAGGCCTTGCCCTTCTCCTAGTCCCTCTTCCTTGCTACCCACCAAGGTCTGTTCCCTTATTAGGCCACTTCCTCCTCCTGAGGCTGGCCACCAAGGTCCAGCTGTCACAGCATTGAAGTCCAGCCATCAAAAGCCCCTGTTGGCTCACCTAATTAACATGATGCCTAATCAAAACAAACCAACCCATTCTAACACAAGACTTCCCTTCCATCCTTCATAAACAAGCATTTTCCTATGGTCCATGTCTGTCTCCTATTTATCCAGAGGCAGTCCTTTTTCCCTTCTGGGGCAAATGTCCCTTCCCAACCCCCTCCTCCCTCTTGTTCCCTTCTCCTTCTCCCTCATCCTCTATTACCTGTCTTTGTCTCTCATTCCTTGCCCTTTGTCCCTCTGGGGCAAATATCCTTTGTGCTAAGAACTTTGTCTTGGGATATCTCATACTAACTTCGAGGTCCTTTCAGAAAAGTTAGAGGCTTCTAATACTTGTATTTGGAGAGCAGTCAAATTGATTTTTGGTGGAACATTTAATACTTGATTGTTAAGTCAAGAAGAACAATTACCGAAACACACTAACACAACTAAATTTTTGGGCTTTCAAAAATGGCATGTATATCTATCAGTGTGTCCATGCATGCTTGTGTGTATGCATGTGTGTGCTATATGTTGTATGTGTTGTAGTAAATAAAAATTTAGAGGCAATTGATACAGTTGTCAGTGAACACATTTCTTTTACCTGTGGTTTGGTTGGGCTTCTTTTTTTTAGAGGTAGTATGGACATCCAGCATTGCTTTGTAGCAGTCTACAGTAATCTTTGCTGTTGGTAACACCGTTCCAGAATGAAATAGTGAGAAGAGGCTAGGGTCACACGACCGGAAACTGAAAAGAGAGCCAATATATATATCAGATGAAGCAGCAACACAAACAAAACTGAGATGTCTTTTAATACAGCCTATTTTGGTTTCTACAACATTTATAGTAGTGATTTTAGACCACAGGCTCTCTTGGCAGGTAATCAGCCCCCAGATTCTTTCCACAGTCTTTTGAGATTACACAATGGAACCCTACTGTTAGAGGTAAACATTGTGTCCTTCTCTAAGGGGATCCTCAAAAATGGTAAGGAAAGCTCTCTACTCTGAGTTCTAAAGCAACAATTTATGTTAGGCTGGGAAATACAGCTCAGAGGTCGACCAGTTGCCTAACATATGTAAGGCTCCATATTTAGTCCCTACTATTACAATAAATAACTACCATTAGAATAATAAAATCATGTGATTTAAGTACAACTCAGGGAAGATAATACCTATTAAGAATATGTTAACAGCCATATTTCTTTTCTAAAAATAAAGTCTGAGCACTAAGTGATCTTACAAATATAAACACCAGGCATTCACTAATAATCATAATGAAATCAAAGTTAGCAGCAAATTACTCCTGATATAACCTTGGCCACTGATTGCTTTATTGTGCCATCATCAGGCGTAGCTGGTGACACATGGCAAGAAGACTTCTGGGTGCCCAGAGAATACCAAGAAAACCTGTCTCTTCCCTGCCATGGGCCACACTACTAAGCTAACTTTTGCTTTGTTGAGACTCTGTGGCCTAGGTTATCATCATCCTCCCAACCCTGACTCAACACTAGAATTGTAGCCATGTGCCCAACTGGCTATCCACTCGAATGCAGATCTCTGAGGTGCAGTTTTATGAAAGTTTGTCTTCTAAGGGTCCTAACCAAACTGTGGAGAAACAAAAGGAAGGGCCAGGTTCATTTTGGATGTTAACCTACTTTTTTTTTTTTTTTTTTTGCTTCACTGGATTACTGAAATAAACACCCTCTTATTTCATAACCTTTTCTCCTGTCTTCCCCCTGGCCATCCCACTTTCTGTGTTCCTGCCAAGGAAATTCCTTATTATTCTCCTGCTCAAAAATCCTTATTAATCTCCTTCCTTATAAAAAAATAAGTTCATATTTAACATAAATTGAAGACCTTTCATAACTTGGTATTGACTGACTTTTCTATTTCTCACTACCTCTTTCATATGCCCTAGATTTTGGTCAGACTATTTAGGTTTCTCATCTTGTACTCTGACTTATGCTATTCCAACTACCAAGAACGCCTGCTTCTCTGGCTGATCATTTCTAAACACTGTCCATCCATCAACACCCAGGAATACTGTTTTCATGAACCTCTTCCTATAAGACCAAGTCAGAAGAAAGCCACCAGGTTATAACAAAGAATTTATATGTGCTAGACCATCTATCACCAAATAACACTATGCAGGGGTGCTTATGATACAGTATTAGACTTCAATGTATATCTTGTCCATCTTTGCATACTCATGGCATCTAGCTCACTGCCCTTTATTTAAGAGCTCCTTGGCAAGCATTTCTGGGTAAAGATAGAAGACTTTATGTCACCTTTGCAACAGATACCTCATATCCCATAATATAGTCTTCTTTTTGTATCCACCTCAGCAGTTAGCCAAAGGTCCAGAATAAAATCGCAAATTGCCTGTTGAGTTCATGGCATAAATGTCACATTGGAAAATGTGATTTCTGTTTTGACAGGTCTTAGAAATACCTCTGAATGAAAGTGATGGTGACATGACATCTACTAGTATCAACAGTTTATAATGGAGTTAGCCTTGCCCTGGAAACTACACTGATAAACATATTCAAGATGTATGCAAATTAGCACTACACAAGACATTATTGAGCATTTATTTGGGAAAGAAATCAATGTAACAACATGAAAACACAATGATGGCCACTGTAATGTAGACATTCTAAAAACCTTGCTAAACTGAGGCCTCGAGCATCCAAGTGCATGATCTGTGTTCATGAGATGAATGGAGTGTGATTTACCAGTATCATTCTGTACCTGACATTCAAATGTGAACTGCTGAGCCTCATCTTCATGCACTCAGTCAGTTTTTGCAGAAACATATGGAAGTGTGCACTGGCCAGATACAGGTTCATCTGAGATCTCCAAGGGAACTCTTCGAGAAGTATCTGATGGAATCTCTTTCTTTTAACATGATTTAATATTAAGGGATACAAGTTATCTATCAGGCTTCGATGTGCCACTTTTCTAACATCAGGTCTCTTGTTTCTGTGAAGAGAGAAAGATGCTTTGAAGTTATACAAAAATAAAATAAAACCAACAGAAAACGTAAACATTAGATAAAGAAGATTGATTCCAATTTGCACAGAATGTATCATGAGATTACTTGATTACACTTACCCAGGTGGTTTGTCATTTCCTTGCTGCTCAAGATGTGAAATAGTGTGGAAGATGGGCTGCAAGGAGAAGCATCAGGGGCAGAGATGCTACTTAATTGCCTCAAGAGTCTAACATGCTTCTGCTCTCCCCATTCCTATGAGCCCCCTCTTCTCCTCTCTTGCACCCCCTTTCTAGATTCATGACCTGTACCCACTTCACTCTGATACACACATTTTTATACACTGTTGTTCAGCTCTGAATATGTTCAATTTGTTAATGAAAGTACTTTAATTCAAGACTTCTGGAGTTTTCATTGTTATAATAGGTTAAATTTTCTACCAAAACAATGAATCTTTCAAAGGATTGTCCTGAAAATTTTAAATGTTATTGCCAAAACAAAAGTAATCTTGCCCATTGCAATGAGACCAATCACCATTGTGGTGATGGCCACATATGTCCTACAGATTGCATAGAACTAAACACATCTACAGAGAGGCACATGCATGAATTCACAGAAAGGTGCTATACCCTGAATAAAATCGTTGGGTTGCATTACTGCCAGAGTCTTGGCCTGTGATACTGTAAACAGTCACAGAGGCCCTTGGAAACTATGTAAAGAACTGCGTCTCTTTCTCATAAATACATATAAATCTTCAATTATCTGAAAAAATATTTTTAAGACACATGTCACAAGTACATCCATATCACAGGATTTGGGGGATTACACTTGATTCTAGTCTTAGCCTGTATGCAACAAGAAGAAAAAATGAGAGGAATGAACATCAGAAAAGAGTAAGTCAGACCTTCACTCTCTGTACATGCTATGACCATCCACACAGGCAGACATGAACCCAGGAGTAAATTAAATTATCAAGTCATGTAGACAATCTTTACACCAAGATTCCATTATACCTCTATTCAAAGAATAGAATAATTCAGAAATTTCCTCTCTAAATCCATATAGAAATAGTATTTTATATAGCTAACAAAAGAAAAGTAGCACATTTAGGGGAAAACTACACACACTACATAGTGTATTAAAAGATATTACAAGCTCTTAAAATGCAGTCTGCCTTCTAAAAGAAAGACATCAAGTTGCAAAGAAACAAAACAAAACTTATCAAGCTGGTGTATATATTAAATTCTCTTTTCAAATTCACAATAGACTATTTCCTGTTACTCAGCAAACAAGTCTGAACTATTTTCTAAAAGATTACTCAAGACCTGAGTGAAGGAAAATAACGTGCTGGAGGGGCATTTGCTATGAGACAACAAGTTTTACTTTAAAGTCAAAGTAATTGCAATAGTAGGTTACTGGTTCAGAAAATAGATAAATAGACTAATGGGATAGAGAAGCAGTCCCAAAACTTAATCCATGAATAGACACCAAGTAACAAAGATAACAGTGACAATAGAATCTACTATTAGAGAACAGACAATCCGATAGATGGCACCATCTAAAACAGACTAATTTAGGGGAAGAAATGGCTCATCAGTTAATAGCCCCTGACTTCTATTCCAGAGGACCTGGGTTCAGGTCCCAGCACCCACATGGTAGCTCACAACTGTCTGTAACTCCAGTTTCAGTTTACTCTCTTCTGACTTTCGTGGGCACTGCACACACATGCTGCACATACATATATGAGGGCAAAATACTCATGCACGTAAAATAAAAATAAATATTCTGAAAGAATATTAGGTCCTCTGAAAATAAAAAAGCAGCTCACAACATGGTCTCAACTATTGGCTACCACCAGTGGCTCTACACACAACACTCTGTAGCATATCCAATTCACAACACTCTCTAATTTGTGTTGGTTACTGCACTTCTAGCATTATTATGTAAGCTCCTGAAAAGCAAGGATGTTCTGGCACTTTCATTGACAGTTTCATATATTTACATAATAATGAGTCGTAGCCTGTTCATCGTCCATTCACCCCTCTCCCTTTCTCTCCCACTGGAGTCTTTCTTCTAGGCAACCACCCCCTCCCCATTGCCTGCTTTCATGTCTTCTTGGTGTGTATGACTCACTGAGTTTCATTTTGTATGTCAAGTTTCCCAGTTTATCCTTAGCAACCCAATTAGTACCCAACATGTAGGAAAACCTCAAGTAAGCTGGTGCTGACAATTCAGTCATACCTTTCCTGCTCAGGCAGCTCAAAAATGCTTGGATTCTTCAAGAAAAAATCTTTTAGAGTTTCCTTTTTCTTCTTTCTCCTTTTTGGTAGAAACTCTGAACTCTTTGTGGAAAAGAGAACAAAGGTCACAAGTTCATCTTGGAACATAAACCTATCACCTCCTCATACTGTAATACTTACCCCTTCTGACCTTGAAACACACTGGTGTTCCTACATCCTTTAATTAAAATTACTATCAAGGGACTGGGGAGATGGCTCAGCAGTTAAGATCACTTGTTCTTCCAGGGGACCTGGGTTCAATTCCCAGCACCCACATGTTGGCTCACAACCATCTGTAACTCCAGTGCCAGGGTCTTTTAGGCCCTCATCCAGCCTCTATGAGCAGCAGGTGCATACATGGTACACAAACATATATGTAGGAAAAATACCCAAACATGTATGTATAAATAAATAAATAAATAACTATAAAAAGTTAAAACAGACCCCTATAGACAAACATATCTCATTATAGAAACACCTATATGATTATTTAAGAATTTATAATTGATTATGAAATTATAAAATTATGCCTATTGGTATTTCTTTCTGTTTCTTATTTAAAAAAATTAAAATATAATCAGCCATCTCTAGACATACAATCTCTTAATCAATTTTATTAATTTAAAGTTCAAAACACATTTAAAAAAAAACTACTTACTCTTCCTATCTCGATCACTATAGCTTTAAACTTCTTGGGAGATTTCAATCCCTTCCTATATACAAAGGTGTCCTTACACCTTATCTGTTTTACTCCAATGAGGGACTCATTTCTCCTAATCGACACATAGAAAGAAACAGTTAGTCAAAGGCATACAGAAAAATAAAAATGTTGGCAACAACCTCAGAGTAATAAATGTGAAATGAATGCTGTCATTGAAACTGAAAAGGAAGGGTACCCGTACTGCCTGCTCCATGCCTCACTCAGGCAGGGAGTCCTGGACATCAAGAGCAGCTGACTTCCTAACAGTACAATGCCAGTCACATGCATGTCTACAGGGAAAGGACAAAGGGCTGAAAGTACAGTGCTGGTTGGACGGAATTGGACTGAAAATAATCTTCAGCTACTTTCCTGCACAATCAAGACAAAAGCCACATCACAGTGGTCCTGCACAAACTCTCCTGCTTCTGGCCAACTTCAACCTTTTTTTGTTCCGTCCAACCACCACTGCCATTTGATAAACTCTCTTCCCTCTTCCATTCCCCTTGGGAACACTCTGCCTTTTTTCCCCATCATGGCGCCCCAGTTCTCCAGGCCAAGTAAGGTCCCTCAGTATCCTGCTGTTGAAATTTGTTAGCTAATTTTCCTGAAATGCATGCATTCTCTGCAATTTCTATTTCTTGAGAGAGCAAAAAATCCTGTTCTAACGTGATAAATGAGAAACAAAATCTTGATAGCTAGTTCCTGGGTTGGGAAGCACTATATAATCAAAAATTCATCTTTTCTGATTGTAGTGGTTGGTGTCTTACTATAATTTTATGTGCTCTATGTGTGTGTGTGTGTGTGTGTGTGTGTGTGTGTGTGTTTTATATGCACATGTATTTGAATGACCAGCTATGCATGCATGTGGTTGCCAGAGGATAACATGAGATGTTCTGATCTGATCTTTCATACTCCTTCCCACTGTCTTGTGACAGGATTTCTCTCTGAACCTGGGGGTGGCTATTTTGGATATTGTGGTAGCCAGCAAGTTCTAACAATTATGCCTCAACCACCAAGCTACTTGGTTGTACACATGTTTGTTCACACATGGTATTTACATAGATGTTAGAGATGAGATTCAAGCTCTCAGGGTTATCCAGCACAGGCAATAGCCCTGGCCTCTCACTTCAGTTTTTATTCTTTACTGGACAAGGCAAATCCTTCTTCCATTGTTCTTCTTCTTCAATTATCATTTCATTATTCTACACCCCCCCCCCATTTTTTGTTTTGTTTTTTGTTTGGTTGGTTGGTTGGGGTTTTTTGTTTGTTTGTTTGGTTGGTTGGTTGGTTGGTTGGTTGGTTGGTTGGTTGGTTTTTCAAGACAGTGTTTTTCTGTGTAGCCCTGGCTGTCTGGCTGTCCTGGACTCAATTTGTTGACCAGGTTTGCCTCAAACTCACAGAGGTCTACCTGCCTCTGTCTCCCGAGTGTTTGGATTACAGGTGTGCACTACCATGCCCAGCTGCCCATTCTCCTATTTATCTGAAGGAAAGTGCATTGAAATTATTAAAAAGTGACAAAGTAAGTTTAAGATAATAGAAACTTTTACAAAATTATGTCTGACTATAATGTGATGTGCTGACTTTTCATTTTATATATAAAGTATGTAAAATATATGTGTGTGTCTTATATAAAAATATGTTTGGTCTTCTTCATATTAGTCAACACTCCAGGACAATTCTTATAAATTTAGTCATATACTCCATAAAAATGGGATTTTTAATTATACTTTCAAGTTCATACAGGAAAGCTATTGATTTTGCACCTAACTATACTATGAAATTCAACAGTTTTTGCTACTTATCTTTGGATTAAGTTAAAAGAAACAATTACTTGCCCATGTCTCCATTTTCAAAGTACTTCGCTGAGGAATCCATTAACATTTTTAAGTCTCCATTCTGTGGCAATCATAAAATCTCTAATTCTAATTCCTTGTCTTAAGATACTGGCAAGAACTTTCAGAGTAATTTTCAGAAGGTAAAATAAGTGTCCTTGTTTGGGGCTTAGTTTAATAGAAAATAATCTGATCTTCATTTTACAGGAATAATCATTGAATTTGCCAGATAATTTTTAGAAAACTCAAAATGGTTCTAGTGCTATCAACAATAATTATATTTTCATATCTCCTCCTCCATCTGCATTGAGAATAAAATCTTTATTTCATGGCTAGACTTATGTCCTATTATTTATTTAGTTTTTATTTTGGATTTCTGTCTCTATATGTTACTCAGTAAACTTGACTTTCCTTTTTTCTATTTGCTTACTCTCTGCACTCAGTTTACTAGAAACCCTTTGATCTGTGGTGAATAGTTGTATCCAGAAGAAAAAGTATTCACTTCCTGAACATATGAAAGAATTTCCTTGAACATATTTGAGCTAGCCAAATGTTTCTGCTGCTTTTCTCAGTTGTTATAAATTTTTCCATATAATTGTCACTTTCAAATAGATTTTAAAATTTATTTACTCCTCCTGTTACCCACACTTTTTCTTTTATTATTATGCTACATGGAAATTTTCTCACTCTCTACTCTACTGTGTTGTCTTCTCTACTCTCTCTCTCTACTGTAACAACTCCACTGCCCTGCTCCTAAATTTTTCTCTTTCCTGTCTGTTATCGTGAGAGTTGGGTAAATCTTATCTCTGACTCATTCTGTCAAATCTTCTGACTCGTCACTTTTTCTGTCCCTGAATTAGACATCATTTTCAAACGTGGGCCCTTCTTTCTACAAACTACCCTCACTGTTCAAGATTAAAGGTGTATATTAAGGGCCTGTCTGTATTCCAGTAAGAAAGATTAAAGGTGTGTCGTTCCAACTGGACCACACAGACCTAGATTAAAATTCCTCTATGCATTAGTCATTTGAGGCTAGCCTTATAGCCAATCGTAAACCACCCAAATCAGGAGCCATAGAAGAGCAGAAAGTGCTCTTAACTGCCAGGCCAACTCCCCATTGCTGTAAGTGCCACTTACTATTTTTTCTCTTTCAAATTAGCCTTTCCAGCAATTGTTCTCACAGTCTTTAGCTTCTCAAACAGAACATGAAACTTCACGAAACACCTTACTAGGGTTTTTAAATACAATCCATACAATCACCTACATTCAGTGTGAAAAGGTGGCATGAAAACAACCTAAGTAGTTTGTACTTTAAGTAGTGCCAGTACATCTGATAAACTAGCAAAAGCTACGGTTTAATTAGCAGGCACATTGAGCATAATTCGTGATGCTGTGAAAGGAGAAATGCAGATGGAAATCTTTGTGGTCCTGGATGAAGTGTTTGGCATGCAGTAGCGTCCTGTGTATGTGAGTCAACAGACAGGAGTACTCCATCTGCTCCATTCCCTATCCACCCTGACTTGGTGAAGACATTTGAAAGCATCTCCCTGGCCTTGAAGTTTAAGCGACTGTCACTGTCTGGGTCAGCTGTACCAATCAGATTCCAGGCTCAGGTATTTGTGATGCTGATATTCAGTGCTCATGATCCACTTCAGCTGGTTACCGTTCAGAAGGGCTATCATTTCTATTTTATTTTATTATTATTCTTGTTATTGTTATTATTATTATTACTACTATTGATTTTCATGGTCATTGTAACTTGCCCAAACACTGCAAACAACTGATTTTTAAAAGCCTTGACTGCTTTTTAATTGAATACGACTTTCTAATTTTGACCAGTTCTCTGATTACCATGGCCCATTATACTTAATAGATACAGTCTCCTCCAACTTTTGAATATATTATGCCCATATATTCTAAGCTTTCACTTTCATAAATGAGGTACCTATTTTAGAAAGAATGTTTCATAAAAAAAAAAAAGAAAGAATGTTTCTTTGTGGATTTCCTTCTCTTTTGGTGCCATTTTAAAAATAGATCTCCCATGCTCATGGATAAGTAGGATCAACATAATAAAAATGGCTATCCTACCAAAAGCAATATACAGATTCAGTGGAATTCCTATTAAAATACCACCACAATCTTTATAGACCTTGAAAAAACAATTCTCAACTTCATATGGAAGAACAAAAAAAAAAAAAACACACACACACACACAGAATAGCTAAATCAATCCTGTACAATATAAGAACATATGGAGGTATCATCATCCCTGATCTCAAGCTGTACTACAGAGCAACAGTAATAAAAACAGCATGGTACTGGTATAGAAACAGACCAGTGGATCAGTGGAATCAAATCGAAGAGCCAGAAACAAACCCACACTTAATTTTTGACAAAGAAACTAAAACCATACAATGGAAAAAGGACAGCATCTTCAACAAATGGTGCTGGTCTAACTGGATGTCCACTTGTAAAAGAATGCAAATAGACCCATATTTATCACCTTGCACAAAACTTAAGTCCAAGTGGATCAAAGACCTTAACATAAAACCAGACACACTAAATCTATTAGAAAAGAAAGTGGGGAAAACCCTCAAACTCATTGGCACAGGTGACAACTTCCTGAACAGAACACCAACAGCTCAGGACCTAAGACCAACAATCAATAAATGGGACCTCATGAAACTGACAAGCTTCTGTAAGGCAAAGGACACCATCATTAGAACAAAATGGCAACGTACATATTGGGAAAAGTTCTTCACCAACCCCACATCCAACAGAGGGCTAATATATAAAATTTATGAAGAATTCAAGGAATTAAAACCAAGAAACCAAATAATCCCATCAAAAAATGGGGTACAGAGCTAAACAAAGAATTCACAGAAGCAGAATCTCTAAAGACCAAGAGACACTTGAAGAAATGCTTAACATCCTTAGTCATCAGGGAAATGCAATTCAAAACAACTCAAAGATTCCATCTCACACCCATCAGAATAGCTAAGATCAAAACCTCAAACATGCTGGTAAGGATGTGGAGAAAGGGGAACACCCCTCCATTGCTGGTGAGAGTACAAACTTGTACAACCACTATGGAAATCAATCTGGCCATTTCTCAGAAAACTGGGAATAGTTCTACCTAACCAGTCATCCTACTCTAACGCATATACCCAAAAGCTTCTTCACCAAATCACAAGGACATTGGCTCAACTATGTTCATAGCAGCTTTATTCATAATAGCTAGAAACTGGAAACAACCCAGATGCCCTTCAACTGAAGAATGGATTTTAAACAAAACAAAACTGTGGTATATTTACACAATGGAATACTACTCAGCTATCAGCAACAAGGAAATCATGCAATTTGCAACCAAATGGATGGAACTAGAAAAGCTCAATGTGAGTGAGCTAACTCAGACCCAAAAAGGTACACATGTCATGTATTCACTTATAACTGGATGTTACCCATATAGTACAGGATAACTATTCTCCAATCCACAGACCCAAAGGAAAAGGAACCTAGCATAACTACCCTATGAGAAATTCCACCCAGCAGCGGTGGATCAAAACAGATGCTGAGACACACAGTCAAACATTAGATGGGATTCTGGGAGTCCTATATAAGAGTTGCAGTAGGAATAGAGCTGGAAGGGACAAGAACAACACATGAAAATCAACAGAACCAACCAATGTAGGCCCCTAGAGGCTTACAGAGACTGAAACATTAACAAGAGGAAGAAGAAGAAGAAGAAGAAGAAGAAGAAGAAGAAGAAGAAGAAGAAGAAGAAGAAGAAGAAGAAGAAGAA
>CAJQZJ010001638.1:10266139-10281627 GCA_907164525.1 Lophiomys imhausi
AAGAAGAAGAAGAAGAAGAAGAAGAAGAAGAAGAAGAAGAAGAAGAAATCTTAGACTAGACCTAGACCCCCCCCCCATACAAATATAGAGGATAGGCAACTTAGTCTTCATACAGATCCGTTAGCAAGTGGGGGGAAGACAGTCATCTCAGTCATGGACTCTGTTGCCTGTTAGTAGGGCAACTTACAGTAGCTGAGCTGCCATGTTGGGATCCAGAGAAAGAGGAAGCTCTCATGTGACTGATGAACTGTGGGGGGTTGATATGTGGGGGCCCCTCTTACCCAAGGAGAAGGAGAGGAGGGAGAAGAGAAAGAGAGTGGGAGGGTGTGACCGGAAGGGGAAGAGGGAAGGGACTATGATTGAGATGTTATTTGAATTAATAAATAAATGTTAAAATAAATAAATAGTCCATAACAGACACGCACACTCCCCAGTGGTTCAAGGACCAGCTGCTTGCATCTGGCCTGAAACGTTATAATTTTGTAGACACAACCATTCCAGCTTCAGAAATAGAGGGGCAGCTCTAAGGCTTACTACTCCTTAGAACGTCTTATCCACATACACAAAGGAAACCCCAAGGAATGGTTCTGCTCATTAAGACAGAATCAGGGGCACATGATGTATGTGGAAAGCTGGACTCTAAACCTCCCACGAGAAGAAAAAGCTGGCAGCCTAGGGAGCCGATTACTCACGCTGACCCAGTGGAAGTGGCCTCCCACATTGCCATGGTGATGGAAATGTCCTCTCATCTGGCTGCTTAGTTTCAGTTGCATTAATACTTTTACAGGTAGTCCGTTGACTACCCACACAGACACAAACCTTCTCCGTCTATCAGCTCATGGTTGCACTTACTGAATATTTTTGTCACCTACCTTTGTGAAAGTTGCTGACATTTGCAGAACAAGAATGACAAATACCTTTTCAAGAACTCTTGAACAGGAGTGACTAACTCCACCATGAGTTGAAACTTTTCATCGTTCATGCATTTGAGCATAATTTGTGTAAAGAATTCCAGGAATCTTGGACTTTGTTTAAATTTCATGACTATAGAAATAAGAAGTTCATTGGAGAGTTACCAGAGTCCCTTGTGACTGGTGCTGAAAGGTCCCCTGTGCTACCAGTCCTTATTCACAAGCACATCAATTAATTTTCTTTTAGGTTTCCCAAATACTTATCTTATCTCAGTCTTTATTAAAATATAATTGCACCATTTCTCCCCTCCCTCCCTAACCTCTCTCATGGCCCTTCCATTCCCTGTCAAAATCATGGCCTCTTCTTTCTTAATTATTATTGTTGTACACACAGACACATATACACACACACACACACACACACACATACACATCAATAATTTTATATAAATACAACCTGTTGTGTCTCTATAGTGTTGATATATTCTATGATTTTAGGACTATTTGTATTTAAAAACCAATTATGCCCTCATCTAAATGTAATTCTCACCACTTGTCAAAGAAGCAGTAGATGGAAACCATTACAGAAAGCCACAACTGCTCAAAATGCAGAGGACAACTGATCATTGGGTACCCAACCTAAACTGATATATCTACGTCAAAACCCCTATGCCTAAGGCTCAGGGAGCACTGTAGGGAAGAGGGTAGAGTGTAAGAGCCAGAGGGCCAGGAAGTCTGCTGTGAGATTGTGTCTTCCGGATATGACAGGGAGGCCACTCGCATGAAATCTCAACACTGTATCAACCTGAACAGTGACAAAAAACATTCAACATCCGAGGAAGATGAGGGAAATCTTATGGGGCCCCATCACTAGATGAAGTACTACGGGCAGTGGATGTCCGCTAAGAGGGAAAGGGTCACTCTCATCCGGGGATGGGCCCCCTTATTGGTTAGACTTCTCACTTATAAATAATAAAGGCATACGTGTTGGGTGAGCTACTGTTTTCTTCCAATGGTCACTGATATTTTACGCTGCATATCTGGTTCATCCTACGAAAATCTCCATGGTAAGAAAGATTTAACTGAAGCTGTTTGTAATGTAAGGCTATCAGGAGAAAGCTCTGGTCACATCTTACACTGATTTGCACCACACATTCCTCAGAACTAAACAAAAATGCTGCTGTCTCTTCATAGCTGAATTTTAAAATGATGACTGCGTTTTCCAATGCTGTTCTTTTTGTCAATTTCATAATGACACAGCTCACTTCAAAGCCATTGGGAAGCTCTTTCTTCCCAGACTTTAAGTCACCTGCTTAGTTTCTCAATTATTTAGCAGTCAAGCGTCTGCGTTATTCTCAATGGTCGAGAAGCTGAGCGTGGGAGACATCTCAGAACATACAACAGAAGCAACCTGTAGCATAAGCCTTCCTGTCACTCACCTTCCTTCATGGCGCCTTTCACCGACCAGTTTAAAACTATAGGGTAAAGAAAGATGGGATCCTCTGCTCCAGAGAGTTCAGTGGAGGTGTCTAAGATAAAAAGAAAAATTAGTAAATTCCAATTTCTGTTTGGACCTCAACAACCAAAACACTCAAGTCTTTTGGAGAGGGTTGCTTTTAAATATGGAAAATATGCAACTAAATACTAAAGCATGGGCCTTAAAATATCAAAGATATCATATTTTGGAGTGGGGATAAAAAGATCAGTTACTTCCCTTTCCCTTAAAATTTAAAGGGCCCGCCATCAAAATCCAGCACTTACTTTACCCCCACCCTTATGAAGCTGCTCTATAAGCCACAATGTGCATCACAACCACCAGAGTGAGACTGCCTGTGTTGGGTTCCATTTCCTTGGTGATAAGACATGGACTCATTATGAGGCCCAGGCTCACTTGAAATCTATGATCGTCCTGCCTTGGCCTCCTGAGTGCTGTGACTACAGGTGAGCACCACCCTGTCCAGATCTGCCTCATGTTCTAACCCTGGCACTTTTGAACTATGAAATTTGGTGGTCAAGGGGTGGGGGACATTTAGAATCTCTGCCTCGGTTTTCTTGCCTTTAAAATGGAGATAAGAGCAATTTCCTTATATGGTGCCATATATAATTTGTATGACTTGTTAAAATGTATTTAAAATGGCATCTCACACATAGGAGACACTGTGAAAATCATTTTTATTGTTGGTGAATATACTGTGTAGCTAGTGATGCCTTTTATATCTTAAAATTTTGTTGATATGAAGATAAACAATTACATTTCTAGAAGATTTTAAATTATAAGAAGTTATATTTTTATGTGTGTGATTAGATAATTACAGTTTTTCCTAAACTAGGTGTACTAATTATGAGAATAATATAACATCAGCTCAATTCAAAAAATCAGCCTGAAACAGGCAATAAGTGTGTTGAAAATGAGAGAAAGCCAACAACATAGCTAAGGCATGTAATAAGAGGAGTGAGGTGGGATAATCAGCACCCCTCCATGACCTCTACATCAGCTCCTGCCTCCGGGTTCCTGCCCTGTACGAGTTGCTGTCCTGACTTCCTTCAATGATGAACAGCAAATGTGGAGGTGTAAACCAAATAAATCCTTTCCTTCCTAAGTTGCTTTTTGGTCATAGAGTTTCATCACAGCAATAGAAACCCTCACTAAGACAATCTGCAAGAACTAGCTGAACCAAAATAACAATAGTGTCGAGGTTGTAAAAACCTACTCTAGAGCTGGAAGGCATGGGCCCAAATCCAAGGCAGCCATGCAAGCCTCAGTAAACCCCTTATCTTTGTGAAGTACACCTGCAAAAACCATGGAGAAAACTCCTGTTAGCAAGGTGGTGTGAGGATTAATGCCATGCTGTAGACACAGTGTATCATCCTTAAAGGGTTTAGCAAGTACTAATCTCGTCTTAATTCTTTCAACAAAATACTTTCTCATTTTAAGGAACATACTGCTGAACAGATACAAGAGGGAAAAATTACATTGCTTTGTCATTTTGAGTAGATGTGTCTCCAACAAGACCAGCTGTTCGGTTATCTTTTCAGGCAACAACACCTGCTGTGGCTTCTTGGTTTTTGAAGATTTCTTAGAACAAGGACCCTAGAAACATTGGTAAATGTCAAAATATATTTGAACATGTTAGGGAAACTTGTATTCAAATAACCTGCTTTATGTTCTGTTTACCCCTTTCTTATTTAGTAGGCAACACTATGATCTGTGAAGCTAGCCAACAATAATCAGCAATTTATAGTAACTGATCTTACATTCTAGCTAAAAGTGCTAAGAGTTATATGGGGGAGAACCAAAATGCTCCTGTTTCCTCTCCCTCCCTTCTGGGAATTCCCACCCTTCTGAACATGTGGTTGTGATGGTAGTGGTGATGCTGGTGGTGGTGATGGTGATGATGGTGATGATAGTGGTGGTGTCTCTCTCTCTTTTTGTGTGTGTGTGTGTGTGTGTGTGTGTGTGTGTGTGTGTGTGTCCATGTTTTGTAAATGTATCTTCTGCAGTCCAGGCTGGCCTCAAGCCATTAAGTAGCCAAGTATGACTTTGAGCTCCTGATCTTCCTTCCTTCAACACCTCCCCAGTGTTGGGGTTATTATGATCACGCTCCACCACAGTCAGTTCATTGAGAGCTAGGGAATCAGAGCATGCTTCAAGCATGCTAGGTATGCACCCTGCCTACTGTGCTACATCACCAGTCTTTACGCTCTTCCTAAAGTATCTCTCACCTCCAAAAATCCTCAAAACAAAATCTCCGGCCAGCCCCCAGAAGGGGAAGATGACCTTTGATTCCTTCCATTTTTATTTCACCAGAAGGAGCTCCTTCACAGACCAGCTACGGCCTCTAACACTCTGCCTTTCACTAAAAGCTAACAGGATCAGTAGTTAGCAGATCAAGGACTGGCCTGTGTGTGCCCAGGCTCCCCACCATGTTTTCTCTGTCTGAGAGAGAGAACTGACCTGCACTGTCTCCTGTTGTCACAAACAAAACCTTCTAAGCCTCCTTATCCATAGAAGAGGTCTCTTGCAGCTCTAGTGATTTCTGCCTCTGACAAATTAGCAGATCCTACAACCTTAGTCAGTGGGAAGTGTCACAACCTAAAGCTGGACCAGAGGCTCCAAGGAGAGAGGTGTGAGCCTCACCCACAAAACTGCGAGAGCATAAAGCCTTGAGTCAAGGTCTGGATGACACAAGGGGCTGGCCGACAGACTGAGCAATTGGTTTTAAAACAACAAACTCAAATTGCTGGTTTAATCAGAATTCCCTCTAGGTGAAGCAACCCGCACATCCTACTCCCCAAAAAGATGTTCCAGCTTTAAATGTCCTCTAGCCTGAATGATTTGGAAATCTTGCTCACCAACAAATTGTCTTGCTTCTCTATCTCAGGAAGGAGTTGTGGGGCCAGTCCAACTCAATGTGAGGGGCAAGAGGCCGAAGGCCCCTCCTGGTGTGCCTCGGAAACCCAGGAAACCAAGTAACATCTCCAAACCTGACCTACAAACACTTTTAGCTCACATCATTCCAACAAAAGAACAACAAAGCCTAAGTCCCCCTAAGCCCCCTGATTACAAAGCACATATTGAAGATGAGTCAAAAAATTAGCAGCATACTAAAAACAGGAGTGTAGGTATGTCTGGCGATCAGAGATCTGCATGGAGCATGAGATGGAAAGTTCAGCTACATATTTACTACCTTCGGTGAGGCATCCAGAACAAAGCAACTTTTACTCAATGCTTTCTAAAAATGCCTCTTTATAGTTCAGTGTCCAAGTGAATGTAGAAAGGTCTATCCCCATCTACTTTGCAGTCAGTACTTGGAATGTGGGCTAGTCAACATGCTGGCTCTTGGCCATACCTCGAAAATACTTTTAAGATAAAGCCGTTCTTAATGAAATCACTTTCCTTAATATAAAGATGACAAACTGATTGATTTCTAATATGTTTAATGATAGTGAATGAAAAAGAAAACAAACAAAATAATAAAACAAATTACCTCCTCTCCAGTTTCATCTTCACCATTACCAAATAGAGATCTGCACCCTGATGTGATGTCCAGCGTCTTTTTCCCATAATTTATAATCATTATAGCTAGGTCATATTCCTTCCAGGAACGTAGAATCTAATTAAAAAGTAAGTATTAATTATCTCTGTTGGATGCCTCTCTGTTTCCAAGTGCAAAGGATAATTTTTCATAAATTCAAATTCCCCCTAAGTCTTGTGTGTCTAACAACACCTCATGATGGTCAAGAACTGGAAACTTACCTCCAGATTATATTTCTCTAGAATTAAAATTATATAACTTTACTATTCTTTTGTTTATGTTTTCTTAATTTATTGTTTTTGTTTATGAATTTCACATCATGCAATCTGTTCCCTCTCCTCTCCACCTTCCCTCAGACAAACCCTCCACCCTTGCAACCTCCCTCCACATTAAAAAAAAAAAAATCTCATTGTGGAAGCTGTTAGTGTGTCTCAGTGTGTCCCACAATATTCCCTTTTGTCCACATGTTTTTGCATGCAAATTTTCATTATAATGATTCCTTGGTCTGGTATGAGGCTTCTGGATTCTGCTACTTTGTCAATACTGGAACCTCACTGGGACTTCTCTCAGATATGCTGTAACTGTCCTGTGTCATGGAGATCCTGTAGTTTTTGGGTCTGTGGAATTGGCCTCTTCATGTACTCCAGCAGTTCATCCTTGGGGTGGACCAACTCAAAGCCCTGGTTCTGGGCCTGCAACCCCTAGTTGCAGGGCCAGCTCTCCCAACTATTGCACCAGATAAGGGGTTGAATCAGCTCTCCTGCTTTCATGACCCATTGAGGGCCAATTCTGCTGCCTGCTTGCTATCTTTGGCAAGGGCAAGAGAGTAAAGGGGATCTCTTTCTCATCAACATCACAAAGTAAACAGAAGACAGGGCTTGCTCTCCCATACTCATTCCATCAGGGCTGGCTCACCCACAAGCCCCACATACTAGACCAGCTATAGTGTGCTGCCCAGGCAAGGTGGCAGGGCCTGCTCTCCCACATGCTGCAGCATATGAGGGGCAGGAACAACTCTCCTGCTCTTTTGACCCCATCAAGGCCAGATCTCCTGTCTACCACCAGTGGTGAGTGCAAAAGGGAGGGGAGGGGATCTCTCCTTCACCAACCCCTCTACAAAGCAGGAAAAAGGCAGGGCTGGCTGTCCCACACTCACTCCCTCAGGGTTGGTTCATCCACAGTCCCCACATCCAGGGCCAGCTATAGTGTGCTGCCCAGGTAGAGTGCAGGGCCTGCTCTCCAGAGTGCTGCAACATGTGAGGGGCAGGGACAGTTCTTCTGCTCTTGTGACCCCATCAGAGACAGATCTCCTGTCTGCCACCAGTAGTGAGGGTCAAAAAGAGGTGATCTCTTCCCTGCCAACACCACCACAAAGCAGACAAAAGGCAGAGCTGACTCTCCCACATTCACACCCTCAGGGATAGTTCAAACACAACCCCTTCAATCAGGGCCAAGCAGAACTCCCCAAGTCTCTGGCTTGCTTCCTGTCCTGGGAGCCCATCTGGTGCTTGCCTGGTGCTGGACTGGTGTTTGTCACAGGCTAGTTCCCCTTCCAGGCCCTATGGTGGCAAAGTTTGTTGGTATCAGGCTTGCTTCCCTGCCCCTCTGGGAATGTTAGGCTACTATTCATTCAGATGTTCACAGGTCAGAACACTGAATGTAGATATAGCCTCTCTCCTCTCTGCCACTTACTGATACATGTGTGACACAGCAGCCACATCTGCGATGCCTCTAGGGTCAGAACTCTACTACTTTAAATAAAGAACTAACAGCTTCTTATCAATAATGCACTTCCTATCTCTCTGGGTGACATAGCTTTTGTTATGCATTGTGGTACAGCACGTCACTATTAGGAACTGTTTCTACTTTTAAAAGCCATATTAAAACAATCATTTCTAAGGGTCATATACACAGCACCTTTCATTTTGAGTGTTTTGCTGATCATTTGTGTTTTATTTTGTTTGCTTTGTTTTTGAGACAAGGCCTCATGTAGCTCAGGCTGACATCAAACTCACTATGTAGCTGAGGATGGTCTAAAACTCCTGATGGTCCTGTATTTACATATAAAGTGCTAGGATTATAGAATACAGGCATGTACTACCATGCCCAGCTTATCTCTAGTTGCTTTCTGTAGGAAATAAGTATGGTTCCTGATCACATGATGTCTTGAGTGTGGAGGGGAGCACTTAGTCAGTGACTTGCAAGACATCTTAGTAGAGTGTTAGGGAGATTCTCTGAAAATCTCTTGAGGAAGCATACATTGACTCTCAGAAGGTAAGGTCCACTCTGTCCTTCTCATTCACACTTCCCAGTGATTATTTTTTGCCTTATCCAGTCTAGCCCTTGTCTACTTTTCAAGAATAATCTTCCACCACCATGTCCTTCTTGAGTCAAGCATAATCCTGACACCTCCATTTTTCAGAACCAGAACCTGTCTCTCCATGGCTGAGTCATTTCCTAATGTACCTGCCATCCCCTCTTTATACTACTCTGCCTACCTTATCATTAAAATCCAGGTTCTAACATCATCTCTAAGAAGATTTCATGGCCAGCAGTCTGATTTGAAAATGCCCCACTGTAGTGATTCAGTGAAGGAAAAGTAAGACATTCATGGTAAGTCCCAGAGGGACAACTAAGTATAAATATGTGAGTATAAATGTGCTGTAGGTAGGCACACTCTGTTAAGACGTTTCTTGTTTCAGATACATAGTCACTGCTACTTCACACATGGGGAAGGGTAGTATGAAGAGTCTTAGAAATAGTGAGCTGACAGCTAGACCTGTTAAGATCTATCCAATACTAAGAAACAGAAATGTCGCCGGGCAGTGGTGGCGCACGCCTTTAATCCCAGCACTTGGGAGGCAGAGGCAGGTGGATCTCTGTGAGTTCGAGGCCAGCCTGGTCTACAAAGTGAGTCCAGGACAGCCAGAGCTGTTATACAGAGAAACACCTGTCTCGAAAAACCAAAAAAAAAAAAAGAAAGAAAAAAAAGAAACAGAAATGTCCCCGTGGAGACAGGACAATGTAGTCCAAATAACAATTCATTGTGGGGGCATAATGTAGCCAGGACACGGTTTCAGGGAGAGGCTCTGAAAAGTGTTGAATGCCTGATACAACATTCTAACCTCATTACAAAATGTATTTGAGATGCTTGGTCACAAGCCATCTTTACTGGATAAGTGTAGTTACCACCCCTGATGGAAGAATCTTCTCTTTACAAGAAATGGTGACCATCATAGAAAACCACAAGTGGATAAGATGCAGAGATCAACAGATTGGGAGGAATCCAGCCCTGGTGGATATGTCTATAACCACAGCTCCTGCATCTGTGCCTCAGGGAACATTGAAGAAGAGGGGGCAGAGAGATTATAAGAGCCAGAATAGCAGGAAGACTACTGTGAAATAAGTCTCTCCTAGAAACGGCTGCATAAACAAGAACAGAACAACAGTAATATCAGTAGACAGGCTGTTTTGGAAGGGGCATCTCACAGGATCCCACCTCTAGACAAAGAACTACAGGAAGCTAATAATTGCTTAGGGAGAATTACCCTTTCCTAGGGGATTAGACTCCCTCTTGATTGTCCAATACAAGTGATCAGCCTTGAAACCATACACACACAAACAAGTGGACTGAAGTGGACTCAGCAGGTTGCATTTATATGTTTGTGCATGCACATACATACACATAAATATGACAATGACAAAGAAGAAGAGTCTATCAATTTAAGAGTTGGAGGGACATGACATTTTCATTCAAAATTTATAAACATGCATATGGCTAGAGTCTGGTGGTGCACGCCTTTAATCCCAGCACTCAGGAGGCAGAGGTAGGTGGATCTCTGTGAGTTTGAGCAGCCTGGTCTACAAAGTGAGTTCCAGGACAGTCAGAGCTACACAGAGAAACCCTGTCTCAAAAAAAAAAAAAGTGTGTATGAGTGGGCCAAGCATTGCTGTTGGAAAACAAACATATTCTGATGTGTACTCTGTGATCCTCCAACTGCTCACTTCTGTGTTTTCATTTGGCTTAGACAGAGCTGTGCGACCTTCTCCCTCTTCTCTAAATATATTATGAGAAAACAATAAATAAGAATTGATTTTTCTAACGAAGAAAAAAAAGAGGACTGATTCTATTCAACATACCAAATAATGGATAGAAATGCTCTTGTGTGACAAATATTTAGCTCTGACAGCTTTAAAAATAATGCAAAAATAGCAAAATATATGAGATAACAAATCTCAGATACGACACTTCATTTGGAACTATAGTAACTTGGAGGGGGGAGCATACTGTTGCTTAAATAGGAAAAAAAAGACTGAGCTCTCTGAGGAAATATTCATTTTTTTTTCAGGAAAAAAACATTGCTTGACTGAGTTTCACATATTCTAAGAGAAAATCTAGACCTGTTTGTAGAAAATGAACACCTTAAAATCTGGTATTCAGAGATAACCCATGATTAGGGAACTATAGACCAGGCTAAAGGAAATTTCTAGAATGGCCATGGCCAATGTACCATCTAGGGAAAAATTCAGCTCGAGTATCAAAAGTCCCGAAAAGTATATTCTTTTTCCAGGTCAGAATGTATTCGGGGGTCATTTCTGGAGTAACATAACTTAATCCCCTGATTCTGCAAGTGAGGGAAGAAGACGTGGGGACATGACTGGCAAGCCAAGAAGTACACAGAACAAGCTCGGAGCCACCACGTGCCAAGGGCTGAAAGTGGCAGCAGAAAAATTCGAGGATGTCAACCTCCACATGGACCTGACTACTAACAGAACCAGCATGCTTCCCCGTCTTCCAGAGCTCTTGTCTCTGGAACCCACTCATATTTCTACTTCCTCACTGTCAGCAGGCAACCTGCAGGTATCTTGTTCCCCTCTTCCACATCTTTACCCTTTCCCCCTGCAGACTCCTGCATTGCATTTGAGTGTTTTAGATACCCAGATAAGCAGGGTTTATTGTGTTTGTTCTTAACAGAAAACTTGCTATTGAAAAATCACCAGATACCTTGGAATATAGTTTCTTCGTGGGGGCAGAGCCCTGCAGTGGTCCCTGTCATTTAAGTAAGGTACTTGGCTCTGTCCCGTGTTCAGAAGGAGAGTGGAAGATGCCCCTTCCCTTATCTGAAAGGGACACACCTCCACAGAAGTACCCCTCTTCCATGGAAGCCAGGCCCGTCAAACAAGGCAAGCATTCTCTAAGGAAAGTAGCAGGGGTCTGGAGAGCTAGTTCAATGGCTGAAAGCACACTTGCTCTTTCAGAGGACTAGGTCCAGTTCTGAGCATCCAAATGGTAGTTCACAACCATCTGTAATTCCAGCTCTAGAGAACTGGACACCCTCTTCTGACTTCCAAGAGCACCAGGCACACACATGGCATACACACATGCAGCCAAAACACCCATACACATAAAAACAGAATTTTTACATCTAAAATAATAATAATAATAATAATAAATAATAAAGGCAGCAAGGACACTCTAGGCTCAGCAACACACTCATGAATTTGGCAGCACAAGGAAAGGAGAGGTTCTGCCAGTGGTTACAGCAAATGACACTGCAGAAAGGCTCCAAAGGGTGGGGAATAACAGACAGGCAGGGCTCCATCATACCCCTCCCCCTGCATAATGTTTGGAAGCAAGACCTGCTCCCCGGACTAAGTGCACTTTCGAAACACTTATGTGAGTAGCTCTTTTCCCTTCTCTCTCAACAGCCTTACTGGGACAGCATCCTATCTTGCTACTGTTTCAACTATGGTCCACGGGAATGGCCGATCTGCTGTTACACATAATTCTCCTCACCTGAGCTCCAGACCCTCATTTGACGAGTGCTTCTTTGGATATTCTGCAAGCCACAGAATTGGATTTATCCACAGCACATCAGTTTCTCCTTCACTACACAAAAAAAATATTCCTCATCTGGGGTCAGTTAAAATTATTGTGGTTGTCCAGTTGTCCAGAAAATATAGCTAGATATTAAATGAACACAGCCCTGCCTTTGTGTCCTTTATCCCTTACATATGATGGATTGCCAGCTTCTCATTTCAGCTCATAAATAACTCTTGAACCTGTCTGTCCCCTCTGCTTCTCGCTTTTTCTGCTTCTCACCGTCTACCTCATCCCCTGTCTCAGGTCTTATACACTTCAAATTACTAGCTGTCATGCAGCTGGAACAATTTGTTTCTCTAAATTCAGATCCCATTTTACCATGCCTGGGCTTGAAACCCCTCTAAGTGTCCTCTTGGGTCACAGAAGATGAAGACCTTCCATCACCTGCTACCTGCTCACAGCTACACCTTTAAAGCCACTTGAATCTTTAACCACACCCTACGTGATTAAAGATAATCTTGATTCTCCTCTTCATGAACTGTTAAAAAAAAAAACTTGCATATTTTCTCATTGGTTATCCACAGGGACAATCAATAATAACAACCATGCACTTGGCATGAATTTTTCATTCGTACATTTGCCTTTAACTGTGCTTATAATTTCTTGTCATAAAAATGTTCCAACTACAGCTAGCTGTATTTTTCGCTATGTGTTCTTCCTTGCTGAGGAAGGTGACCCCTGACTCCAAGGCCATACAGACTTCCTGGGATCCAGCTGAAGGTTATTATGGTAGGAGTTAGGCCTCTGGCTTTCCTTCAGATACACAGTCACTTACACAGAGGTCCCCCACTGAAAACTATAGTAATAGAGCAGGCCCTCCATGGTCAATCAAATTGCTACCTTTGTAACACACTCATTTCTTCCGGAGACATGGGCTGAACTCTCTAATCTGTTCCATGGATCAATTTGCCCACAATGCTGTTAACACTATTTTTACTATGGTAGCTTTGTGGTGAGTTTACATATCTGTCAAGAACCTTTAAATGAGTCTAGAGGAACCCCATGGGAGTTGTGATTAAAACTGCATTAAATTTAAGTGGTGTTTTAAGAAAGATTTATTTTTTTGGACTGAAAGGGAGAGCTGTTGGGGGGAAAAAAAGAAATACCTTAAACTAAAAAAAAAAAAAAAAAAGAAGGGAAGAGGATGGGGGGTTGAGAGGGAGGAGGGTGGAAGGGTGGGACTGGAGGGGGGAGTAGGGAGGGGATTGTGATTGAGATGTAACTTGAAGAAATAAAAAATAAATTATTAAATAAAAAAGTAACAAATATATGTTTATGGATGATCCATGTTTAAATAAAGATATTATTTATTTTTTCTTGTTCTTAAAAAAAAGAAAGAAAGATTTATATTTCTGTTGCAGCATATCTTCATATACAGGAACTTGATATGCTCAGATTTTAATACGCATTCTTGGCAATATTTCAATTCTTTTATGTATGTTCTCCGACACTCTGCTGAGTTTTAAATAGTACAGTTTGCCCTCTCCATTGCAAATGATTTCTGACATAAACTAAAATTACCAGTCATGTCTTCTTAATATACACCCACTTGCTATAGTCTTCATATAATTCTAATTGTTCCTTACAAGATGTTTGAGACCCCTACAATTACAAATAAGCTACATTTTTCCTTTCTACTATTCTAAAATATTTCAAATCCATGTCTATCGTACAAGAGGGAACCTCTGAAAATAATGACTCCTTGTTAAAAGTCCTCCCTGGGCCTGGTTTTTAAGGAAATGGCTTCAGAAATTTGCCATTTAGTATGATATTTGCTTTAAAATTTGGGTAAATATCCTTATCATTATTCAGCAGCTGCCTTCCATCCCAAACTCACTGGCAATCTCATTGGGAAAGGTTGCTAAGTGTTATCAAATGTCTTTGCAGCATTTTTAAAGCCATCTTATTTTTCTTCAATTTGCTGCCAGAAAAAAAAAAAATCCAAGCTTTATTTTAACTCAGATTCTTTCCCTTTTCGTGGTGCTAAGGATCAAGTAGAGGGAAGACTTGGTCTTTTATGTTTGACATTGACCCTGTCCTGATGCTGGAGTATAGCAGGTCTGAAGCTCCCCAACAGCCAGGAAAAGTCAACCCAAAGCAGTCAAAGGGCAGCACGTAATCCCACTCTTCTCTCTGGTTAAATGTTTGTGGTTTTGAACTTTACTTTTTCTGGCGTGGAAAGTCATCATTTCCTTCCATTATTTTTGTTGGTATTTGTCCGTTACCATTGTCCTCTTCCTTTTAGATGTATTTCTTGAAGTAATATCTATATTAGAACCTGCACTGCTCTCTGAGCCCTCCTGGACGCCTGTCTTCTAAGATCATCCACACTTTGTAAACTACTTAAAACTTATTTTATTACCTCCATCTTTAAGATGAACACTCTTCCTTGCGCCTTACTTTGGTTAAATTAGCCTGATTCCCTCCCGGCCCATTTCCTTCCTGTACTCTTAGAAGTCCCACTGTGCTGTAGAGCTCTGCTCACCGTGACACATAACCAAGTCATCTTTACATAGGTGTGTGTCCTGTCAGAGGAAACAGTAGCCTTAAGCTAACCACACTTCATGTAATTTTGTAGAACCACAGTCCAAGAATCTACCTGCTAACATTCTCTCCCCTCCTCAGGTACAATGGAAGCTTTAGTTCTGGGTTACTTATAAGTCTGTCTTTCAAGGATGACTTGTCTTTCAAGAAACATTTGCATTACAAAGTCCGACTCACACCCTTATCATCTATTTACTTTTAATAATACCCATATTGAGAAGTTCATTATTCCTGTTATTCCTCCCTTTTGTCTATGCCTATCTCAGGACTTCTGCTTGGAATCAATTGTCATTTGACAAAATGTTTCCTCAAGTGTTTTCCCCAGATAAGTGCAAGGGCACAATGTTCTGCAAACACTTGTACTTTGAAAGTGTCTGGTTTAACTGGAATAAATGAGTGATATCTTACTTGGTTATTAGTTCTGGGACCTCAGGCCTTACCCTTCAAACAGCATTTCATTGTTTTAACTTCTAATGCTGCTAATATGTTGGGAGCCAGTTGATTCTCCTTGTATTCAGGAACCTGTTGTTCAGTACCCAAGACTTTAAAGCTTGTCCTTACCCATCAACTTCAAACATGTCCCCAGCACCTCTCCTACATGAGTGGTTCCTTCCTCGTGACTGACGGGCCTGCCTTCTGAGTTTATTTACCCTCTCTGAGCAGTTCTGCACTGAGGTATTTTTCAGATTTGACTCACAATCTACTCTACCATGATCTGTTTATTGCAGAAGCTTGATGTATTGTATCATTTATTTGGTTGGTTGGTTGGTTGGTTTGGGGTCACCTGGTTGCTCATTCTTTAAAGTTTATTAGCTTCCTCCTCCGTTGCAACTCATCTCTGGTCTTTCTCAACATGGTAAAGGGTAAATGATGCAAATATTTACAGGTTCAGCTTAATCTTCCTCCCTTAGTACTTTAAATTTCTATTTTTCCTTCATGCCTACTCAGTTGTAAGATGAAACTGGCCATGGGCCTCTATGTGCATTTGTTTACAAGTTCTCCCTGCTGTTCAGGGCCTTCCCATCTAATGCAAGCCCACAAACATCTATCTTTTAACTGATTTTCTTTTCAATTATACCATTTAAGGCTTCACAGAAGTGTGTGTGTGTGTGT
>CAJQZJ010001638.1:10281727-10293984 GCA_907164525.1 Lophiomys imhausi
TGTCTCTGTCTGTGTGTGTGTCTGTGTGTGTGTCTGTGTGTCTGTGTCTGTGTGTGTGTCTGTGTGTGCATGTGTGTGTCTGTGTGTGTCTGTGTGTGTCTGTGTGTCTGTGTGTGTGTCTGTGTCTGTGTGTGTCTGTGTCTGTGTGTCTGTGTGTGTGTGTGTGTCTGTGTGTGTGTCTCTGTGTGTGTGTCTGTGTGTGTCTGTGTCTGTGTGTGTCTGTGTGTGTGTGTCTGTGTGTGTGTCTCTGTGTGTGTGTCTGTGTGTGTGTCTGTGTGTGTGTGTCTGTGTCTGTGTGTGTGTGTGTGTGTGTTCTGTCTTCCCCTACCAAAACATAAGCTCATGAGACAGAACTGGGTTGTTATGTTGATTACTTATTTCTTTAAGGAATGTTAATTGCTATAGGTAAGTTTGTCTCAGGACCCAACAACCTGGCCTCACCCTAACCAAATCACACATTATTTTACTGATGTGGCCTCAGTGGGCACTTGAGTTTGTGCCTCTTGCTTAAAGATATCCAGACCTCAAGGGAAGCCCTCCTCCATCTTTCCACATGCCTGTGTGTGTCACCACCTACTAGTCATTACCCAGCCTAGAGAACTGCCATCATCCACAAGGCTCTAATTCTTTGGGCATACACCAAGTGCCCAAAACAGAACCTGACAGATAAGTAACCAGTGAATATCTGTCGAATAAGGATCAGAATGAAAGCTGAGAGAGCACTCTATCTTCTTACTACACCTTGCCTGTGGCCTGTGTCTGTCCTCAGCTCCAGGTTCAACACAAGCAACCCGTGGCCTGGATTTGCCTCTACACTTGACTTCAGGGTTTAGCACACCAATCTCATACTCCAAGAGTATATTTTGCCTGCCCTTCCCTTCATGGCTGCCCTTTGTTTTTACATTCTGATTTCATTAAAGCATTATAACCCTCATTCACTGATTAACCCTTTAATCGTAATCTTTTTGTCTGTCTCTGGGTTTTGGTTTTTTGGCTTGATTTTTTTCGTTTTTCTGGGTTTTGGGTTTTTTTGAGACAAGGTCTCACTATTTAGCTATGATTGCCTTGGAACTCACTGTGTAGAATAGGGAGGATTGAACTCACAGAAATCCACCCTCCTCTGCCTCCTAGGTGCTGGCCTTAAAGAAATGGTCACCACATCCAGCTGTTGTTTCTCTCTGTAGAGCTAACTGGCTTCGCATGGTGTCTTCCATTAACCCAAACCCCGGCCTTGATAGTTGAGGCCTGCCTGCAGGTTCCATCCATGTGATCACAGCCTGACAAGGTGATGTGCGTACTGAGCACAACATACTATGTGACTAATCTTTTAGTGTTTTGGAACATGTGTTCTGTGTGACTGTACATAATGCCAGATGATATCCAAATGACATGCCGGTGAAATCAAGGTTGAGTTTGTGGGGCACCACAATTCTATCAAAAAGTTCAACAGCATTCACCATCCTGTGATACGTAGGCTTTACATTTGCTTTTCATCTAGGAAAAATTACTTTAGGCATGCTAATTTTTTAAAGATCTATTTTTAATTACAAGTTAATGCAGGTGCCCTCTGAGACCAGGATAAGGTGTCGGACCCTGGGAAGCAGGAGTTACAGGCAGTTGTGAGCTGCCTGACAAGGGTGCTAAGAAACGAACTCAGCCCCTCTGCAAGAACATCATGACCTCTTAATTTATGAGTTCTGGCTCTGGCCCTGGGGATACTATTCTTATGCAGTCCAATTACCATGATTAAATGAAGGTTGACTTCCTCACTCTGTGCCAGTCCTACACTTTATGACTGACACTAGACAAACAATGACATACGTACCTTTGTCATGTAGAAGATGCAGCACGCTACCATGTGCTGTACACTTTCAAAGCTTGGAACATGTTTCTTTGAGTGAACGACACTTGGTATTCCTTGCAAAACCACAATACATTTTATCAAGATCTTAAAAAAAAAAACAGAAACAATGATTTTTTTGTCAAAATAACATTTTTAGTATAAAATGTAGTATATAAATTGTATCAGTCTTAAGCTATGAAGTGCTGCTTCCATCTATCATTATTGATAACATATTCATAAGGTATGAAATAATATACATAGATAAAATGGACATATTCAATTTTCAGGTGGGTCATCTATCTATATAAACCTGAAAACCAGTGAAGAGTACAAAAGAAATACACAAATAACTATAAAATAACGCTTATTTTCTCAAGCACCGAAAAAGATAGAGGCCAAATGCTGTATGTGTCCAAAACACTAAATGTCATTTCTGTGCATAGGAGGACCTTGGCAAAGGACAGAGAGGTTCAGGCTTCATGTGACTTAGTATGGAGGGGTAGAAGCACTTGAAATGATAGTCCCTCTAAGATTAAAACTGAGCATTCACACTGCTGAAAATCAATTAATACTGCATTTACTTCCACTTCCTGGCTTTGCATGGTGTGTTCCTGAACTTGATCTAGAACCAGAGTACTAGATTGGAGTCTATTGTGCTGTACAGAGCAAGTCTATCATCAAAGAAGCAGAGCTGAGATTACACCAAGCCCTTTACCATTCTGATGACCCCAAAGAACACATTTTATATATATATATATATATATATATATATATATATATATATATATATATATATATATAAAATGTTTGTTCTTTTGACTTGCTTCAAGCTACCATTCTAATAATATTTTATTATACTGATACACCGGGGGAATTTGTTTAATGCTTGAGTAGTTCCTCCCTTCTGTTAATTTATCCTCGGTCCCCATTGCACACCACATCCCCAAATCATGCTAACTACCTTAGTCACTCCTCAAAGCTTATACGTATGTTCGTATGTGTGGATGTGTGTACAAATGCATAAATGTACCCAGAGAAAATATTGTTTCACAAAGTGGCATTTATTATATACACTTGTCTGAACTTTCATCTTTTCCCTTCAACTATGCCTCACAGTGTACTTGCAAATCCACAGGGACAGCCTAGTTTGCGTTGCTAATGGCTACACATTACCATCTGGCATGGACCAACCATACTTTATTGTTCTCACATTGAAGAGTTCATGGCTAATGTTTTTGCTCTAGCATTACCGTTGTTTCTCTTCATTTATTTTGTCTCCACCAAACACTATAGAAAAACACCCTTATACATGCTAAGGTGTCCACCATGAGCAGCAGCTGAAGCCCTGCTTTGAGAAGGACAATGAAGCTACAACCCCAAGGCTACAGTACACACTAAGTCAATGACCAATCTGGTTATATGTGGTACCAAATCCCCAGGAGGAAAAATGCATGGGCAAAGGGCAGTGGGAGCCTCAGCACTCAGCCAGTAAGTGATTTTATCCTGTGTAACTCTTACAGTGTGGTTGCTCTGTCAAATAAATGTTTTTTTTAATTTCATTAACATTTTATTATATGAAATAAATTACCAGTAGAAGAATTACTATATCAGATATATTTGGTTTTAATTTTGCTTAAAGTTAGATTTAATTAAAATTAAAGTTGCTTTATCAAAGTGCAAATGCTTAGAACATTTCACATTTCCCTGTCGATGAGTGAGAACACCATTGTTACAGCACATTCTCACCAGAACAGGAATTACAGATCTTGCATTGTTAATCCAGCGTATGTTTCCAGAAGGACTTGCCCCCCAAGCACCTCAGTCTGTAGTAAATTTGGTTTTCTGTGGACTGCCTATTCAGAGTCTGTACCCACTTACCTATTTAGGTAATGGTCAACTTGCATGGCTTCCTGTCGCGTTCAATTACTCATTAACTTTGAGTCTATTTTTTCTAATTCCACAAGTTTCTTATGATCTTTGTCATGGTCCTTTTGTCTCATGCAGTTTATTGCTTCTAGAAGTTCTATCATAATTGAGAAAAGTTCCCCCTAAACCCCAGACTACATACGCGATCTCCTGGGTATGCCCTTCCCCTTTAATGTTTTGATTTATTTTACTTATAACCCTGAAATGAGTGTGGGCAGTGTTACACAGTATAAATACAGGCCAGAGTCCACTTTCTTTCAGATGAATAATTGGGCACTTCACCGTGATTTATCCAAACTGTTCTCCTCCCTCTGAATGATAATATTAACTGCCACCAAGAAGGCTTTCTCAGGATGTTCTTGATGCACATCCTTGTGATGATGGCTTTAGTAATGAGTGTGGAAAACATACTGCTGTGTCCACAATAACAAGAATATGGAAATTGAAATTATTCTTAAAACTGAGTCATGACTATTACCAGGGTCTAAGGGACTAAGACCACTGATGGGACTGCATGTTTTCAAAGAAACATGCATGGGCTTTTTGTTTGGTTGGCTTTGGGTTTTCTTGTTTTGCTTTGTTATATATTTCTGATATATAATTAATTTGTTAGGACACTTTCCAGTGAACTCCCGAAATTTCACACCTCTTCTTCTTGGCCCGTTTGTCCTTCATGGAGGACATACTGCTCTTTTTTCCTGTAATGAAGCACTGAGCAGTCCATTCTACAAATACCTTCTGCGGAGGCGGGGGACACCCTTACCTGGATGACCGGTACCAAGACGATATTGTGAAAGATAATGGGAGCAAGGAGCCCGTAGCACTGGGTCACTGCCTGAAGGGCAAAATTGGCATCATTGAGGAAGTTGCTGAGCTCCAGAGCCACCAGTACAGTCTCACACTCCATCAGTCTGGCAATCTATGAGGACAGAAGAGACACTGTTGCTCAGGCCGAAAATCGGGTACTCAGCTCCTCTCGCCTTTAAGGAGCAGACAGGACAAGGAGCATGACCCTTCTTGGCTCAACAACATGAATGATCATATGAAGAAAATCTAAATTTAAAAAGGACCCTTCTTCTCCTTTAATGCTCTATGTGCACAGGCAGCAGCATCTTAGAATTAACCCCAGAGTGTTTTGTAAGACAATTCAAAAGCCATTAGTGACAGAAGATGTGCCCATCGTTTTTATTGGCCAGACCTAAAAAAAATTTTTTTGGCTATATTCTAACTTCAGAAAGAAAAAAAAACCCTCATTTACAAAACCATAAATTGGCTGGGCGTGGTGGAGCATGCCTTTAACCCCAGGACTGGGGGGATCTACCACACTCCGCCAGCCTAGTTTACAAAGCAAGTCCAGGACAGTCATGGCTAACCAGAGAAACCCTGTCTCAAAAAAAAAAAACAAACAAACAACAACAAAAAACAAAACCATAAATTGTGGTGAATAATAATTAAAATGTAATACACCAATAATATTGTGCCCACTTGGTTAACAGATTCTAATTTCACTTCCTAATTTGTGAGAAAATGGAATGTTTTCAGCAAGCTAGATTAATGCTCTTGTTTATATTTTCACTAAGTTGATAGAAATGATGAAGAATGAAAACTTAAGAGTTGTAATATTAATATGTCTTGTAAAATGCAGAAACTCTCTCTTCACCTTTCACCTTCCTCCTGGGGAAAAAGTTTGCCCTTTTCTATTTATAGCCACGTTATTCACAAGACAGACTCTACGGACACTAACCAGAAATTTCTATACGAGCAGCTTTTACTGGAATGGTGGTTTCTGTGGCTGAAATTCATAGAAGTACTTTTTAAATGGCTTCCTTTTCAGACTGGGTGTGGAAGAGAAGAAACTGAAAGCCATACAGAGAGAGCATTCAATGCAGGTAGGTGGCTGGTTTTGAGAAGCTGAGTTCCAAGGACAGTGAGAAAATTTATTTTACTGGCATAGGCCTTATGTAATAAACTACCAGCTTTTTAATCAATGAGCAAATCAAAAAGGTGTATTAAAAACAACTACTACTACAAAAAAAAACAGAATTAGAAAGTAGATGTTCGAAGCTTCCATATCTAGTGACAAAGGACAGAGAAGAGAGACACACAAGCTGGAATGGAGGCCTAATATGAGATCATTATTAAAGTCAGAACACTAGGCAGCTACAGACTGCACAAAGCCCTGTAGAGATGGCCTGAAAATTCCTCCCTAGGAGAGTGGTTAAATCCCTACCTCTGTGTAAGCATGCAATTTTATAACTCAAAAGCACATGGCCAGTTAGTATATGCCAGCATGACACATTTCTAAGAAAGGGGACATTGTAAGGAAGGCAGGTGGGTGACCAGTTAATTGACTGAGATTCCACTTTGTAAATAATAGTAACATGCTAATCTCAGCACGCTTTTTCAAAAGCAGAGAAACCATATAAAAATGAAGCCACCGTGTTCTTAGAGGTAGTGGGACAACAAGTGTCTCACTGTCCACGTTGTACAGACTTGAATTCTGAACTATATACTGGTCTTGTATACAGACAGGAAAAGACGAGTTGGGAAGAAGGAACCACGAACTGAGGGCTGTGGGACCTGCATGGAATATAAAATAATGTAACATCTTCAGGCCACACCCTCTTGGTCTATTCACTGGGAAGGACACAGGCTCCCAAAGGAATCCATCCTTGAAGCACAGAGAAGCAAACACGGTGGAAACCACGTGGTTTCAGTGCATGGCATTTACTTACTTGTTGGGAAGGGAAAATCTCATTGCCTTTAATATTATCACAGAAGAGATTTTCTTCTTTAATCTTAATGTCACTTATCACAAAGATATTTCTAAGGAAAAGGTATAAAAGGATCGAAGAAGTGTCTGCCAAAATGTTGGAATGCAATCTGCAGGAGAAGGAAATGGCGTTAAGTGTGGTGGTGCTATAAAAATGACTAGCCTAGCACATCTATTCAACCCGTTTTGGTTCACCGATTCTCGGATCTACACAATGACGATGGTGGCATGTGGAGCCACCTGTTCTCAGGTGTCTGTCTAAAGGAAACCCAGAGGCAAGTTCACAGCCAAGAAAGGGAAGCAGCTGGGATGTTAGGCCCACTAGTGTGTAGATAATCAGTGACAAGCTTTCTTGGATCTTACCAATACAAAGTCCCGTTCCATCAACGAGACGCAATCACAGTAAGTCAGGCTGGAGAACAGGCCCGGTAGTCCAGCTGATGAGATTTGGGAAGATGAGGAGCGTTCTAAGCAAATTCGGCTACAGAGCAGGAGTCTTAATGGCTCTGATTATTTCTGATCGCCTTTTCTAAATTGCAGGCCATGGTGCCAAAGATCAGCAGAGCTTTGAAATCCGTAGGTCCTCTTTTGTTTCCAATAAACACATGCCCTAAGCACTAGCTGATGATAACCCCTCACACTCGGGCTTTAAGTCCATCTGCCTTTGTCTCCTGCATTCTCTTGTATCTTCAACCTCTCCCTCTCCACCTGCTCCCTTCCCCCTAGACTCCAAAATCCTCCCTTCTCTTTTCTTCTTTATCTCCCACCCATGAGTGGTCTTCACTTGTTATGGGTTTTCATTTTCATTATTCTTCATCCCGTCGCAAAATCATTTCTGGGTTCATGGCATCATATAAGTTGTTCTCTTGAATTCACTGATGGCCTCCAAATGGCTAACTCTAAATGTCTCCTGATTTCTATCCTGCTAAACCTTTCTATAAGATTTCACTGAGCCTGGAACTTGCATATGATCAAGCAGGCTGGTCCCCCAGGTGACTCCCACTTCCCTTGGCAATGGATCTCCCTGGTACCTCATCTCCTGGACAGATCCCGTTCAATGGCCTTCCCTGGCTCCATCTCTTGCATCTGCCCCTTTAATGTAAGCAATGGCAGCGCTCAATACCAGGACTGTCCTTTTCCACTAAAGCTCAACCATCATTCCTTAGAAGACAAGGCTCCTTTTCGAGATTTCAACGGCGACCTCCGAGGACAAGTTCCAAACTGCCACCTCTAGCATTGACTGTCCCCAGAATGTCAGCATTCAACAAAACATCTACTATCACCTCCTGACATACAAACATCCTGCTGGAGAAGCAGAAGCAAAAGAAAACTATCCCCGACACTGCTCATTATCCTCCTCCATAAACACCCCATTTCCCGTAATAAATGCTACAGACTGTCCAGTTGGTTAATGTTAAAGCCAATCACATCTCACTCCCTCTTATACTATAGTTCATACAAAACCTAACTCTTATCTCTTTCTTCTCTTAAAATGCCCCTCAAGTCTTTCTCCCACAGCACTTTCAATACTTGCACAAAGCAAATGTTAAGTCTCTATTTGTTCAATTGAAATGGAATTGAGCTTTTAGTGTAAATAAATATCAGCAAACCCTTTGCCTATTCTTTATACTGTTAAGTTCACTATCTTTGAGGGGCAAAGGGTTATGTCTTTCAGGTATTGATAAGCAAGTGAGAGATTTTTTTTTCAGTTTGTAGGCACACCAACATGCTGTGTTCTGAGACTGTTCAGTCCTGCTCTTCAAAGGGAAAATGGTAGCAAGGTCAAAAAATAGTCAGTTGTATTCTGTGGCTTCTATTGGCCTGTTGGCAACTGCTGAGACTCTAATCCTGGGAGCCCATATGAAACAAAGGAAAAACCCTTCATAATCCCAGTTCACAAATCAAGCCCTCACCTTAATCCCATCCTCTCCCCACTCAGGTTCAAAAGCCTCCAGCTAGCATTCATCTTTTCTGCTCTAGCTGCTACGGCTTGACATTTTCATTCCAAAATCTTTGTCTATCTGCCTCACTGTTTTTCCTGACTCTGGAAAGGATTTATCTAACAAGGACTAAGGACTTTGGAATATACGCACTTTATAATTCTGGTTAGATATACTTTTACATGGGCTATCTTGATAGGAAAATGAAAACGAGTGAATTTGGGGCTTTAATGCAACATTTCTAATTACCTTCTCTGTGTTATTGTCATGATGTTGCTTAGACAGACAACCGACTGATCATCCTGAAGTGGAGAAGTAACAAAATAATCCCAGACTGGTGAGAACACTTTCTTAGCCATCTCATAGTTACTGACCTGATAGGCAACCTGTGACAAAACAAAACAAAACAAAAAAACATACACATGTTGTCTCAAGGGATCTTCTCACTTGGAACATGTATATTTCAAATACAATTCTGACATGTCCCGCCACACACTAATTCCAGCCGTTCTGCTCCATGGTGCCACAGTGAGGGAATGGGGTGGCCATGGATGGCCACTGGCAGGGGAGGCAGATGCATTTTGAAATCTCTTTCATTTCTAAATTGCATGCAAATTTGAAACTCTGTCAGGATGTTTCAAATCCTCATAAGCAAAACAAAGATCACATCTGAGCCAAATTAATTTCATTTCCATCCATCTCAGCAGTGCGCCCATTTATTATAGATACTGTTATAATGAACAATCTGCTCCAAGAGAAACAATCAGATTTCCCCAACCTGATATATGAAATATCTTTCATTCTTTCCTGGTTCTGACTGACACTTTCAGGGCTTTTGTGCAACAAAGAGTTGGCAGCTGAAAAGGCTAAAGAATAAAACAGAAATGCTTTCCAGGAGTCCATATCTTTTAAGTTAAACAGATCCAGTGTTGGGAAAAAAATAATTTCACTTGTGAAGCTTAGAAGCTCAATAGAAAAAAATTATCACCAACTGACCTTCTTTTGATAGAATATATTTAAGGGAATTTCTAAAACTTCTTCTATTTAAATACGTGCATAACGTGAACCTTCAGCAAATGACTTCCATGCTGCTTCAAACGATAAGTCATAAATAAATTCATTGAATTAAGCACAGAAAGGACATTTTATTAGAATGGTATCCACTCATGGGAAAAACTTACAAGGCCAGAATGTCTCTAGTCTGTCAAATGATTTCCTCCTAACTCACCAAGCAGCAAGCTTTCCTGAAAGTGTCTACTATGGGCTGAATGCTGGAGGAGCAAGCGCCTGTCACCTTAGAAATGCCTTCACTGTCCATGCTATTGGAACCAAGCTGAAGGCATAAAACGCACAACAGCACAGCAAAGCTACAAGGAAGAGCATAATTGTTGCGGAGATCTTCACAATATAGAGTGAACATTTCAAAAGGAAGCAGCACAAGGCTTGAGCTGAACCCTAAGGCAAGGATACAGTCCCGGTTGGCACAGTTTGGACAGAATGTGAGAAGAACAAGATGTGGGAAATGGTCGAAGAACATTGAATAAAGACTGGCATGATGAGTCAGAATGGGGGGTGGGGGGCAATGCGAAGGAAAAGCTAATATAGGGCCTGAGTTCTGTCAGGACTTGAAACCAGATGGAGTTTCTAGATGCAAAGTACTATACAAAACACTTGGGCCTATGCTATTGACTGCTCCTTACAGCCCCAACAGCCCCCTTTGTACAGGTGACAAAACCAGAGAGCATTGAAAAGCTCAAAATCAGCATGGAGCCCGACAGTCAGTGGAAGTAATCAAGTAGAGTCCTAGAGTGAGTACAATAAATTGCTGCTATGGTAACCAATCAAACAGCTGCAGCAACAGTCACTAAAACACCATGTAATTCTAAGATGGCCAAGGAAGTAAGATGATGTGTAAGGGTGTTGGTAAACCTACAACTGAGCCTTCCTTCCCTTTAAAATTGTGTTATTAAAAGCCCGAGTTTAGCCGGGCAGTGGTGGCGCACGCCTTTAATCCCAGCACTTGGGAGGCAGAGGCAGGCGGATCTTTGCGAGTTCGAGGCCAGCCTGGTCTACAAATTGAGTCCAGGACAGCCAGGGCTACACAGAGAAACCCTGTCTCAAAAAAAAAAAAAAGCCCGAGTTATCCCATGGATAAGATGTTCGCCTTACATAACGTCGTGGTTGGCTCAGCTGGCGAGTGCTGCTAAATAAGATGTGCAATTACAAAAATAAATTAATAATAATAATAATAATAGAAAGTGCCATGATGTCTGTGTGTTCACCAATAATTAACCTAACAGCGCTGGACAGAACGGATCTTAGATTGGAGGTGGGGGAGGAAATGAGAAGCGTACTAAAAGACTAATGGACTATGCTAGATAGTTCCTCTTTGATAACGACCACATACAGCTTCCAGAATTCCATACTTCAGGCTTGTTTCCTGCTTAAGTGGCCACATCTCCATCCAGATGCCTTTGCCAGTCCTTCCTCTTTCCCTGTTCTTTCCATGTTGGACACCCAAGGCTCGCTGACTCCTTGGGCTTCTCGTTTGCGTGTACACTTTATTGGTGATAGCATGTGGTCTGAAGTTTCAGATACTATTCTCATGTCCGTCATATCTCGCTCCCAAACCTCAAATGCATGCATCTCACCTCGTCATGCCCCAACTCGAAATTCTCCGCAGCGCCCAAGAATGCACACCTAGCCTCATACGCAATTCATACAATTTCAACTCTGTACTTCTGGTTGGATAATTAACCTTAGAGTCAGCATTTATGTGTCTCACCCCTTTATTTCTGTTAGCAAATTACTGTGTCTCTTGGCTCCTTCAGAACATACCCAGGACCTGACCAATTCTCACCACATTGGTTCCTATCACTGTTGGAAAGCCCCTCCCACCTCTCACTGGAATTCATCAAAGGCCAAATTCCTCCCTACTTTCCATGTCTGTCCCCACCTTTGCTAGATGAACCTCTGAAAATAGAAGTCACATGTGACCCAGCATAAATCAACACCATCCAGGAGCTGCCTAGCTTAGGCCAGGCAAAGGCCTGCCACTGTCCACATATTACATGCCTGACGACTCCCTCTGCTCTCCTTGGGTCCCTGAGCTCCAGCCATAAAAGCTGACCTGCTGTTTATCAGACAGAGCAGGAGAAGACCTAAAAATCTTAGGGCTCCTGCCCCAGCTGGCCTTCTTCTGAGTGTTCTTCCCTAGAGAACCACTGCCTCACTTCCTTTAGATATCTCTCTCTCTCTCTCTCTCTCTCTCTCTCTCTCGTTATCCTACTGAATACTGTCATCACCTTCCATTCCTCCTGCCACATTCTAGATATTCATTCCTCACCATTCACCATCTTCTGACACACAGCCTACCTACTTCCTTTCCCCGGTCCCCGCCATGTTTCATCCATGCCAGGGTGAGCACCTGACTCAAGTTGGGTATTTCATAGCCCCTTCTAAAGCGAGATGGACATCACTAAAAGTTTGGTTATGATGTCAAGGCTAATAGCACACATTATAGAAGAAGAATTTGATTTAAAAATTGTATCACTTATACAAGACACTCCTAGGGAGAGGAGGGGAGGCATTATCAAGTATGGACTGACTTGGGTAAAACAGAAGAAGGCTAGATGGTTCTAGAGCCAGACAGTCAGTCTGGGGAAAGTCCATACTGCTCGAGAGACTGAAACATTCTGCTGTTACAAAAAAAAAAGGAAAGAAGGAAGGAAAGAAGGAAGGAAGGAAGGAAGGAAGGAAGGAAGGAAGGAAGGAA
>CAJQZJ010001638.1:10293994-10308574 GCA_907164525.1 Lophiomys imhausi
AAGGAAGGAAGGAAGGAAGGAAGGAAGGAAGGAAGGAAGGAAGAAGGAAAGAAAGAAAGAGGTGATGTGAGCTCACAGGACTTTTAATCAAACTGCCCAGATATGGTACCATAGGAAAGCAGCAGAGTGGACATATGACAGTCTGTGCTGAAACAGAAAAGTCAGACCCTCCTAAATCGAATAAACCAATCAGACCCTTTCTCAAAAATTTGGATTCAAATTTAAGAGCCTGCTGGCCTGGGAGGCTAGAATTAAAGGATATGTAAAATTCAAGAATTGCCGTTTTCCTTTCAAAAACAGAGAAGTAAAGGAAGTCAGTCTTTAGAGAGAGTAAAGCAAAGCAGATGTACAGAGAGAATCAAACGCACAAAGTGTAGCCTTGCCTCGACCTCACAGCCTTCCACGACTCATCCCTGCCTTACCCAATCCAGGATGGCTCCGTGGTGTACAATCAGGATCTTGGCTGAAACCATAAGTAAAATTACCTACATACCCATCACCATTGTGGTGACGATCTAGGTGAGTAAAAAAGACGTTTCTTAGGGAGGAGAGATGACAATTAGCATGCAGCCTGATGCAAAACAGACACTAATTCGTCAACAAGGAGATGAACAAGGAGAGTGGGGACAGTCAAATGACCAGAGGGAAAGGAACTGAAACTTCTCAGGAGAAAATACGTAGTTTTCTTTTACCTATCGCTCTATCTTCCTTTCTTGCTGCTGTGATAAAAGCACTCTGATGAAGAGCAGCTTATGGGAGAGAAGGGTTTATTTTAGTTACATCTCCAGGTCAAACAGTCCCTCTTGAGGGAAGTCAGAGCTGGAGCTTAGACAGAACCCAAAGCAGAAACCATGGAGGAACGCTGCTTGCTGGCACCCTCTTAACTGCCTTTCTTTCATACAGCCCAGGATCACCTGCCCAGGAAACAGCACCAATCCCAACCATAGCGGGTTGACCCCTCCTACATCAGTTAAGATGACCAAAACAAGCCCCCACCCTCCAGCAGACACATCCACAGACCAACCTGATAAAGACAATTGCTCAGTGAGACTCCTTCCAGATAATTCTAGGCTCTGCCAAGTGGCTAGCTAATGCTGACTAAACCACCCATAATTCTTTCTGTCACATTTAGACTCATGGGCCAAAGGAAACCTTGACATACCAATGGGTTCTAGTGAATTGGTCTGTGAATTGGGAAAATGTAAGAGGAAGACTCTCCTCACTACTGTCACTCCTGAGACTGTGACAAATGCATGTGTGTGCCATCCTCACACTCTACTGCATCTCACCTGGGAGACTTGTTGGGACACCAGGCTGGGTAGAGGCAAAAGAAAACCGGTAGAGACTGAAGTATGTACAGTAGAGAGGAAGGGATGGAGCCTAGAGATGACAAGGAGCAGATGGGGGTCCACAGTGACGCTGCTCTCGAAGAGTGGGCACACAGCAATGTCTGATACTTAAACTTCTGCAATCTGGTCAGGGGGTGCAAAAAGACATGAGGTGATCCAAGACTCAGACTCACCATCTGCTATCTGAGAAACTTTAGGGGTGTTGCTGCCTAAGGTACCCTTCCGAGAACACAGTCGGGTTCCGTGCACCTGTTTCCTTAACTATCCAATGAAAGTACTTGTTTCATCACAGAGTTACTGTTATGAGTGGAAGAATGAAGCCGTAGAGTTTTTCCAAGTTAACAAGTAGTAATTTTGTGTATGTATGAATAACAGAGAGCGTGATGTTTTGAGGAGTGTATACATTGTAGAATATATTGCACTGATTAGCATATTCCTCATCTCAAATGTACATTTCTTTGTGGTGGTGGCATTAGAATCATTTCTTCTGGGTTTTGAGATGTTCAAGTATTATTAGGTATAATCACTTTAGCGTTAAAACTCTCTCCTGCCTACCTCTAACTTAAATGCCTATTGTATAGTGTCTCTCCTTTCCCTACCCACCCTCAGCCCTGACCTCTCTAACCACCTTTCTAGTCTCCATTTCTATGAACTTGATTTTTTTCTAATAGAATCCTTACATCAGTGAGAGCATACATTTGTCTCTCTGTGACTGGCTTCTGACTTAGTCCCTTCATGTCCTCCAGGCCTGTCCATAGACTTTCCTGGTGTTTAAGGCTGAATAGTATTCCACTGCTTACACTTCTTCAAAGTAATGCATGTGATAACCAGGTGAGGTGTCACCTCTCACCTCCTGGATGGTCCGTTATCAAAAGGATGGAAGACAGCAAGTATTTGTGAGACCATGGAGATAAGGAAGCCCTTCTATATCGTGGTTGCCATCACTAGATTGGAAAACACTATAGAAATCTAAACACAGACTAAACTGGACAGGGGATAAACACAGCAGCCCCATTACAGAGTAGATACCCAAAGCTGAAACTAGCATGTCAAAGGGGTGTGTGCACGATCACTGAAGCAAGGGCACAAGAGCGAAGGTACAGAAGCAAGCACTCTGTGTCCCTTAGCAGTAAAGGGATGGATTTAAAGGCCTGACATGGAGCAAGCCTTTGTTCTTGCTGATGCTTTGGTATTTCAATGATTGATATTTACCATTTCTGTATCACAAAACTCCCATTCGCATTGTTTAAAAGTTCAATGAGCTGGGGATGGGGATGAGGGTTATACCACTTGGTCTTATACACGTGGGAAAAATAAAATAATTGGACTAAAATCATAATCTCTAAAGTCAAAACTAGAACCCACTCACAGATTTCCACTTTTCTATATTTTATAATATATTCCTTAGCTATTGCCTGCTTTAAAAACAATAAACAGAAACGAAGCCAAGAATGAAAGAATAGTCACCAAAAAATGATGTAATTCTAAAGGACTCCTTTTAAAACAAGAATCCAAACAGACTAAATTACTAATGTTCTATGTTAATGGAAGACCTGGTAAAGATTCACCTCACTTTATTAATGTTTAGAGAATAATGTGGGATAAGAATACAGCCTCAACCCCCCAAAGGCCATGCTAACCAGAAGCATTTGGGGAAATGGATCGTCTTTTACTGCGCAATACTTATGATGACGATTTTAATGCACAGGATTGTCCTGAAACTAGAAACCTAACCGCTGTTACAAAAACAGGATTGTAGTTTTAAAAGAAAGATTTATATTAACTTAGACTATATAAAAACATAATCCTTGAAGAGTTAAAGAGGCTTAATAAGTGAGAGATGTCTGCTTTAGCCACTTGGCATTATGGGAGCATGCCCATCAGCCGTCTTGAGTGACCTAGAGAATTGCAAATACAGTGCCAATAAAGGGACACAGGTCACTGCTCCATGACACTTCTCATTATCCCAGCAGGATGGCCTGGACTTCATTTTATTAACTTTCAATGAAAGTTCTGCCAAATGGAACTCAAGAGTCAAACCACTCCTGGGAGAAAAATTAGGTCTTGATGAAATATTCAGCGCCTCACAATAACTCCATGACTGAAAATTAGAGAATATATTAAGTTCTAAGGAAATCAAAATACCAGAAAACCATGAGCCAGTGTGACACACTACACCAACGCTAGACAAATTCTAGCAATTCTCTCAATTTAATTTCCCTTGAAAAATATGATCATATAAAATGCCAGTGAGATCTAAGCTTATAATACTAATCAGCTATTAAAAGAAAAATAGCACAGCACAATAGAAATACAATAAAATTTAGAAAGCCATCCACTCTACAGCCAACAATAGACTTTAAATTAGATACTTCAGGCCTAGGTCCATGAGTCACTCTGGTGCCCTATTCATGGGTGACATGTCTTCAATCAGACAACAGCTATTGCAGCAAGATTAATCGTGAGTGTATTTATAACTAACAGTAATATTCAGCGTACTGTGAGACAAATGTTATGGCTAAACATTTGACAGACGTAACTCCATTGACATTCCTAAGAGCTATGAACATGCTACCCCTGTTCTCACTTCACAGATAAGTCACTTGCTCAGTGCTACGTGACGACTGTGAGGGACTTGAATCTGACCTTGGTTCTGCCCGTATCCATTGACCCAATAAATTCCTTTCTATAGATTTATCATCAAAAGGCAGCCATGGGTGCAGTTAAATATTTACATGCAATAATATGCATTTTAGCTCTTTCTAACTTTATTTTTGTTCTAGCTTTTTTATAATAACAAAATACTGAAAGTATCTAAGTGTTTAAGTCTGGCAGTATCTAAGGGTACTACAACATGTCCTAAAGGCTTAATACAAGGATTAATCCTCTTCTTTTAAAGAAAAGAAGCCATGATTTCTTCACAGCACCCAGAGCATAGGAGGGATTGGAAGGAGGAAAGGGAAGGAGGATGGATTATATAATTATATTTTAATTTTTTAAATTAACAATTCAATAAAATGGAATCATTAAGATGTACTTCACAGGAAATTTTCTAATGCAATAGAAAAATAAAAATCACCTATTAAATGAAAATACAATGTAAAATAGTATGTATGGTTAAAAATAATATATAGAAATTCAAACATATATGTATATATGAACATTATGCACATATTGATAGTTGCATGTGTTGACAGATGACAGATAGTTTGATGATAATTAGATGATAGATAGATAGATAGATAGATGATAGATTAGATAGATAGTTGAGGGATAGGTGATAGATAATAGATTAGATAGATAGATAGATAGATAGATAGATAGATAGATAGACGTCAGATAGATGATTGATAGATGGATGGACGGACAGACGGACAGACAGACACATAGATAAGATGGCCAATAGGTAAGTAGATAGATGCACAAAAGTAAAGAGATGTCTCTGGATATGGGTTTCTCATGCTGGTGCTACTGACATGTTGTATTGGATTTTTTTTTTATATCGTTTGTGATTGAACCCAGAGCCCTGTGCATGCTGGGCTAGTACGCTATCACTGCTGAGTTACATCCCCAGCATGGGTTGGGTACGTCTTTGTTGCAGAAGGCCATGGTCCCTGTCACACTGTATGCTGCTCTGTCAGCATCCCTTGCCCCTACTCACTAGACACCAGGAGCACCCCACTAGGTTATGACAATGAAAGACGTCACAAGACATTGACAACATTGCCCCAGGGTAAGATCTGCTACTCTGAGTAGTGGCAGATAACATTTATTTATATGCATTGCAGTATTTCCCAAAACGTCTAAAATTGCATTTGTACTGCTGGGGGAAAATGTTCTATAGAAGGCAAATTCACTAATAAGGGAAGCAACGATTCGTGTTTTATGAAGTAAAGCTGCAATCATGGAAAATATGTATCACAGACGCTGTGGAGGGTCTACTGTGATTTCTCTTCCATTGAAAATTACTTAGCAAATGCTTAACGGGGGGGGGATAGAAAAATAGCAGCCATCTTTTCTACCTGTGTCAGGTACATCCGCGTGGTAACAGCTGAAAGAGGGGGGTAAATGAGAATTGGTTTTGTTGTCTCCCCAACAGCATCACCAATGAGTTTCCCACTGGAAGAATAAGCAGCAACCGCAAATACGTATTTTTCATTAGTTTCCAAACCTTTAATTTCAAACACGCTTCTGCCATCGGCTGGTATCTGTGAACGGAAACATTTCAGCATTTATTCAGAATATTAAGGCAGTGTGACTATTAAAACATAATTGGATAAACCTTTCTCCTTCGCTGTTGGATCTTGGTTGTGACTTGAGTTGGAATTAGTGTCAATCCACTCCTATAATGACTTCATGGGGGGAACACACTCTCGGTTGTGACTAATTAGGCTTTGATAGGGTCTCCTGACAGAGAGGGTGACTTACCGCTTCTCCTGAGTTTGGGAGATAGATGTTGTTTAGTCTTACTTTGCCATAGCTTCCTTCTGCTTTGCGACCCAATATGCAGTACCAGCATGCCTAGAGGGGATAGAGGTAGCCATCACCTGTGGTCTGTTTAGCAACACTTGATCTCCTCTGTCTGGATGTAGCAAAGTCAATAATCTTCCAAAGAGAATAGTAACTAATCGTGTGTTAAACTATGAAATCTAAGCTTATATGCATATATGTCCTCTTTAGAAAGTAACAACAAATGTGGACGTTGCTTACCTGAATCAGGTAAGACTAAAATATTATTTATAACCTCTTTGTGTGGTCGGGGGGGGGGGGGGTAAAAGAAGCATTCGGTTGTCAGTCCTTGCCTTCTACCTTGTTTGAGCTAGAACCATTATTGTTTTCCTTCATGAAAACAACAGGCTAGCTGGCCCAGGAGCCTTCAGAGGTTCTCCTCTCTCATCCTCCCTGCTCCACATAGGAACACTGGCATTACAAGCTCTCATACTGTATGTCTGGCTTTTATATGGATTCTGGGGATTTGAACCCAAATCCTTATGCTTACTTGGAAAGCCACTGAGCCATTCCCCACCTCAGGGTCGGGGAGGGTGGGCTCATTAGTGCCTACTCTAAACACTATTGATTGAGCAGTTCTTTGTACTAACTCACATTAGTAACCTGGCTCATTCTTTCTTTTTCTGTATTTGGCATATATTCCAATGTTATATAATGAATGTTATACATAGTGATGGGTTTCATAGAGACGCTTTCATACAAGAATATCAAGTACTTTGACCATGTTCATTCTCACCCCACCCTGCTATAATCCACTCTCTCACTCACTCCCCCAGTGTCCCCTCTGCTTCCACATCCTATATACATGGACAGTTTAATGCATCAACATAAAAGCTGGAATTTGAAAATGAGAGACATGCAACGTTTGTCTATTTGAGACTGATTTATTTTGCCTTCTATAATGACCTCTGCCCTTTTCCTAAAGAACAGCATGATTCGTTCTTTTTATGGCTGAATGAAATTTCATTGTGTATATAGTCCACCTTTTCTTCATCCATTTATCTGTTGATGGACACCTAGCCAGGTTCCATAACTTAACTATTGTGAATATGGCTGAAAATGCAGGTGTATGAGCATGCTGTGGTGTCCTCCAGGTGCAAACCCAGAAGGGGTAGAACTTGGTCACACAGTAGCTATATTTTTGGCTCTAAGGAGTCTCCACACTAATTTCCACCATGGGGAGGAATAGGAACTAATTCCATTTCCACCAGCAGTGTGCAAGTGCTCCCTTCTCCTGCATCCTCACCAACAATTGTTGTTATTTCTTTTCTTAATGATTGTCATTGTGCATGGGGGGAGACAGGAGCTCAGTGTTGCTATAGGAGGCTTGGCCTAGTGGCTAAGAATACTGAATGCTTTTCATGTGATTCATAGCCACTCTCACTTCACATTTTGGCAACTGTCCGTTCATTTCTAGAGCCATGGGCACTTGTGAGCCACCTGATACGGGTACTAGGAACCAAGCCTGGGTCCTCTGCAAGAAGCAGGAAGAGTTCTTAACCGCTGAGCTATCTTTCTAGTCCCAGCTTAGTCTTTTAAGTTCTTTAGATAATCTGAATGCTAAGTCTCTGTCAGTGGCATGACCAGCAAGGACACTTCTCCCTTCTACAAACTGCCTTGTCACGGGATTGCTCCTTGGCTGTACAGAACGTTTTCGTTTCATGCAATCCCACTTGTCAAATCTCACTTTTTTCCCTCAATCCTTTTCTCAAAGTTCTCTTCAGATACAGGCTGTACCTGTATCTTGAGTTGTTTTCCCTCATTACATTCAGAGTTTCAGATCTCATATTAAGGTCTTTGACCTATTTTGAATTCATTTCTTACAGCAGGAGGTAAGATTCTAGTCTCATCCTTCTATATGTGGACACCCAGTTCTGCAGGCACAATTTGCTGAAGAGGCTATCTTCTCTTCAGTGTCTTTGTCAAAAAAAAAAATCATGTGGCTAATATTCACCGCTTTCCTTTGACAATTTCATATTGTCATGGGAAACTGAGATGCAGAAAGGCTATCATTTTGACTCGGAACAAACAGACACAAAAGTTGATACCAAAGATAACTTCATCTTGAGGACTCAAAACGTGACTAGATGGGGCTAGAGGTCACCATGTGAAAGATTGTCATGTGGCATGCAGACATGACAAGAACAACACGGTGTGGAAGAGAAGAGAATACTAAGACACATGCAACGCTTACAATGGAAGGTCACAGTGTACATAAGAAAGCCTGTGGACAACTCAGCAAAGTCAGAACTGGGGTCTAACCTACATGAGTGGGTTTCGACCCTGATTCTACTCTAGGTCACATTTTTAAAGAATCGTCTGTACAGGATTGATTACCTTCTAAAATGACCAATAGCCAAGCCGCCCAAGGCTTCCTGGTTTCCTTGAGTGAGGCTTTCTGACCCTTTGTGCTTCCAAAGAAAGCCTCTCAAGTGGTTATGATATATTTGACTAAATAAGAGGGCCAGACTGAACAGAAATGCAGAAATGGAGGGGGAGAGAGAAGAGAGAATGTTGAGAAACTGGAAGCTGGAAGACGAGGTAAAAATCCAATGAATCTCTAAAACACAAATACCAAAACAATAGACTTAGCGTCCCTTAATTACCCACACTTTCCATGGGGGTAGGGAGGACAGAAAGACTGTGTTGTACAACAGATTGTTATTGCTCTAAATTATGCCACACAAATCAGAATCTAGAGAGCAAATTCTCTCTCTGAAAGCATTTTTACAATCAGATTTCATATTTGTATTTGCTCCTAGTTTGTGTGTAATTAGAATCTACATGAGAACAGAGATGGTGTGAGCAAATCACTAACTTTGGAAATAGGATTTTATAGACAACGTAAGTAACATTAGCATTTGCAACTATAGAAACAGATTTTAATGAAGCACTGTCTTAAGAGGAAGCTTCATGAGACACAAGATGGCCAACACAGAAGGCCAGAAAACTTACATAAGCCCACAGTACCCCCTAGTGGTGACAATGAGGAAACAGCGGACGAACCTTCCTCCTAATGAGTAATCTACATGAATTTTATTGTATGCTTGCCATTAAAAAGCACTAGAGCTATGGGTCAAATATGAGGTGTTAACATCTTCCTGTGTTCCGGCAACATAAAATAAAACCGTCACTAAATAGTAATACTGAAAAAATTAGTGTTTGGGTTAAGCCAAAATATTTGAAAACAAACACTAAATTGCATAGCCCTCATTCTGTAACAATCTTCTGAAATCATTGAAGCCTTGCTTACTCTTAGCAGAGATTTCCAAAATCCCCAAAACTGAACTCCTAAAGTGATTTTCCTACAGCGGGCACAGCCGCGTGTAAGGTGAATGTTGTTTCCATTCCCACAGTTCCAAAGAACAAAACAGCATGTAAGTGGCACTGGCTCTCAAGGAAGTCAACCCCCAGCCACCCAACGTCACCCATGAGTCACTGTGTGCCTGCTAACTGACAGATGACAGACATTAAAGAAAAAAAAGAACTCATTGTAAAGAACTAATGAAAAGTGTCACAAAATAATGCAATCAGTCTATAACTCCAGTAACTGTTTTTGATAAATTCTATTACATGTGCTTAATAAACATAGTAGAAAAGTCATCAGCTAATACGGTGAGAACGGTGTCTATTCATTCCATTTCTTTTTTTAAATGGCGTCTGGTTCTGGCCTTGAACTTGCTGTGGAGCCAGGGATGGCCATGAACTGGTCTCCTGCCTCTACCTCCAAAGTGCTGACATTAAAGGCAGGTGGCACCACAACTGGCTTTTGTGCCTCTAGGGACAGAATAAGGACATTATGAGTGCTAGAGCACCTTTCTACTAAGCCCTCACTTGCTTTCCTTTTCACAATAAACATGTTTTACAAATGAAAAGAAATCTTCAAACTTTAGTTGGCCTTTCGAAAGTTGTACTGCCAGTAAGGAATGGAGTGAGAATTTGAAACTCACATATGCTTGACCTCAAAGTCTCTGTGTGCAAAATGCCCTAACGATAATCAAAGATAGGAATGTATTGTGGGGCAACATCAAAGAGCACGTAAACGAGGAGAGAGCAATATTTAAAATATAAACTAGCTGGGGCTGATTTCTTATTAGAAAATGAAATCCCAAGAGTTACTCCCATTTAGGCCCAGCTCCAGAGCTCAGATATGGGAGAAGAGGCTCATCTTAGCAAATGCATAACAATTTGTGATTGAAGAGACATTTGAATTATCATTTGTTTCCTCAGTGATTTGAGGGGAAAGTCTACAGAATTCCCCTGTAGAGAGACCCACAATCTTCAAATTCCCATGTCCTGCTACCATGTCTCCAGTGCTGGCTCTCAGAGTCTGATTCAACTTCAGCCCTCTACTTTGAGCATGGTGTCATTGTCGCAAAGACAGGTAGAGGGAACTATTTTTTCTATTGTTTCTCCTTCCCAAGTATTTGAGATCACTTTAGAGGACAATTCATAAGGGGAAAATATCACAAATTACTTAAGTGTAGATAAGGCATGAAAACAATAATCCGATATTTGGTGCTTATAGGTAAAGATTCTTCGGGTCCTGAAAGCAGTGATACTAGGGGTCTTACTGTCTCAAAGCATGCGACAGTGTTCAGGAGGGGATCATACCTTAACATCTGAAATGAATGGAGCAGGCTTCAGAGTCACAGAGCAGTGAGTTCGAGCCAGCAGGATGGGTGGCGGAGGGATTCTGCTCTTCTTTGGTTTTGAACTCTCCAAGTACAAATAAGTATCAGAATATAGGGCATATTGTTCCACTTCAATCTTCTCAATTAAGGCATACGCTTCCTGTAACGAAGTGTGAAAATAGAAAACTACATTTCAGGAGCTTGAGCCTTGTTTATATTTGCAAAATTATCTTGTGGCAAATGCTTTCTTTCTATATGCCATTTCTTCAACCCCAGAGGCATTCATATACATACACATGTCAATGAGTATCACCCGTTGGTTTTTGCAGGGCTATAAAAAGACTACTAAGTAAGCCTCATTAGTGGAAACAGATATGTATGTCTAAATGCCATGGTCATATATTAATAGGGGGCAGTTTTGTCTTTAAATTAACTGAATATCTACCATCATACTTTATTATGCCTTGATAGGGACACCTGCATTTACACTGACAGGCCTCAGGCCTAACCTTAACACAACTTGCAATGTAACTCTCAAGAAATGACTATTGATGCATATGGTTTGTGAGAGAGATGTCACTGAGAGTTTATATCATCAAGATTAAGTTAGAAGTGACAAAAATGTTAATTCTGCAATTCGGAAGGAGAAGCGGTCATTAGTTCAAACAGTTATATACAGAGACAATACCTATCAGAGCTGAACAGTATTTTTAAAGCCAGATGATTAGATGCTGATGCCTCCCTCTGGAGCTCATTTTCCTAGCAGAGCTGCCTTATCTTGCCGAGATAGAAGAGGAGGCACTTAGTCCTGATGCGATTAGATGTGCCAGAGTGAGTTGGCACTGGGTGAGGGTGGGGAATATGTGGGAAGTGGGTGTGAGGGTGGGACTGGAAAGATGGAGGGGGTGATTGGAATGTAAAATAAACAATTAAATAAAAAAGAGTTTAAAAATTAAAATAAGTCAGATGAACTGCATCTTCAGAGATGTGTAAACTTCCTAACAATAGTTAGGCCACTAGTTAAAATAATAATAGTAATATTTAGTCTCAATAATCACAGGTGAACCAGACATGCCTTTAATCCAAGCACTCGGGAGGCAGAGGCAGGTGGATCTCTGTGAGTTCAAGGCCAGCCTAGTCTACAAAGTGAGTCCAGGACAGCCAAGGATACACAGAGAAAACCTGTCTCGAAAAACAAAAAAAAAAAGATTTTTTTCCAACATATATTTATTTCTTCAAGTTGCATTTCAACCATAGTCCCCTCTCGGTCCCACCCTTCTACCCTCTTCCTCCTCACCCTCCTACCTGCTTTTTTTTTTTTTTTAATTTAAGATGTATCTTCCCTCCCAACAGCTCCTCCTTTTAGTCCAATAAAAGGCTCTTTTTCTTGTAACAATATACACAATACAAAACAATAAGAACAAATAGGCAACAACAATTATGAAAATTATAAGATATAACATACATTCCCAACATCCAGTCCATACGTATTTGACAACTGATAATAATATTCTATTATCTATTTATCTCAATGATTTTAAAGTTCTATACCTAACTCAGTTTCCATCCTAACTTGCATTACCAACTTAAAGATAACTTCTTAGACCTACAGCATCCTCTTAATTCCTAAACAACTTAAAACTTAACTGGGAGACTATAACTATCTAGTCTTCAACCACATCAGAGACCCAAGGAGGATAAATATATCTGAATAAACAGGAAGTGCAGAGCAAGCAGCTTCCAAAACTATAATTCCTGCTTTACAATTAATGTCTATCAGAGATATTGGGCCAACAGGCTGAAAATAGATGCTCCAATATAATAGAGAGAAATGCTGGACTATCCAGGCAGCCAGTTGTCTGTCATTTCTTTTATAAGACATTTAAACAGGGTAGAGAGAGGGTTTGGTGGTTCATTCTTCCAGAGGACCCAAGTTTACTCCAAGCACCCATGTAATGGCTCACAACCTCCTGTATTCCCAGTTCCAGGGGATCTAGTGGCTTCTGACTTGTGCATGCACAAGGTACACACATGGTGCATATAGTTACATTCAAGCAAATGCTCATACATAAAATAAAATCATAACTGTTTTTCAAAGTATTTGAACATTATAAATTTCCATTTTGCAATTTTCAAAAGCTCAATAAACTAGGAAAAATTGTTAATATCATGAAAATATTAAGTTTAGTTAATATACAAAGTACTAAATTAGCACTCTTGATGCTTCTGAGAAAACACTAAAGGAATTACCGAGGAAGCCCAAAAAGAGATGGAAGGTTATCATGCCATTGTTCTGTAGAAGTTCTGCCATTAACAAAACCACAAGGGAGCTCCTCCAACTAAGAAGCCAAAATGTCTGTCTACCAAATCTAGAGCACTCACATTCTGTTACAATAAGCCTGTGCTGTTTCTTCTTCAGGAGACATGGTAGAGTCTGAAGTTTCCATTTGGAGAATTGGATTTCACGCTCAATAAAGAAAAGACTGTACATGGACTTTGAGTGTACCTGAAGGTGACACTCAAGACTCAATGAGCAAACTAGCACCCAATTAAAAGACTAGAGTTCCAGACGTGGTTTTTCCCAAAATAATAAAGGTTGGCCTACATTAAAATAAAAATTACTCTGTCCTTTGTATGTTTTATTTGAGTGACTGGCATCCTGCTCCAAAATCACTAACAGTAACTAAAATGTATCTGCATTGATACTGGCTGTAAAATTCTACTTATTGGGTGCTTGGAAAGTGGTTCTGCCCTTGCAGGTCACAAGCCTCAGCCATAAGCAAGGCCAACTGCCCCTTCATTCAGAAAGGGATGTCTTACAGAATAGCCAGGATGATCCATCACTAACACAAAATAAAAAGCCAGAAGCAGGGCTTGAGTGCTTGTATCATTGATAAATGCTATGGATAATTCTGAAGTGTCACACACTGCTTCAGGTAGGAAATAGTAGAGCACAAACCCTATGGGTGTCTTTCATCCTCCCATTCCCTCCAGGACACAGAGACTTGATGAGAAGGTGTCATGGTGTGCTACAAGATGCTTATTTTCTTACCCAGTACCAGGCTGCTCAGCCCCCTGATGAGGCCAGGCTAAGTCTCCTGGTGTGGAACCCCCCACTCACCACAACAAAAGCCTATCAAAGTCAGAAAACATCCTGTGTTCTGAGGGTCTGAAGACTTTCCTTTCAGGACCCCAGCATGCTGTACATGGCAGCTGTCTGTCCTACTGTGTAAACTTCCCCACAGCACTTTTTGTAATGGCCAAGAATGTATCTTCTGGCTGCATCTCCCAGTCTACTCTATCGCTTTCTTATACTATACTCTTTATTTCACCTAAACCTCTAAAACCAATAACTTTTACGCAATTCCCCCCTTCCCAGGCAGCATCACATCTTCTTTGCTGGTTCCAGACATAATGGAGCATCCTTTCCATTGGCATTTCTATGACAGTCCCATGTTCTTGGCGTCTCTTCCAATTCATATTTACTAACTTTATTCCAGTGGGTATTATATTGTTCATTATCTGTGTGCCCAAGTGCCCATGCCTTGTTATGAATGTCTTGGTGGCAGGGACAGTGTTTTATCTCTTTAGATTCAGTCACTGTGTTCTAAATGAAAGCCATACTAAGTCATGAAAGTAGAGAGGTGTGTTTATTACAATATACTTAACCTATATGTTACCAATGTTCTTACTGTATCTTGGCCAAGTTCAAGAGGAGATCCCTGACTCAGATTCTGTGGCCCATTTTTTTTTTTTTTTTGAAGATCTTTATTTTTTATTTTTATTTATTTTTTTAATAATTTATTTTTTATTTCTTCAAGTTACATCTCAATCACAATCCCCTCCCTACTCCCCCCTCCAGTCCCACCCTTCCACCCTCCTCCCCCTCAACCCCCCTCATCCTCTTCCCTTCCTTTTTTTTTTTTTTAGTTTAATGTATTTCTTTTTTCCCCCCAACAGCTCTCCCTTTCAGTTCAAAAAATGGTTCTTTTTCTTATAACTATAAATACAATACAAAACAACAGAAATAAATAGGCCACAATTATAAGAGTTATATGGCTTAGCATACATTCCCAATGTCCAGTCCA
>CAJQZJ010001638.1:10341852-10422692 GCA_907164525.1 Lophiomys imhausi
TCCTATATAATCAGATATATTTATCCCTCTCAGGTCTCTGAGGTGGTCGAAGAATAGATAGCTAGAGTCTCATATTAAATTTTGAGTTGTTTAGGAATCAAGAGGGTGTTCTGGATCTAAGAAGATATTTTTAAAATTATGAGGCAAGTTAGTATGAAAGCTGAGTTAGATATAGAACTTTAAACTCATGGAGATGGTTAGATAGTAGAATGTTAAAGTCAGGGGCCAAATACATATGGACTGGACATTGGGAATGTATGCTAAGCCATATAACTCTTATAATCGTGGCCTATTTATTTCTGTTGTTTTGTATTGTATTTATAGTTATAAGAAAAAGAACCATTATTTGGACTGAAAGGGAGAGCTGTTGGGGGGAAAAATAAATACCTTAAACTAAAAAAAAAAAAAAAAAAGAAGGGAAGAGGATGGTGGGGCTGAGGGGGAGGAGGGTGTAAGGGTGGGACTGGAGGGGGGATTAGGGAGGGGATTGTGATTGAGATGTAACTTGAAGAAATAAAAAATAAATTATTAAAAAAAAAAGAAAATGCAGGAGTTCAAAATGTCCCCTGCATCACCAGACACATTATAAGAATATAAAAATAATATAAGAAATATATTAATATTTCTATTAATATATAAATATAAATATAATATATATAAAATATAAAAATAATATAAGAAAGATAAAAGTATAAAAGCTATAACCTATAAGACAATGAGGTTTAACATTGAGCTTCCCCTATAAAAACCATGTGTCCAGGACAAAGAGATACAGTATGCAGATGTTAAAATAAACAAGCTTTATAAATAAATAAGATTTATATCCACTATCTGGATGCTTCAAAGTCCACAATGTTTAGACTTGAGCAAAAAGAAATAAATTTGGATACATGCAATGAAAAATGGCTAGTAACCATGAGAAGCACAAATTAATACAATTATTGATTGCCTTACAAAAGCATATCTAGGGCCCTGAGAAGGCAGTGATTTCTTAAATATGACACAAAAAGGATTACCTATAAAGGATGTATTGGCAAGCTGGACTACATTAAAATTTAAGAATTTCTGGGGGCTGGAGAGATGGCTCAGCAGTTAAAAGTACTGGCTGCTCTTCCAGAGGACTAAGACTTGATTCCCAGAACCCACAAAGTAATTCTAGCTCCAGGAGCTCAGTCACCCTCTTCTGGCCTTGACCAACACCCAAGCATACAAGGGCTACACGGACATAAATTTGGGCAAAAGACTCAGACACATAAAATAAAGATAAAATTGAGAATTTCTGTCACAATTGATACGAATAAGAGAATGAATAGAGGATCCGGAAAGATGGCTCTGTCAGTAAAGTTCAGTTTACCCACACAAAATTCTGGGCATGGCTGGGTGCTCTTGTGATGTAGAGATAAGGAATCAGAGAAGGGAAGATGTCTGGGCTGACTGACCAGACAGTCCAACAAAATCAGTAAGCCTGTCTCCAAAAAAAAAAAAAAGATTGAAGGAGAGAACTAGATAACTGAAATCATTTTCTTTTGAGAGAGCCCACATATGCGCTGAAGCACGCACACACACACACATGTATGCACACTCAGACCATCTCAATGAACATACATCCCTAACATTTCAGGAATTAAAGAAGCTGTGTTTCCCTGTACAAAACATAAGTCTAAGTGGATCAAAGACCTCAACATAAAACATAAACAGACACACTAACATTAATAGAAGAGAAAGTGGGGGAAAGCCTAGAACTCATTGGCATGGGTATCAACTCCATGAACAGAACACCAATAGCTCAGGTGCTAAAACAATCAATAAATGAGACCTTATGAAATTGAAACACTTCCAAGGCAAAGGACACTGTCCTTAGAACAAAACGGCAGACTACAGACTGGAAAAGGATCTTCACCAACCCAACATCCAACATGAGGGCAAATATCCAAAATATATAAAGAATTGAAGAAATTAAACCACAAAAAATCAAATAACCCCATCAATAAATGGGGTACAGAGCTAAACATAGAATTCACAGAAGAGGAATCTCTAAAGGCAAAGAGGCATTTGAGGAAATGTTCAACATCTTTGGTCATGAGGGAAATGCAACTTAAAACAACTCTGAGATTCCATCTGACCCCTATCAGAATGGCTAAGATAAAAAACTCAAATGATAGCACATGCTGGCCAGGATGTGGAGAAAGCGGAAACACTCCTTCATTGCTGGTGGGAGTGCAAACTTGTACAACCACTTTGGAAATCAACCTGGAGATATCTTAGAAAATTGGGAATAATTCTACCTCAAGACCCAGCCATACCCCTCTTGGGCATATATCCAAAAGATTCAAAATGAAACCACATTGCCTCAACAATATTCATAGCAGCTTTATTTGTAATAGCCAGAAACTGGAAGCAACCCAGATGCCCTTCAACTGAAGAATGGATAAAAAAAAAAAAAAAAAACCTGTGGTACATTTACACAATGGAATACTACACAGCTATCAGAAATGAGAAAACCATGCAATTTGAAACCAAATTTTGAATTTGGAGCTAGAAAAGCTTATCCTAAATGAGCTGACTCAGTCCCAGAAAGATAAACATGGTATGTACTCTCTTTTAAATGAATATTAACCATACATCACAGGATAACTGTCCTACAACCCACAGACCCAAATAGATAGGAACCTAGAATATCTATCCTAGGAAAAATTTCACCTAGCAGTGAGTCATGGAATCTGCTACAGGTTAGTGGAACACCTTACCCTAGATGGTGTGCCATATCAAGCCCCAGTACAAGTGGAAGCTCTTGGCCCTCACCTGACTGATGAGTTGCGGGAGTATGATATGTGAGGGCCCACCTCAGCTGAGGAAAAGGAGACTACCAAGTAGAGGAACAATGAGGGAGAGAGGGAGGGAGGGAGGGAAAAAGGGAGGGAGAGAAGGAGAGAGGGAGGGAGGGGCCAGGAGGTGAGGAGGGGGGAAACTATGTTCTAGAAGTAACTTCAGAAAACAAAATAATATTTTTAGAAAAGAGTTAATAAGCTTAAAAAATAATAAAAATACAATATAAAATTTTCAAACTATAATTTACCAAAGGTATACATGCCTTACTGGCATGAAAGGAAAAATGGCCTTAATTTCAGATTGGAATGTTAGACTGCAGGTGGCCATATAGCTTACACAAACTTGATAGAAGCTTAAAAGTTATGTTTTGTTTTGTTTTTGTAGATATAAAGGATATTTTTCATGGTTTGTAATTAAAAAGCATGTAAGAGGTTTAAAATACTGTAGATAAATTAAAGGTTACCGCAGTTCAACCTGGTTTTCTAAACCTCCAAGAGTTGAAAAAATGTGGAGCTAAGGTAAAATACATGAAATGAATGGTGTTAGCCCATGCCTTTAACTCCAGCAGAGACAGGAGGATCACTATAGAGTTAGTTGTCTTATAAATTCTAGAGTTACAAGGACAGGGTGGTGATGGTGGACACCTTTAATCCCATCATTTGAGAAGAATACACCCTTAATCCCAACACACTAGAGATAGAAACCTGCAGATCTCAAAGCTCAAGGTCAGACTGACACAAAGCAAACTCTAAATAGAGAAAAACCTCGATCCAGGAGTGGAGGAGCACATCTTTAATCCCATCAGTTGGAAACCACATGCCTTTGATCCCAATACTTAGAATGAAGAGACAGGCACACAGGATTTGGAAGGATTTAAGTTTAAAAGCTACTCAAAAAAAGCATGCTGAAATTCAAAGCAAACTGTCCTTTGAGAAATCAAGATATATACACTTAAAGGTTTGTTTAGTTCCAAAATATCAAAATAATTTTTTAACCTCAATTGAAAGATAATACTATTTATATTGTCAAAAAACTGAATTTGCTCCAGGAAAAAATATTACCTGGTCTCCCCCTCCCCCAAAAAAGGGTAGTGTCCCAGAGTTAGATTAAGGCAGGGCTCTGTTCTTATCTTTCCAGGAGATTTAAAGCATCCATCCAAGGAATCCAGGGACAACTGGACAACTGAAACCTCAGAAGGAAACAGATCAGATACCAAAGAAGATAAGTAGCCCAGACGATCCAGCCTCACAGACTTCCTCAATAGCTGTTTCCTCAAAAGTCTACTACCACAACAACTCAAAATCGCTAAGATTGTTCATCTCCACAGACTATTCCAGCCAGAACTTCAGTAAAGCCCTGAAATTCAGCTTCCCACAAACTTCTTAGGACATTTAAATAGCTGAACACAAAAGGACTGAACATCAAATGATTCTATTAACATTTTAACCATTTTTCCATTCTTATTTGGGCCCCAAACAGGTTTACTACATCCCAAATCAACAGAAAGTCATTTTAAGAGAGAGATGTACCATCTCCAGAAGGTGGGGTGGGTGACCTCCCCCCCTTTGTTCATTTGATGAGTTATAGATACTTCTTGTTATTTAAGGGAGAGATTACAAGCTGTTAAATGGTTTTGTTAAATATATTTTAAAGGTTAGACCCAGGGACTTCTCTCTTTTTCTTTTCTGTATCTTTCTCTCCTATGTAGGTGTGAAAAGACTTGAGAAAAAATACGATATAGACATAATATAGGAATGATCAAGAAAAAGGACAGATTATTGAATATGCTCTTATACCTTTGTATATTGATACAAAATTATATTATATTTGGCTAAACTGGTATTCATCTTTATATATTGATACAAAATTAAGATTATATTGGGCTACATCAGTATTGATCTTTGTATATTAATATATAATTGATATTATATTTGGCCACATTGGTATTACCTTTGTATATTGATACAAAATTAAGGTTAACTCTTTTTAAAGTATTGTACTTAGGGAACACTTAAAAATGAAATGTGAAGTCTTGGCCTTTTGTTAGCAACTGTCATAAACTGTTTAGGATAATTAAGAAATGCAAACTAATAGTCATTCAAGCCTGTCATTTTGTTAGGTACTAGGGCAGTCTAGTACAGTTATTCTCCAAGTTAATCAGAAATCAAGTTGCTAAGAGACAAGCAACATTTGCTTATCCAAATATAAGGAGATAGATATGTGGTCTTCAAAAACCTCAAAAGATCTGCAGAATATAGCATTCAAAGATGTTTTCTTAACTTAAGATTTTTTTTTGATATTGAGACATGTCAGCTCCTGACAACACCCTCATTCTACTACAAGTAGAAGATTAGCATTGAAGAATTTCCAATTGGAGATGGTTGAATTAGTGGCAAGCCTGTCTCTTCAAAAGAAAAATCCCTTGCTTCAACTATAGACAGAATGCTGTCCAAACAGGACAAAACTTGGAAGCAGGTAAGTTAACAGCCTAGCTCTGCCAAGACAGGGTAGGTAAGTCCTTCATAATTCCTGTTTTACAATCAATGTCTGTCAGAGAAACAGGGCCAAACAGCTGAAGATTGATGCTGTAATATATGGTGAGAAATTGCTGTCCAGGCAGCCACTGGTATGTCATTTCTTAGTTTTGGGAGCTGCTGGTTCTGTACTTCCTATATAATCAGATATATTTATCCCTCTCAGGTCTCTGATGTGGTTGAAGACTAGATAGCTAGAGTCTCATAGTTAAATTTTGAGTTGTTTAGGAATTAAGAGGGTGTTCTGGATCTAAAAAGATGTTTTTAAAATTGTGTTGCAAGTTAGGATGGAAGATGAGTTGGATACAGAACTTTAAACTCATGGAGATGGTTAGATAGTAGAATGTTAAAGTCAGGTGCCAAATACATATGGACTGGACATTGTGAATGTATGCTAAGCCTTATAACTCTCATAATTGTGGTCTAATTATTTCTGTTGTTTTGTATTGTATTTGTTGTTATAAGAGAAAGAGCCATCTGTTGGACTTAAAGGGGGAGCTGTTGGGGGGAAAAGATATACCTTAAACTTAAAAAAAAGGAAGTAAATGGGAGGTGGAGGGGGGAGAGGGTAGGACTGGAGGGGGGGGTAGGGAGGGGATTTCAATTGAGATGTCACTTGAAGAAATAAAAAATAAATTTTAAAAAAACTGAAAAAAAGAACCTGTGTTCATCTGAAAAAAAATCCATAAAAGTCCTTTAGTAAATGTCTGAACTAATGGTAAAATGTTGAAGGTTTTCCATTTATGCTCAAATTGAGACAAGGAGGTCAATCATCAGCATGTGTTTTTGGTGACACAGAGGCAAGGGGATCTCTGTGAGTTCAAGGCCAGCCTGGTCTATAGAGTGAATTCCAAGACAGCCAAGGCTACACCCTGAAACCCTATCTCAAAAAACAAAACAAAACAAAAAACAAAAAAAAACGAAAAAGAAAGAAAGAAAAGAAGAAAAAAAAGGAAGTAAGAGATTAAAACCTGAAAAGAAAAAGAATGTAACTGTCATTGTTCAAGATGATTATATATTTTAGAAAAAAAAAATCTACAAATGAATTCTTTATAAGCATGGTCACTGGATTTGAGGTAATATATACATATGATACTAATTTCTCATCATGCTGAAAGTATTTGTTATCAATGTCTACTATGAAATACTAACATTTTACTTACTAATCAAAAGTTCTTTTCCAGCCATAAACAGTTCCGAGACAACATCACAAAGCTCCACTTCATCTGTAACCAGAGGTCCTGTCTGTAGGATTCGCCTGCTGGAGTCTGAGAGAGCTTCCAAGACAGCCAGAAACCGGGATGAGGTGCTATCAAATAGTTCATCCAGCAGCCGTTCTGTGACTGTCCGTGGCCATGTCATCTAAAGCAGGAGAGAAAACCAAACCTGAACTAAAAGCTGAGGGAGTCTGACAGTGAGACGGTTGCTTTCAGGCCTTTTATGTCTCTGCAGACTCCATTTAAGTAAGTCATGACAGCAAAGACTCTGCTATTTCTTTTTTTTTTTTAATACTTTATTTTTTTTTCTTCAAGTTACATCTCAGTAACAAACCCCTCCCTATTCCCCCTTCCTATCCCGCCCTTCCACCCTCTTCCCCTCAGAAGTTTCCCCTTTCAGTCCAACAGATGGTTCCTTCTCTTATAACAGTAAGTATTATACAAAACAATAGATATAAATATGCCACATTTATGAGAGTTAAATGGCCCAGTATACCTTCCCAATGTCCAGTTTATACATATTTGGCCCCTGACTTTAACATTCTACTATCTAACCAACTCCATGAGTTTAAAGGTCTATATGTGACTCAACATTCATACTATCTTGCAATACACTTTTAAGAGTATCTTCTTAGATCTATAACACCCTCTTGATTCCTAAACTATTTCTTATGTGCCAGTGTTTCCAAGGCAGTACAGAAAGACTGTTTAGTGTGGTCACTTATCACGATAGCATTGTCTCTGTATGTTTTTTGGCACCTCGGTGACAGTCCCAAGAAGCTGGTACTTCAATTGCATTGACCTGACAATCACTCAAGGGTGTCTTTTAGATTTAAGGTCGAATGTCCAGAAATTCTGGGTTTAGGTAAGTGTTGATAAATGCTGCAGGAAATTCATTCTCATGCAGATGTCCTCAAACTCAAACCTGAAACACTGTTTTTTGGGGTAAATAACTAGGGGCTTAGGGGTTAATGCTATGGAAGGCTCCATTGACTCTATATACAGAAAGCAAACAGCTGTGTAGGCCTCCGAAACGCCCAGCCACCCTCCTTTGTACTGGACCACATCAACTTCACCTACAGTTTCTTACTTTAAAACTATTCTCTCTGACAAATGGCCTGTTCTCTGCCTAGATTGATTGCCAGTAAGGAGACTGGTGTCTGTAAGTTGCCCTTTCCAACATGGAAAATGCCAGCCACATTTCCCATGATCCCCTTGCTTATTTCTTCTTCTAGGGGCAAAGTTAGAAAGAAAAACAACTGTGAAATAAAGCTGACTTCAATGATGTTTTCATAGTTCCAGCTTCCCCACCCATTAGCTTCTTTGTCTTTGATTCCATGGGCCAACAGTACATTAGAAACCTCAAGAAAATTTGACCTCTGTGCCTTGCCTTCTCTCCACCAACAGAGGTGAGGTCTCCTCTGAAGATCTGTACTATCTGTTAAAACAGTGCTTTAAAAATATATTTAAGTACTATAATACGCGTTTTAATAAATGGAATGCTATTTCTCCCTGATTTGTGAAAAGAACAGTCAGCGTGAGCTACATAGTAAATTCTAGACCACCGTAGCTACAAAGTGAGACCCTGTATCAAAAGAAAAACAAAAACAAAAACAGATTTGCCACAGGAGCTGTTCATTCAGTGAAGCCCAAAATAACTGAACTTTAATATAATTTTGCACAGAAACATTTTCTGAAGATGTATTAAATTTTACAACAAGAGTAACTATAACTCCTGCCTGGGTGTCCTGTAATGGCAGCCCTGCAGGTTCACATATCTAAATTAGGCTACCACAAGGAAAAAGAAAAGGTTTATGAGAAAGAAAAACAAACTGGTCCTGTCCTATTACACAGAGGGCAGCATTACCACTTAAGGATACCTGACACCTGGCTGCCGACAGCTCAGGTAAGAACTTTTGCAGGAGATCCAAGATGGCGCTGACCATAGAGCATTGCATCTGAGTAGTAGGTGAATGAGATTAGTCACTGTGGAGTGAATATGAGGTCCTCTAGCTGACTGTGATACACAGACAGTGTCTGAATTCCCACAGTGAACACTGAGACTGGTCCACTATGTGAAACAGCTCACACAGTTCCCGAGAACAACACCCTGAGATCAGCCACCTCCATCACCTTCCTGGAGAGGAGCCTGGCTACAGCAGATCTAGTCCAGGAGCGGATTCAGCCCAGGGCTCCAGCCACAGATCACCAGCGCCTCCTGTCTGCCTGATATCCAGCCTGCATGCAGACCTGTACACCCAACAGGGAAAAACAGCCCGGACCACAAGAGCAAAGGTAAGTGAGATTTTTTTTTCCAGAGTTTCCAATATGGCGGCACAGTGTGCACTGTAACTGAGAGGCAGAGACCTAACCCAGTCACAGCAAAGCAATTAGGAGTCAAGACTGACTGCAAACAGAGCCTGTGACTGTGTGTTCTCCATAAATATTGGGGTGGGTCACTCACCCTAGCACCCAAGCATTTGAGGCAGTCAGCAACAGGCACATTGAGGCTGGGACCCATCTTGGGTGGAGCTCCCTGCCTGCACGGTCAGCCTAGCTGTTGAACCAGAATGGCTGTGTTGAAGGGAGAACACAGGCCCAATCACAGCTCTACCTGCCATTCTGAGGAGACCTGCCAGCTCTCAGGTCCTCAGAGAATAGCCCCCTCCCCACTCCAATCCCCTGTATATTGGTCCAGTTGGGTCACAACCAGTTGAGGAGAGCAGCGAGAACCAGTCTATTACAGGAACCTGCTCACCATCTGGAGGTGGACACCAGGATCTCAGGATCAGCCAACCCCCAGGGCAGGGAGTTTTCCTGAGCACCAAGGTCAACTGACAAAAGAAACAAACAGACAACACCAGGGTCAATCAGATGACAAAAGGTCAGTGCAAGAACACCTTAAAAAAAAAAACCCAAAGCAATATGACGTCTCCAGAACCTAGCTATAATGCTACAGACAACTCTAGACATCCTAACACTATTAAAACAAAGGAAAATTACCTTAATCCTACACTGTTAGTAATAATAGAAGGCCTAAGGGAGGAAATCAATACAAAGAGGTTAACTACACAAAAGAAAGCACAGGAAGCAAATAGCATACCTGCAGCAAAACCAAAAGAAGAGAAGCTCACTTATACACTATTTCCACCAACATCAAGATGGCAGGAAGTAACAATCACTAGTCATTAATATCTCTCAACATGAATGGACTCAATTCCCCAATAAAAAAGACACAGACTAGCAGAATGGATGCAAAAACAAAATCCTACATTCTGCTGCTTACAAAAAAACACACCTCAGCAAAAAGGATAGTCATTGTCTCCAAGTAAAGGGCTAGAAAAAGATATACCAAGCAAATGGACACAAGAAACAAGCTGGAGTGGTCATTCTAGTATGCAATAAATTGGACTTTCAACCAACATTAATCAAAAGAGATGGGGAAGAACACTACATACTCATCAAAGGAAAAATCCACCAAGATGAAATTTCAATACTAAACATCTATGCCCCAAATGTAAGACTACCCACATTCGTTAAAGAAATACTACTGAAGCTCAAATCCCACATTGAATCTCACACATTAATAATGGGAGACTTCAACACATCACTCTCACCATGGGACAGATCAACTATGCAGAAACCAAACAGAGAAATAATGAACCTCACAGATGTCATGAATCAAATGGAACCTAACTTATATCTACAGAACATTTCACCCCAAAACAAAAGAATACACTTTCTTCTCGGCACCTCATAGAACCTTCTCCAAAATCGTCACAAAGAAAGCCTCAACAGATACAGGAAAATTGAAATTACCCCTTGTAACTTATCAGACCATCATGGAATAAAGCTACACTTCAACAATAACCAAAACAACAGAGTGCCTGCAAAAACATGGAAACTGAACAACTCTACTCAAGACCTCTGGGTCAGGGAAGAAATAAAAAGGAAATTAAAGTCTTCTTAGAACTCAATGAAAATGAAGGCACAACATACCCAAACTTATGGGACACATTGAAAGCAGTGCTAAGAGGAAAGTTTATAGCACTAAGTGCCTTCAAAAAGAAACTGGAGAGTTCCCATACTAGCCACCTAAAAGTACACCTGAAAGAGCTAGAACAAAAAGAAGCAAACACTCTGCAAGAGGAGCAGATGAGAGGAAATTATCAAACTCAGGGCTGAAATCAACAACTTAGAAACAAAAAGAACAATACAAAGAATCGACAAAACCAAGAGTTGGTTCTTTGAGAAAATCAACAAAATAGACAAGCCCTTAGCTAAACTAACTAAAAGGCAGAGGGAAAATACCCAAATCAACAAAATCAGAAATGAAAAGGGGAAAATAACAACAGACATTGAGGAAATCCAAAGAATCGTTAGGTCCTACTTCAAAAAATTTGTACTCCACAAAATTGGAAAATCTAAATGAAATGGACAATTTTCTTGGTAGATTCCACCTACCAAGGTTAAATCAAGAACAGGTAAACAAATTAAACAGTCCTATAACCCTTAAGGAAATAGAAGAAGTCGTTAGAAGTCTTCCAACCAAAAAAAGCCCAGGGCCAGATGGTTTTAGCACAGAATTCTACCAGACATTCAAAGAAGAGCTAAACACCAATATTCTTCAAACTCTTCCACAACATAGAAACAGAAGGAATACTGCCAAACACATTCTATGAGGCCACAGTCACCCTGATACCTAAACTTCACAAAGACCCAACAGAGAAAGAAATTTTCAGACCAATTTCTCTTATGAACGTGGATGCAAAAATACTTAATAAAATACTTGCAAACCAGATCCAAGATCACATCAAAAGTATCATACACCATGATCAAGTAGGCTTCATCCCAGGGATGCAGGGGTGGTTCAACATATGAAAATCCATCAATGTAATCCACCACATAAACAAGCTGAAAGAAAAGAACCACATTATCTCATTGGATGCTGAAAAGCTTTTGACAAAATACAGCACCCCTTCATGTTAAAAGTCTTGGAGAGATCAGGAATACAAGGACCATACTTAAACATAATAAAGGCAATTTACAATAAGCCAATAGCCAACATCAAGCTAAATGGAGAGAAACTTAAAGCATTTCCCCTAAAATCAGGGACAAGGCAAGGGTGCCCACTTTCTCCGCATCTCTTCAACATAGTACATGAAGTTTTAGCTAGAGCAATAAGACAACTAAAAGAGATCAAGGGGATATAAATTGGAAAGGAAGAAGTCAAAGTATCCCTATTTGCAAATGATATGATAGTATACATAAGTGACTCCAAAAATTCCACCAGAGAATTCCTACAGCTGATAAACTCCTTCAGCAAGGTGGCTGGATACAAAATTAATTCAAAAAAATCAGTAGCCCTTCTTTACAGAAAAGGTAAATGGGCTGAGAAAGAAATAAGGGAATCAACACCCTTCACAATAGCCACAAATAATATAAAATACCTGGGGGTAACTCTAACCAAGCACGTGAAAGACTGTATGTAGGGGTTGATAGATTAATATAAGTTAGATTTAGTGAATATCTAGGTTTCTGATACAGTCTCTTAATGTGGGGCATGAAGATCAACTTGGCTGTGAGCAATTAGCTCATCAGCTTATGGATGAAATCACATGAAATGAGGGGAGTCTCTTTGGACAGTAAAAAAAGGTTGAAGCCAGGTGAAACAAGCAAATACTTTATGACCTGGCATTGTTTTCCACTGTTAAAGGGGCAGAGCCCAAATTAAGCTGAAGCAGGTGGAACAAGGAGCGATCCTATTTAAGGACAAGTGGATGAGCCCAGAGAGCTGCATGCTAAGGGCCCCCATATGAGAGAGCTCCGAGAGTCCTACTGGAGAAAGTGCTGGTAGACCAATGGCCAGATCTCCCTGAGGCAGAAGGAAGCTGGTGAGCAGAGAAAGCCTCGGCAAGACAGCAAAAGGCCAAGGACTAAACCCTGTGGCTCAGCTTTTGCCTAGAGGAGTTTGACCTGTCCGAACAGCAGCCTGAACGGAACTGTAGCCAGCTTTAAAGACTGAGGCAGAGCGGCAGAGTTGCTGATATGAAGGAAGTAAGTTGACCTACAGACGCTGAGGTCTCCCAGAGAGAAGAAAGCCTCAAGCCTTATTTAAGGTGAGATTGCCATAGCCAATTTACCCTAACGAACCTGCGTCTGAGCTATTCCAGAAAAAGGACTGCTAAGTGCATTAAAGAGTCTACCCCAGAGACTGTGTTTCTGGTGACCGAGGACTTGCCCCAGAGACTGTATCCTTATGAACATAGTTGTAATAGTTATCAATAGGTTTAGTGGTTAGGTCTTAGGGGTTGTAGGAATTTATAGGGGTTGTAGGAATGTATAGGGGTTGTAGGCATTCATAGGGGTTGTAGGAATTTGTAGGAATAGTAGATAAGTAAGTGTACTTGTTATAAGTGAATATAGTTATTAATAAGTGTTTAATAATTAAAAAGTATGGTTACACCTGTATGATAAGAACTTCAAGTACCTGAAGAAAGAAATTAAAGAAGATATCAGAAGATGGAAAGATCTCCCTTGCTCATGGATAGGTAGGATTAACATAATAAAAATGGCCATCTTACCAAAAGCAGATTCAATGTGATTCCTATCCAAATACCAACTCAATTCTTTACAGATCTGGAAAAAACAATTCTCAACTTCATATGGAATAACAAAAGACCCAGAATAGCTAAATCAATCATGTACAATAACAGAACATCTGGAGGTATCACCACCCCAGATTTCAAGCTGTACTACAGGGCAATAGTAATAAAAACAGCATGGTACTGGTATAGAAACAGACCAGTGGACCAATGGAATCGAACTGAAGATCCAGAAATAAACCCACACACCTACAGTCACTTAATTTTTGACAAAAAAGCCAAAACCATACAATGGAAAAAGGAAAGCATCTTCAATAAATGGTGCTAGTCTAACTGGATGTCAACATGTAGAAGAATGCAAATAGATCCATACTTATCACCCTGTACAAAACTTAAGTGGATCAAAGACCTCAACATAAATCTGGACACACACACCCCTCCCAGCCTGTGCTTGCCCCACCTGAGCGGTTTGGACACCTCTGGGGCCAGGGCGGGCCGCTGTCAAGGCCGCATGCTGGGCGGTAACCTACATGTGGGGAAAGCCTTGAACTCATTGGCACTGGTAGCAACTTCCTGAATAGAACACCAATAGCTCAGATGCTGAAACAAACAATCAATAAATGGGACCTTATGAAATTGAAAAGCTTCTGTAAGGCAAAGGACACTGTCCTTAGAACAAAATGGCAGCCTACAAACTGGGAAAGGATCTTCACCAACCCAACATCTGACAGAGGGCTAACATCCAAAATATATAAAGAACTGAAGAAATTAAACACCAAAAAATCAAATAACCCCATCAATAAATGGGGTATAGAGCTAAACCGAGAATTCACAGAAGAGGAATCTCTAAAGGCCGAGAGGCACTTGAAGAAATGTTCAACATCTTTGGTCATCAGGAAAATGCAACTTAAAACAACTGTGAGAGTCCATCTCACCCCTATCAGAATGGCTAAGATCAAAAACTCAAATGATAGCACATGCTGGCTAGGATGTGAAGAAAGAGGAACACTCCCCCATTGCTGGTGGGAGTGCAAAGTTGTGCAAACACTTTGGAAATCAATCTGGAGATATCTTAGAAAATTGGGAATAATTCTACCTCAAGGCACAGCCATACCCCTCTTGGGCATATATCCAAAAGATTCAAAATGAAACCACTAGGACATTGCCTCAACAATGTTCATAGCAGCTTTATTTGTAATAGCCAGAAACTGGAAGCAACCCAGATGCCCTTCAACTGAAGAATGGAAAAAAAAAAAAACTGTGGTACATTTACACAATGGAATACTACACAGCTATCAGAAATGAGAAAACCATGCAATTCGAAACCAAATTTCAAATTTGGAGCTAGAAAAGCTCATCCTAAGTGAGCTGACTCAGTCCCAGAAAGATAAACATGGTATGTACTCTCTTATAAATGGATATTAACCATACATCACAGGATAACTGTCCTACAACCCACAGACCCAAATAGATAGGAACCTAGCATATCTATCCTAGGAAAAATTTTACCCAGCAGTGAGTCATGGAATCTGCTGCAGGTTAGTGGAACACCTTACCCTAGATGGTGTGCCATATCAAGCCCCAGTACAAGAGGAAGCTCTTGGCCTTCACACGATTGAAGAACTGAGGGAGTATGATATGTGAGGGCCCACCTCAGCTGAGGAGAAGGAGACTACCAAGTAGAGGAACAATGAGGGAAGGAGGGAGGAAGGGAGGGAGGGAGGGAGGGAAGGGCCAGGTGGGGAGAAGGGAGGAAACTATGTTCTAGAAGTAACTTGAGAAAACAAAATAATAATTTTTAAAGAAAAGAGTTAATAAGCTTAAAAAAATATAATAAAATACAACATAAAAATTTCAAACTATAATTTACCAAAGGTATACTTGCCTTACTGGCATGAAAGGAAAATGGCCTTAATTTCAGATTAGAATGTTAGACTGCAGGGGGCTACATAGCTTACACAAACTTGATAGCAGCTTAAAAGGTTTTTTTTTTTTGTAGACATAAAGGATATTTTCATGGTTTGACATTAAAAAGCAGGTAACAGGTTTAAAATACTATAAATAAATTAAAGGTTACTGCAGTTCAACCTGGTTTTCTAAACTTTGAAGAGTTGAAAAAATGTGGAGCTAAGGTAAAATACATGAAATGAATGGTGTTAGCCCATGCCTTTAACTCCAGCAGAGACAGGAGGATCACTATAGAGTTAGTTGTCTTATAAATTCTAGAGTTACAAGGACAGGGTGGTGATGGTGGACACCTTTAATCCCATCATTTGAGAAGGATACACCCTTAATCCCAACACACTAGAGACAGAAACCTGCAGATCTCAAAGCTCAAGGTCAGACTGACACAAAGCAAACTCCAAACAGAGGAAAAACTTTGATCCAGGGGTGGAGGAGCACATCTTTAATCCCATCAGTTGGAAACCACATGCCTTTGATCCCAATACTTAGAATGAAGAGACAGGCACACAGGATTTGGAAGGATTTAAGTTTAAAAGCTACTCACAAAAAGCATGCTGAAATTCAAAGCAAACTGTCCTTTGAGAAATCAAGATATATACACTTAAAGGTTTGTTTAGTTCCAAAATATCAAAATAATTTTTTTAACCTCAATTGAAAGATAATACTATTTATATTGCCAAAAAACCGAATTTGCTCCAGGAAAAATATTACCTGACCCCCACCCCCCAAAAAAGGGTAGTGTCCCAGAGTTAGCATTAGGGCAAGGCTCTGTTCTTATCTTTCCAGGAGATTTAAAGCATCCATCCAAGGAATCCAGGGACAACTGGACAACGGAAACCTCAGAAGGAAACAGATCAGATACCAAAGAAGATAAGTAGCCCAGATGATCCAGCCTCACAGACTTCCTCAATAGCTGTTTCCTCAAAAGTCTCCTACCACAACAACTCAAAATTGCTAAGATTGTTCATCTCCACAGACTGTTCCAGCCAGAACTTCAGTAAAGCCCTGAAGTTCAGCTTCTGTCTACAAACTTCTTAGGACATTTAAATAGCTGAGCACAAAAGGACTGAACATCAAATGATTCTATTAACATTTTAACCATTTTTCCATTCTTATTTGGGCCCCAAACAGGTTTACTACTTCTCAAATCAGCAGGAAGTCATTTTAAGAGAGTGACATCCCATCTCCAGAAGGTGTGGTGGGTGTTTCCCCCCCACCTTTGGTCATTTGATGGGTTATAAATAATCTTGTTATTTAGGGGAAGAGATTACAAGCTGTTAAATGGTCTTGTTAAATAGAGTTTGGAGGTTAGACCCAGGGACTTCTCTCTTTTTTTTCTGTATCCTTCTTTCTCTCCTATGTAGGAGTGAACAGACTTGAGAAAAAATGGGACATAGACATAATATAGGAAAGATCAAGAAAAAGGGACAGATTATTGAATATGCTCTTATACCTTTGTATATTGATACAAAATTAATATTATATTTGGCTAAATTGGTATTCATCTTTGTATATTGATACAAAATTAAGATTATATTTGGCCACATTGGTATTGATCTTTGTATATTGATACAAAATTAAGGTTAACGCTTTTTAAGGTATTGTACCAGGTAATGCTCAAAAATAAAATGTGAAGTTTTGGCCTTTTGCTACCAACTGTCATAAACTGTTTAGGATAATTAAGAAATGTAAATTAAGAGTTATTCAAGCATGTCATTTTGTTAGGTACTAGGACAATCTATCACAGTTATTTTCTAAGCTAATCATAAATCAACTTGCTAAGAATCAAGCAATATTTGCTTATCTAAATATAATAGATAGATGGGGGTCTTTAAAAACCTCAAGAGATCTGCAGAATATAGCATTCAAAGATGCTTTCTTAACTTAAGATTTTTTTTGATATCGAGACATGTCAGCTCCTGACAGCACCCCCTATTCTACTCCAAGTAGAAGATGAGCATTGAAAAATCTGCAACTGGAGATGGTTGAATTAGTGGCAAGCCTATCTCTTGGCATGAAAAATCCCTTGCTTCAACTGTAGACAGAATGCTGTACAAACAGGACAAAACTCAGAAGCAGGTAAGTTGACAGCCTAGCTCTCCCAAGACAGGATAGGCAAGTCCTTCATAATTCCTGCTCTACAATCAATGTCTGTCAGAGAAACGGGGCCAAATGGCTGAAGATTGATGCTGTAAAGTATGGAGAGAAATGGGAACTGTCCAGGCAGCCATTTATGGCATTTCTTAGTTTTGGAAACTGCTGGCCACTGGTTCTCATGGCGCAGACTGGTAGGATTTGCTGAAGGAGGCAGAGGCAGGTGGAAGCTGCTGGCCCAGCACTTCCTGTATAACCAGATATATTTATCCCTCTCAGGTCTCTGAGGTGGTTGAAGAATAGATAGCTAGAATCTCATAGTTATATTTTTAGTTGTTTAGGAATCAAGAGGGTGTTCTGGATCTAAGAACATGTTTTTAAAATTGTGATGCAAGTTAGGATGAAAGCTGAGTTGGATATAGAACTTTAAACTCATGGAGATGGTTAGATAGTAGAATGTTAAAGTCAGGTGCCAAATACATATGGACCGGACATTGGGCATGTATGCTAAGCCCTATAACTCTCATAATTGTGGCCTAATTATTTCTGTTGTTTTGTATTGTATTTATTGTTATAAGAGAAAGAGCCATTTGTTGGACTGAAAGGGGAGCTATTGGGGGGGAAGATATACCTTAAACTTAAAAAAAAAAGGAAGAGGATGGGAGGGTTGAGGTGGGAAGAGGGTAGGTGGGTGGGACTGGAGGGGGAAGTAGGGAGGGGATTGTGATTGAGATGTAACTTGAAGAAATAAAAAATAAATTTAAAAAAGAGAGAAAGAAACTTTTTCAGTGTGACAAGCTCCCACCCTCAGTGTCTGGAGAACACTGGGCAGTGTGGGTGTGATTTTAAAGGTTTGTATTAGATTCTTTCCAGGGATCCATTGTCAAAATAGGCATGCCCAATCACAGTAGATTGGCTCTGTGCCCAAGATTATATTTGCAAATATTCTCAATTCAAAGGGGAAAAGGAGGGTCATCCCTAAATAGTGTAGGCTCTAAGGAAAGAGCACTTGGCACTGGCATTGTGAGAAGGCACTGGACTCAGGTCGGCCTTCTCTTGCTGCTAACTGGGTCGTGTGAGTCTGAGTCAGTAACAGAAACACTCTGAGCTTGATTTCTTCATGTATATGGGGAAGCAGCACAGCAGGTGTTTCTCCAAGCTCCCTTTCAGGTTCTGAGATTCTGTGGCTCTTCTGTCAGAACCTGCTGATCCCCTCCACACACACATACCACCCCCACCATCGCCTCCATTTCCAGACCCTGCATAGCTACTCACAGAGGAGAGCTAGCTGACATCATCTAGAATGATCTGGAATAGCTTCAAGGAAGGAGGAGAATTGAGCCCAAAGGACACGGAGCTCAGAAAGGCAACAAGGAAGAGTAAAGAAAGAAGGGAGGGAGGGAAGTTAGGAAGAGAAGAGGATGGGAGAAAAAGGTTAAACCCCACAAAGAGTATCTGACTCAGTCCTTCAAGACAGTGCTCATAGCTGAGGTTGGAAGAGGTCATGTGACTAGTGAGGACATCAGAGAAGTGTGCCACTTCCATGCTGGACATAGTGACTCCTTCAAGCTCTCTGTTATCTTCTCCAGCAGAGAAGCCACCACTGTCTAAATAATAAGAGTTGCTTCCAGGCCTGGTCCTGAACAGCCCGTTAGCAGGCTTCCTGGGGACTCTGCTGGCCCTTACCTCCAATGGTAAACTCTTTTTAAGTCTTCTGAGATGTAGGGGTTGTTTGTTGCTGTAGTATAGTCCTTTCATGACACTCCCAATGGTAAACCTAAATTTAATGTCAAGTGCCCAAAGGCAAGGATCTGTGCAGACCCACTCTGAGGACTGACCATTTTGCAAGGGGCTTTCATGCAAATCTTTCCCAAGCTCCTCTTCAGCAACTCATCCACCAACATTGCAAAACTGGAATAATGGAAGGCACACACACAAAAGAGAGAGGAAAAAAAGGGAGGTTGTGCGGCCATATCTCAGTTGGGAAGCTACTCCATTGCTCTAAAATCTAGGGCAACTAGATTTTTATTAGATTTGATTTGATGAGATTAATCATTAGCAACGAGGCTTAAACAGTACAAAGGAATAACACGTGCGTACTGCAAGATGTTCTGGAGAAGGAAGGGCTTTGGGGACTTACGGTTTGAGCTTCCTTTAGGTTAATTCTTATCTTCGGTCTAAACACAGATTTGCTTTTTCTTCTAGACTCATATACTCCTCTTTTGAAGATCATCACGGCCATCTGTCTCCACAAGAAGAACCATATATGAATAAGAAGAGGGCACATGCCTCAGCCTCTAAGACTGAGTGTTTAATCAATAGTGTCACACAGTAAATTTCTTCCATTTCATGAAATTGTCATACCTTTATCGTGGCCTCTCTGTAAGATCTTCGGGATTCTTCCAGACATTCAGAGGAACTCATTAATTCCAGTTGCCTTAACTCATCAATTTTAGCTAACGCACGCCGAGCAAATGCCTATGTCGCAATTAAAACAAATTTAATTCACAATAAGTTGGAGAACGGTGATTAAAAATGTATAAAAATGGAATGTTTTGATGTCTGAGGCATTTGATTTAATCTGAATTAAACTGCGGGCTTCTGTTGACTCCTTGTAACACAGTAGCTCCCCAATCTATCATCCCCTAGGAGCACCATTAAGCTCTATAAATCTAAAGTTATTAAACAGCCTGACACATTAACTTTATGAATTATAGAATTTTTAGGAGAAAGCCCAAATGTGGACTAAACAGAACCTTTGTACAGAGTGTTGCTCCCCTAACAATGCACAGTGCACAGAACGTGCTCACACTTGAATGCACACACACACACACACACACACACACACACACACACATGCACTCACGCACCATCCTGAGATGGTCTTCACAAATGTCACCCTTCCTAGTATAGCACTTGGTGTAATCTCCTCAGCCACTCACATGAGGACCATGACAGAGTGAGGTTTCTGAAAGGCCTTTTTCATTTTCAAATCCCCAATACCCTTTGTGCAGGAAATCTGAAGAGTGTCAAAGAGGCTGGAAGAAGGCAAGATGGCTTGTGGGGCATTTCACCACTGCAGTGGGTCTCTAGAGACAATAAGAAGGATTCAAAGACCCCTTGAGAACAGATAAGTAGCAGAAGACGACCTCACAGGTGGTACCGGAGAGAGCAACAGGTTGCACATCTGTCTTCCAAAATTTCATGTCATTGATTTTGCCATTTTTTTCTTGAAATACTTTACCCATATCTTTTAATAAAGAAAGTTCTAGGCCAGCTACAATAGTTGACGTAATGAATGTATCTGTTTTCCAGTAAGCAAGAATCCCAACAGGAATCAAAAGGTCAAAACTACCTGTGTGCTGTCCCCTATCATTTCAGAAAGGTTGCCAACTGAACCTTCCCTAACATACTCAAGTTAAACGTGTGTATGTGGTGGGCAGTTTCTAGAATTATCCTAAGCTGTAAAAATACCCTAGCAGGGTTTGAATTCAGCTGTTCCTTTAGCTAGGGACTGCTACCACCTAACTATTCAGAATTAATTTGGGCAGAAAAAAAATATATAAGAAACCATTAGTGGCCAAATTATGTATATGAGGTTGTGAACAGAGTAGAAGCAGATATAAACAACTCTACAAAAGCTGTGCTGTGCACCAGGCTCCCAGCCAAGGGACAAAAGGGAACACTGAAACTTAGGAAGAAGCCCTCTTACCAGGCTGTGGTGCATTCTGGGACAAGGATGTGTTGGCATGAAGAAAGAGGTATGCTTTTCTAATTTCCACGAAGATTACATTCACTGACAAGTGAATGTCCTGTGCTTTGGGAATACGCATTTAAATTGATACTGAAATTCTGTGCCAGCCAATGGGAGTCCCTGCCAGCCTGTTACATGTCAAATGTTCTCTGTGTAAGATGTACCCCCCCCCAAAAAAAAAGGAGGTAGAATAAAAATAAAAAATAAATCTGGAGGCAGAGAAAAATCAAGATAAATGTATATAGTAGGTGCATAGTTTTCATCTAAAACTAAGCAGGGAAGGAAGGAAAGAACTTCCATGTGAAAACAACCTGAGGAAAAGAAGATGCCAGAAACTAAGAGCAGAAAAGGACAGGAGGGCTGGGGAGATGGTTCTGGGATAATTGTGCTTGCTACACAAGCATGAGGACCTGAGTTTGGATCCCCAGAACCCAAGCGAAGCCAGACACCATAGCTCACATCTGTAATCTCAGCGTTGCCATGGTGATATGGGTGGCAGAGATAGGCAAATCTCTGGAACCTCCTGAGCCAACTAGCCTGGAGAAAACAATAGCAGACCAAAGACCCTGTCAGAGACAAAGTGAAAAGCAAGGACCAAGACCCAAGGTTGTCCTCTGACCTCCACATGTGCACTGTGGCGCCTGTGTGCACATGCCACGCACCATACACATACACACACATGCACACGTGTGCATGCACACAGGCCCACATGGATACACACACACACACACACACACCATACTCACGAAAGGATAAGAAATAAAAGGAGCAAAGAAAGTCCAACTTTGGCAGAGCAAGACTCAAGAAGAGAGAGAGAGCACAACATAGATGTAAAACGAAACAGCCAAGAAAACGTCTTCAGATAAAACCAGGGTTTCTCGGCTTTGCTTCTCTTCATTTCTCTGGCTGGCGTGTTGCCTTGAGACATCTAAAGAAGAAAGGGTTTGATAAACTGCGACTCAAATGCGGAAGCCATTCATGTTGGAAAGCCACATACCTCCCCGTGGATGCCGGTCTGGCAGTCATAGTAGCACTGGCAGACAGCAGTGTAGAGAGTGGCTCTCCACGTCAGATACCTGATGGACAGCAGTGGGGTGGAGGATTCCATGCACGTGCTGGCCCACAGCAGGAATTCTATGGCCTGGGAAGCAGAGAGCACGACTGAATCAATTCTAATTTCTAATCTCTTATCTCTTGTATATTACTCTCATGTCATAATAAAATTATTTAGAATCGTCAGAGTCTAAGCTGAGTTCAGGTTGTTGGCTACTCCTATCAGTTACCATAAACAATGAGCCGAAGAAAGCTAGCATCTCATGTGAGCATACATGTTTGTACTTGTGCTAGTGTGTGCATGCGGAGGCCCAAGTCAACACTGAGTGCCTTCCCCAGTTGCTCTCCAGTTTGATTTTTGAAACAAAGTCTCTTGTGGAAACCAGTCCTCAGTGACTCAACTGGCCTGGCTGACCAGCTAGTCGCCAGGATATGCTTGTCTCTGCCTTCCCAGTGCCAAGACCTATAGGCTAATAGGTGTATAGGCGTATAGGCATGGGGCTGGGCCTGGCGTCCTCTTTTTAAACATAGGTTCTGGAAAATAAACTCAAGTGCTCATGTTTGTAAAGCAAGCAGTTTACCAGGAGCCCTTATCGCCACCCCCTGAATTTTTGTTTTTAATTTAAGTTGAGAGAACCCCAAATCTCAAGGTAGCTGTTTCAGTGTCTTTATTATTCTGGAATAGTTCCTTAAGAGGGCTGGGAGCTGAGCTCACTTTCAGCAACATTCTTCAAGTGTGAACTGTAGCCTAGGAGCTACTGGAAACAGCTAGCTGCTCTGTGGAAATGGCGGGGTTTTTTTGGTATAGGAGGATAGGGGAAATGGGAAGGGCTTACCACTGGAGAATTATAAAGCTCATTAAAAAACAGACTGAAATCAGATAAACTTAGCTTGCATTCCCAATTCAGTCCCTCTCTAGACCTCAATCTTTCCATCTGCGCAGTGGGTACTTTAGCTCATCCCAGCCATGCAGCTCTGGAGAAAGGACCAATGTGCATGATGGGCGAAGGTCGTGTTCAGTATACTGTTAAGTACTAGTCCCAGTCGGGGTTCTTATTGCTGTGCTGAAACACCGTGACCAAAAGCAAATTGTGGAAGAAAGGGTTTGTTTGGCTTCAACTCCCACATTGTAGTTCATCATTGAAAGAAGTCAACTCCACCAGGGCAGAAACCCAGAGGCAGGAGCTGATGCAGAGGCCATGGAGGAACGCTGCTCACTGGCTTGCTCTTCACAGCTTGATCAGCCTGCTTTCTTATAGAACCCAGGACCACTAACCCGGGCATGGTTATAGCCACAGTAGCTGGGTCCTCCCATACCAATCATTAATTAAGAAAATGCCCTAGAGGCTTGCCTACAGCCTGATCTCAAGGAAACATTTTCTCAATTAAAGTTCTTTCCTCTCAGATAACTCTAGCCTGGGACAAGTTGACATAAAACTACCCCAAACAGTACTCTGGAAATGGTGCCAACAGAACGGAACACGGGAAAGCTGACAAGTGTCCTGGATCCTCAAGTAATGACAACTTTGGACAGCAGAATAAAACATCTCTTCTGGTACAAAACTATGCCTTCAATAACTGAAGAATAATTTCTTCAGTGGATCAATGACCAGTCTTCAAAGGAAAATGCATCCAAAAGGGCCCATGGCTTTGAGGACATGGAGTAGACCAGGTTCACGTGGTGTTTGATAGTAAAAACGAGGAAGACAGTGTTGCCATTTGGTGCCTCAGAAGAAAGAGCATAGTTTTTCCTGTCTAGTTGGTTTCAATTCCAAAGGAGAAGAAACTATTCGATGCAGGTGAGGATTTGACAGCAATGTGTAAGTCTTGGCGAACCCTTCATGGGCAGGAGCGTTAGTTCCTCCCACTAGATTGGGGAGCTTTTTCATCTTCTGTCATCATTGTAACCCCACACTGCCTGGCCAATAGTAGGCACACTGTAGACATTTGTTGGCTAGCAAACTGCCCTTCTCTAAAAGAGCAGTTCACCTGGCTAGGTGTGGAAACACTTCAATCACAGAAACAGAAGGCCTGAAGCCCCTCTCTGTGTCTTCCCACCAACATCACCAGCACCAACGCTGGACATCCCACGTCCTCCCCTCCCGTGTTCCCACTCCAGTAACTAGGAACACAATGTGGCAGCCTAGGGCCACTTTCAACATCAGAAAATAACAACTTCGTAATCTAAACTAAAGTCCACCTCCATATGCGTCGAGCACTTGATCCTAGCTAGCCAGATCTTCTGGGAAAGTACCAAAGGATTCAAAACTCACTTCCAAACAAAGCCTTCCAAGGACCTGAGGATACCCAAGCGGCCTGCGTTCCCTGCTAGATCTGTCTCCCAGGTAAGTTTCCCAGGTCTCTGTAGAACTCACTGGACTCCACCACCTCTCCCCCTTGTCAGTGTGGCTGGTGTTCACTGGCTTCCCTCTAGGGTGTATGGATGGCCGCCGTGAGAAGGCTGAAGCCCAGTTCTGAAGACACACCACTGCCAAGTCAGCCTTGGTGACGCTTTTTGCCACTGAGCCCACAGTTTGTTTACTTTGCCAGCCCTGTCAGAACCTCCTGTTTCCTCACACCCATTGCCCCACAGCAAACCATATTTTTGGATCACTGAGGTTTGGAGAATATAGAGTGAAGCTATTTGTGTAAACGCCCTCCTCAAATCAGTGTGCCTTTGCAAAACAAAACAAAACAAAAAAACCTCAGGGCTTCTGCAATGAGAACATTCATGTTTCAAAAATAAAAACAGCTTCCAATCACAGTTATTCACATGACATTTGGGTTTGGCTTTTAAGAGTTGGAATTAAAGAAACATGAAAGAGTGTACTGCAGAAGGGGCCTTAAGTTAAATCTAACCTAATCTGACTCAGAGAGTCTGAGCTGCTTCTAAGAGAAGATGAAATGGGGCTGGAATTCGAGTATCTGAGCTGCAACGTTCTTCCCACGGCACAGCAATGCCTTGACAAAGGAGAGAAGTGTGCCAAAACCCACTGGAGAACCTGCTTTCAAGTTTGGAGATGAAAAGCCATTTCAAAAAAAAAAAACCTCAGTTTGTACTATTTTCCCCTCCAGCCCTAAAGGCTCAAAATACTTATTTTTAATTAATAAGATGGATGAGCTACAGCAGGACAATTTTCTTCACAGAAAAACAAAACTTCAAAAAGCCAAAGATATAGATGGACCTAAGCCATGGACCCCAGGAAAGCGCACTTCTGGTGTCAGCAGGAAAACCACACACAATAAATTAGCTCAGCCACAGGATGGCAGTGCAGCCTCGTGTGTCATCAGCTTACGGCAGGTGCCATCTCAAGGCTGACTTCAAGTTTGTGTAGCACCACTCTAGTGACTTAATCATTGTGGAAGCCAAAGACTTTACTGACATAGCTATAAAAGTAAAACATAAGTCCATACTTTTGCTGTTATAGTCTTCAACATTTGTTGGGTCCCAGACTGCAGCCTTAAATGCCTCAGAAGATGCTAGATTTATTCTATGACCCAAAGTATATGTGTCACTGAGATTGCTAGGAATAGCCCTAGTGGCAGGGGTACTAATGATGTGTACCTCAGAAGGCTGCTATGCATGGGAAGCCCTTCCACAATACACAGAACGGAGGAGGGCTGCAGCAATAGTGAAGGGTAGCCACAATGTCTGGGTTCTACGTAACTGGCAGCTTTAGTCGACCAGGAATGATACCAAGAGTAGCTGGGGAGGCCCAGGTCTACTTCCGTCTCATGCAACATACAAGTTTGAACTCAGGGCCTGGGAAAATGGATCCTTTGGTAAAATGCCATGCAAGTATAATGGCCTGAGTTCAGTCCTCAGCACTCAGAACAGCCAGGCCCAGTGACATGTGTCTTTACCTCCAGCAGTGGAGGAAGAGAGGCACAGATAAGGTGGCTGACTCAAGTTGACTGGCCAGGCAGGCTTAGCCAGACTGGGCGAACTCTGTCAGAGTTCCAGTATCAAAAACCAAGGGGAAGATCAGCTGAGAATGACACCTGACATCAACTTCTGGCCTACACACACACTCTCACACACACACACACACACACACACACACATTCACACTCACACACTCACTCACACACACAAACACACTCACAAACACACTCACAAACACACACTCACAAACATACACTCATTCACACACTCCCTCACTCACACTCACACACTCACTCACACACACTCACAAACACACGCACTCCCTCACTCACACACTCACATTCACACACACTCGCTCACACTCACTCACACACTCACACACACACTCATTCACACACACTCACTCACTCACACACACTCACTCATTCACATACACTCACTCACACACACTCACTCATTCACATACACACTCACTCACACTCACACACTCACACTCACACATACTCACACTCACACACTCGCTCACACACACTCACACATACACTCACACTCACTCATTTACACACACTCACTCATTCTCACACACACTTGCTCACACACTTGCTCACACACACACTCACACATACTCACACACTTACTCACTCATTCACACACATTCACTCACACACACACACTCACACACACACTCACTCACACACACACTCACTCACTCACATACTCACTCACTCACACACCACACACTCACTCACACACATAAACTCATTCATACATGTGTATACACACACAAATACCCCCAAACAAATAATTTTTTAAAAGACAAGATCTATTGAATCCCATTCATACGTGTACATACACACACATACACAAAACCAAACGAATAATAATATTTTTTTAAAAACAGACAAGTTCTATCAAATCAAAATTCCCTAGAGCCTGCTTCCTACATGGTGGCATCCCCGGGGCTTATGTACATTAAATGAAGCTACCTATGTGTGACCACACATCAGCAATCAATTTACCATGTGGAGATTTGGGGATTTCTGAGTGAAAAGCATTAATTCCCTTGAAGCTTCACATACTGAACAAACTAGAATTTAATCTGATCTTCAAGTGCAGACTACAGAACCCAAAAATTCATGCACACTTTGTGCCCCCAAACTCCTTCCCACAGGCCTGGGACTGTTCAACTGTCCTCGTCTACCACCTACTTTGTCAGAGACGAACTCAAGTTACATGAGGCAGGGAGAAGACATATTTGACATAGATCATAAATAAATTATTTTAAGGTGACTATCACATTAATTTAAAATTCTCTTAATGTTAACAAGTACAAACACTAATGACCAAATATTGACACAGACATCCATGACCTTCAACACTTTGGCAAGCAAACACTATAGCAGACCAAGCTCCGGCGGCTCTGTGGAGTAGTATTTGTTAGTACAGCAAGTGCAATACAAATAGTGCAAATTCTTTTTTTAGGATCTCCACTGGAACTAAAAGCAGCTTAGATGGTACAGTCTATAGAGCAGCCTATTATTATATATGTGGGACAGCCTTGCTTCCATTTAATTCACACACAATATGCTGGCCCAGAATTTGTTCAAGTTATCATTAGTAATAGTCTTTTTTGTTTGCTTGTTTCATTTGAGGAGCAAATCAGAAAGTGAACATACAATTAATGTTATTCATTGAGCGTGCAAATATGATGCCTTCCATTTTTATTTATTTTTAATTATTTATTTATTTTGTTTTTTTGAGACAGGGTTTCTCTGTGTATCCCTGACTGTCCTGGATTCACTCTGTAGACCAAGCTATCCTTGAATTCACACAGATCCTACTGCCTCTGTCTCCCAAGTGCTGGGATTAAAGGTGTGGGCCACCACGCCCAGCCCATTTTTATTTTTTAAGTGTTGTTACCTCTAAGCTACTTGTCTATTTTTTTTTTAAACATTTTTTATTTATTTATTATGTATACAGTATTTGCTCTACATATATGCCCGGGCAGATCTCAATGTAGATGGCTGTGAGCCACCATGTGGTTGCTAGGAATTGAACTCAGGACCTTGGGAAGAACAACCAGTGCTCTTAACCTCTGAGCCACCTCTCCAGCCCCCTACTTGTCTAGTTTTGATGAAATATTTAAAAAAAAAAATGTCTCTCCAGAGCATTCGAATACTTAGAGAAAACATTCACAAGGAAACAATGTTTCACACACCAACAGCAAATCCAGCAGGGTCTCAGTGGGAGTATAGTTGCCCTTTCTCTGGCCTACATTCCAAGGCCTGGAAAATGAATACAGAAGATACAGAAGATAAATATGTCTTTGGACAACAAAAGTGTTACCAACATTGTGGGGAAATCAACAGACATGTCATCAACTTCCTCAGGCTAAAAACAGATCAGTGAGTCCTAGTAAGTGGGAATCATGTCAAGTCTCCTGGACTAGCAGAGGGCTCCGTCTGTGAAGGGCTCGCCTCATAAGCATGACTACCTGAGTTCGAGCCCTAGAATCCCTGGGGAAATACCAGATATGATGGCTCATGCTTGATAACTGAACACTGGTAAGGTGGAGACAGGAGGACCCCTGAGTCAGGCTGGCCAGCTTATCTAGTCTAATGGGGCGCTCCAGACAGAAGTCTCAAAGGAGGTAGACAGTATTCCTAAGAGTGACACCCAAACAGTCCAGTGGCCTGCACATACACATTGTATTTGTACACACAGTATGTGCACACAAAAATAATAATCTAAAAGTCCCCTTGCCCTCAGCTGCTGAAGAAATTAGAGAGTTTGGGTGTTTGTTCAAATAGCATGAGTCATAAATAAAAAGTTCCAGAACTCCATAATATAAAAAGTTTATCCTGCAAACCAAGACACTTTCCAGAGTGACAGAGGGCACTTCAAATGATTACTATGGGACAAACTGCTTAAACAGGAATGTCCTGGGCCAGACAGGAAGGGGCGTCCCCTTTCCTAGTAACCAGATGGATGTTCATTCGGTATCAAGAGTGACAAAGGTGATATCTGATCCGCGCAGATACTAGAATATGCCTGTTGATGCTGATAATTGCCGTTCTCTACATTGATTCTTTACAGGCCTCGCTTCATGTGATTTCTACTAGAATCAAGACCAATGCACTCTGTCACACATGTTTCCTAAATGTCAAATAACCCTCTAGATACTCTCTGCTCAACTCGGCATTCAGCAGGTGGTACAGAAAGCCTTAAGAGGAGAGCATCACATTTCTTACCTTGGAAGCCTGCCCTATGATCATCAGTTTTCGGCAAATCGTGTAAATGTAAATGGTACCTAAGTGAAGAGAAAGAGTGTTAGCATGTTAGCATGCTTTACAGACTGAGACTGGATACCACGCTTTCTATGACTTAGGTCTGTCTTTCCCAAAACAAGCGTTCTCATGAGGTTGGATAATGGCAGGGAATGATACTCATTATAATTTTTCTTGTCACTCAAACACAAAATTATCGGAATGACTAATACGATTGCATTTTCAACATGTTAACACCACAATCTTCCAGTCTCATTTTATGGCAATTAGAGTTTTAAAATATGCTGGAGAGAATAATATGTTAGCAGGTAATTTATATACCTTGTGGTTTTTATTAACCCTAAAATATTCTTTTTTTTCCCTGTGTTTTCCCCTGAGGCAAACTGGCCAGCTTATGTGGTTGAAATAATATTACCTCTGAATAATATTAGGATACATATTTAATCAGTGTGGAACACTATTCAACACAGAAGCTTGGGGTAATTTAAAACTTGAAACAGGTGAGGAGCTTCATTTTCTCCCTTTCCTTCCTTGGATAATATTCACCCATTATTGAGATGTTCCCTATAATCAGTCTCATGAAAAGTACCATCACAGTAAGATTTTCATGTCAGGCAATTAATTACAAGAGGAAAGCAGGCTGGTGGCAGGGTGTATATACATATACACTACACACACATATACATACATAGATATTATGCACACACATAGACACTATACACATATACACTACACACACATATACATACAACATACATGCACATACATATATACTGCACACATGCACATACATATACACAATACACATGTGTATACACACTATTGCATTACATATACAAACACATATACACTAAATGGGGTAGGGGAAAGGGATGAAACGATATGACTGATTCCTTGTAGAAAAGAAAAATGGTCACCAAGTAGGGCAACGCACAGGAAGCACATGCCTACCACAGAGCATGTGACTCAGGTTCAAGCCAGGAGCCTGGAAAACCATGTCAGTAGTAAAGGGGGCAGGAGTGACTGTCCTTAGAATTGACAAAGGCTCTTCTATGTTTTAAAAGATGCCTGTAACCGTGCCAGTCCTAGTTCATCGTGACCACATCTGAATTCTTCTTTGATGGGTCAGGATTTTGACCTGGCTCACTAATTCCCACAGCAGAAGCCACAGGCAAGAGGAGATGGTCCAGGATGGAACATAGTCTGAATCTTTATGAACTCAGGAAAATTTTGGAAGCCAGCTTTTTGTTTGTTGTTTGTTTTGATCCAAATCCATACTATGAATTTATTGAACTGAATCATGGGACTCCTTTTTGTCAAAGATGGCCACTGTCAAAATGGTCTGAAAGTCTAGATTAGTTGAGTTCAGTTACTTGAGAGTATCTGAAATCTTTCAGAAAGAATCAAGACTAAGTGTCTTAAGTAATCCATGGCAGATTGTCTATGTAAAAAGGTCAAATGTACTTTGACAGGTTGTTACATGCATAGTTCTGACTGCTTAAAATAAACACTGTCAGATACCCAGGGCTGCACACTTACTAATCTCAGAGTTGGACCAGGTTTTCCCCAACTATTCCAGATGATTCAGGCCCCTAGTTGCTTAAGCTCCTTGTTCAAATGCCCCCAAGCATTTAATGTGCATTCCCAACCCTCCCTTAGCCTGGCCTCTGCTTTCCTTTCTTGTCTCCCTTCTTGCCTATATTCTCTCCACAGCAGCACCTGACACCATCTGTTCTATGCACCACCCCCAGCAGCAGGAGTAAGCAGAAGTATTTATCTGCTATCTTCTCCTGCTTCTCAGACATCTAGGATCATGCCGGACTTGTGGGACATATTCAGTAAGCCTCGGGTGACTGACTACATTATAACCAGTCCACTAAATTAGTGAAACCAAGTATAGTGTATGTATGTCCCACCACCCAGGAACTCCACTCAGGGATATAGATCCCAGAAAACTGTCCCTCCAATCTATAAACCGAGATGTGTAAAGATATTTATTCCAGAATTGTTTGAGCAAATGGAAATAAAGGACAGATGAGGTGCCCCCCCCCCCCGGGACACTTATGGGAAGCTGCAGAAGGAGTTAATGAATTAGACTCACACACAAGAACCTGATTGATTCTACAACAGCAGCATTGACTGAGAAATCCAGGAAATAGAATAGTGTGGACCTCAAAAACATATTTATAAACATAAAGCTCATATCAGAAAAGAGACAAAGAAGATACAGACCTCTAATTTCTTTTTCAAAGAGAGGAGGAGGAGAAAATCTGTGTGTTTATTTGTTTGTTTTTTAGGCAGGGAGTGCCCTGTACCCTGGGCTGCTCCTGACCTCTCCATCTTCCTGCCTAAGCCTCCATCACATTTATGTCTGACCTTAAAGGCAAAAAAACAATGTATTCCTTTTCTCTCCAGCCTTGCAGATGCTGTTCACTCTCTCATGTGTACAGAAGCCTGGGCCCCTGTTCTGTCCAACTCTGTCAGCATGCCTCAGGACTAGGTAAGGAGCAGAGGACACTGCTGAGGACCAGCCACAAACGCTTACCAACTGCTGACTCCAAGAATCCTACCAGAGTCATCCTCATTTCTAGCAATGAATGTGCAACATAATTTCAGTCAAAATGGTGGCATGTGGTTTGGGGTGGATGAAGACGGAAGAGGTTAGGAGATAAACTTTCAATTGCCATGAGACGAGGGAAAACAGTATATTTTCATTGGAATTATTCTTTCCTAGTCATATGTGCATCCAACAGACTTTCATTTTTATGTTTTGTTTAAAGTAGATTATCCATCTTCAGTACTATCAAGAAAATAAAAGAACATATTATCCAGAGGCCAATATACAGTGAATACCTCAGAATAACTTTAGAGTAGAAAAACAAATATTATATTAATAGCTAAGATTAGTTTCATTACACATACATGTATACTATATATTACATATATAGTACTACGTGTGTGAGAGACAGAGAGAGAGAGAGATCTTCACTCAAAAACAAGCTGGGCGAGGGATGTTGCTGTATAGAAAGCCAAAGCTCCTGGCCAGGGTCTTTGAGGAGAGGCCCAAGAAAGCAGATGATTCTTAGAAGCAATTTACCATTGACCCTCCCCATTTTTCTTCCCCACTTATCAACTATAGTCCCCACTTTTCAAAGACCAGAAACCAACCATCCCATAGCCACTGACCCTTCTTCCTTTGGTGAACAACCCAAAGTCTCTACTTGTGAGGACTAAATTTGGACAAATCCAAACCTTTACAAATAAAACAATTACTCTATTATTTTAAAAACGCGTATGTTTTAAATCACAAAACAATCAAGTTACCATCGAACCTGGCATTTAAACAACTGTCTGAAAGACACAGTGGGCAAACAGATGTGTCGGTCCACACGCACCATTGAAGATGATCCAGCAAAGGTGCTCCTGCGGGAGAGCCACCTGCATGGTGAGCCTGAGGGACGACAGGATGTGCAGACACTGGCTCACGGACTCTTTGTTCTGCAGATTGGCATCACTCTCGCAGACCAGCTGGTAGCTGCAAATATTTTTTCCACTCAAAGCATGAAACTGAAAGACATGGGAAGTAATGATGCAGAAAAGGCATCTTTCAACGATGTTATTTTAAAAAGAAAAAACCCTAAAATTTGTGTTTAATTGGTTTAATGGATTAGTATGCAAAGAACTATAAGACCGGTTTCATTACAACACTCGTTTAGCTAAGATTAGCTTTCCGTAGGCCAAAGAAAATCCCAAATAAAACAGTTCCAAAATCACATACCCTATTATCTCATTACTATTCAGCACTATTTGTAATCTCATCCAAGAGCATTTTAACCTATTTATTAACTCAAATGTGATTGTCTCTATTTATACAATGCTTTCAGCAAATGTTGACTGACCACCACTGTTTCAAGGGAGACTTCAGAAAAAGGAAGAAACAGTCTCAGCTCTTGGCAGAGGCAAAGTGTTCCAAGCACAGGCAACATTAGAGAGGCTTCAGGTCTCTGTCATGCCTGCTGAGTCCAGAAGAGGACATCAGACACCATGGAATTACAGCCTGTCCTGAATGTGGGTGCTGAGAACCAAACTCAGGTCCTCAGCAAGAGCAGCAAGCACTCTTAACTGCAGAGCCATCTCTCCAGCCCCTGGGTTGTTTTCCTAATCTCTAAAAATCTTGTTTCTTTTATCAGTAAAAAGACAAAATAGTTCCCCCTCTTAGGGCCATCAGGAGGCTGCAAGGCGATAATTCATATAGCACAGAGGTTACCTATCACAAAGCTCACTTTGGTATATATACAGGCTGTTGGCTTACGTTTTTGTTCCCATAAAGACACTGAAGTATTTAGAAGGGGAGGCAACAAGGCCAGCCACTAAGAATCTTAAAGAGGGTAAATCTGACAGGGCCCCCAACCCCATCCTCATATCAGGGATTCTTTTAACTCTCATATTCCCAAGCACTGCTGTGAAGCCTCAGGGGACTCAACTAGTAAATTAATAATAGCAATTAATATAGTAATACTGGTATATTAAATATATAGCTTCAAATTTCTTATAAAAAATCTGTTTGAACTCAAGGAGTACTTTCTTTTACAATACCTATAAAATAAGCTTTGTTTTTCTTTATTGTAATTTGTATTGCTCTATCTGTAAGATAGAGCAATAATAAGATCTAGCAAGCACCTGTTTCAAGGATCCAGGATGTTTTCCAAAACTCTTTGTAAATGAACATACCTCCAAGTACTAGCTATTATAACAACAATGCTGCCTCAGGATGAACTGATGCTTATACTGACACAACCTCTGAAGCTTGGTAAAATTCGCTGTCTTGTCCAACCCTCCAATCTTGTATCCAGCAACTTACAGGGCACAGCCAGATGTTGTACAGACAGAGGAAGATACCTAGACCCCTGTCACCCAAAGGCTACACGAATCACACAACTAGTCACAAGCCACAGCCATCTTTGCTACTTCTCCCATCTTACTGTCAGTCTGGCCGTTTCATCTCCAAAGCCTTTCGGGAAAAAGACAGTTTTGAACTGATTCACGTCTTCGTTATGCTCGTTGAAATCAGTAGTGAACTGCTGGAGATACCTCCCATAGCACTGTAGAAGAGCCAGCTTGTACTCCTGAAATCAAAGAGAGTTTGGTTACAGTTTCAAAATGTTGTCTTAAGATTGGGGCTAGTCTTAGTGCCCTTAACCATATCAACGTTGGTCATTACTACTTCCAGAGACTAATATGGCCAATGATTTGATGTGGCTTCTTTGAAAAATAAATGTTACCCTTTTATATCCAGGGTCCATTTCTTTACACTCCAAGCCCCACATTACCATGTGACTAGCATCATTTTCCAAGCAGACCTAAAGTGACAGTCCCTCTCTGTGCAATGCACGCCTGTTATTATGTTCAATTCTCAGAACAAGCCCACTGGCCTATGGGACCATCATGAGCACAGTGATGAGAACATGCACGTGTGTTCTATCTGTGGTTAAAAAAACAAACAAGCAAAAGCAAAAAGCCTTCAACATCTCATAGGCTCAGATTCTAAGTCCCCAAATCCTGCATCCTCTGGTCATGGTGGTCCCACATGCTCATCTTAAGAGTGAGGACCTTAGCCTTGCTACAGAGTCATGGGGGGGGCATTGTTTCTATCACCCATGAGGGACAGTTGACATGGAAAATGTCAGCAGGGAACATGAGCAGTACAGGAGTCCTCTGCAATCCTTCCATAGCTTCCTCCTCCTCAGCCCTGTCTCCAGGAAAAGCCACCGGCCTGACTCTGCAGGACCCACCTGACAAGGTGCATGCATGTAGACCTAAGGCTATCTCAACTTTAGCAGGGGAAGCAGGATCTTAGTTTTGTGGGTGGAAAGGTCCTGGAAAGAACGGCACCTTAGACTGAACCTTCTAGAAGGCTGATAGCTGATCAGAACTTGGTGATTGTGGAGAGACTGGAGTGTTGCAGATCCAGAGTCTATTTGCAATTTATCTTGGGCTACTTTTTGCCGCTTGAGAGCATTCCCTGCCTGTCTCTGCATTTGGCCTTCATGGCTTGACTGCCAAGTTAAAGTCTCTTGGAATAGGTTGACTTAGTAGACCCCCTAGAACTGCCACCAACCAACCAAAAGGCTAAATATGTCATCAGATAGTATCTGAGACGTACAGAGATTTCTCACTTTGCTCTGACCTGCCTGACTGATGTCTCCATCAATATATTTGAAGAGTGTCTTGATTTATAACTGGAAAGTCATAAATGACTGCAAAAGCTTCGTGAAACTGTTAACCATATTGGACAAGTAATTTGGCATGACCTGGATCTGTGTCTCTGGGCCATGGCCACTCCTATGTGGCTTCAGAAAAAAAAAATTATCTCTTATCCCCTTTGAGGTAAGAATTATACTTTTGCATTAATGGTGTTTTAAAATAGAAGTCTTTACACACCTTATCCTCTATTTCAGTGGTTCTCAACCTTCCTAAAGCTGTGACCCTTTAGGACAGATCCCCATTGTGTGATAACTCCCAATTATAAAATTATTTTATTACCACCTCTTAACTGTACTTTTGCTACTGTTATGAATTACAATGATATGCAGGATAGCTGATATGCAACCCCCAAGGGGTCATAACCCACAGGCTGAGAACCATTGCTCTCTTTGGTAAATTTACCTTCCAGAACATAGATTAAAGTCTGAGAAATAGAAAGGAAGAAAATCAAGCTGGGCGAGTGAAAATTGAGAAGGCACTAACACAACCCATGCCTGGCCTAAAATCCCCATGAATAAAATAACTCCTTGTCTAACACTGAGTAGAACTTGCTACATTTGGACTTAAGCCAGAGCTATTGTGTTAAACTCACAAACACATGAGTGAAAGCCCAGCCATGGCACGGTCTTATCCAGCCAAGTTCAGATCCAAGACATTCCAAAACGTAAACCCTGACACAGAACTGACATCATGGTACACGCTCAGTTTCTGATATAATACTGAGTGGGAAATGGGGCATATATGTCACAGTTGCTAGATTTATAGTACAGCAAAATATTCAGAAGACACTGAAAGTCAGCCCAGGACACTGAACAGCGAGGCCAGTAGCCGTAAAGGCTGACAGGGCAAGGTGGCCTGCCTGCCGAGTGAAAAACAACAGGAAGGGGTGTCTGGGTCCCTTTGTGTAAGGGAGGAACATGACTCAGCACTGCTGCTGTGGGCCCACCACACCCTCTGTTAATGGAGCTGAGCTGCCTTCCCACCCTAGCCTGCCTCCGGCCCCTGAAGGAACCAGCCTGGAGACTTTCAAATTCAAAGTAAAAAGGCAGACTTTGTAGTTGTTATGGTTGCCACTGTACCTCATCACAATTTTTTATCCGTTCTCATATTATTTTGTAAGACTGGAAAAAAAGAAATCAAAACATGTGGACTAGGAAAGGATACGTACGAACAGGAGTTTGTTTCGAACTGACTCTCAGCTTTGGGACCACTTACTTTTATTTGACAAAGTCTCTCTCCAACCTTCAGAAGCTTCTCATTGTAATAGTTAGATGGCAGCCGGGGGGCGTATTTGGTCCAGATATTAAACAGAGTGGTAGCACTGTAAGAATCGCAAAGTAAAAAAATGGCATCTTCAGAATTGGTAGGAAGCCTCAATTAATTAGCGGGCAACCTCTGTAACACTTGCCTTGTGCTAAGTCTTTCTAACCTGCCTTATTGTTAATGCCTGAGTAACTGACAAATATTATTATGGCTAGCATGTGTCCAGCGTTGACTGGAGCCCTTCGTATGCATTTTTTTAAAGATTTATTTATTATGTATACAGTGTTCTGTCTGCAGGTATATCTGCAGCCAGAAGAGGGCACCAGATTTCATTATGGATGGTTGTGAGCCACCATGTGGTTGCTGGGAATTGAACTCATGACCTCTGGAAGAGCAGCCAGTGCTCTTAACCACTGAGCCATCTCTCCAGACCCCTCGTTTGCATTTTTTTAAACTCTGTTTTTTAGAACTACTTCACTGTAAAACTGAGAGGTTCAGAAATGTCCATCCACCCCCACCCCCAAGCGCAAACAAGCCATACCCTCCATCAGTATCTGCTACCAGGGTGGTACAAAAACTGGGGAAACCTAGGGTCCCTTTTGGGGTTCCTTGTCCTAAGAAAGATCTTAGAAAAGGACTCAGAAGGAAGTCCTAGGACAATTTTACTAAAGAAAAGTACAGACTAGGTAATAATCCCAGCAGCAGCCAGAAGATGGAGAAAAAGGCAAGCCTTTTAAGTTAGGCATGGAATAGAAATAGATTATTGGAACAGGAAAAAGCACTCCCAAGAAAGGAAGTGAGCTGGCGAGCTGAGGAAAGAGCCATATGGCATATGATCTGCTATAGCTCCTGCCTCTCTCTCTCTTTTGCATTTTGTTTATTTCATACATGTTCTGTTCTTTAGGTTATGCCAGGACTTCCAGTATTCCTCTGCAAACTGTCTTCCTTCTTAGGTCAACCTTTCTTTTTTTTAATGTGTATGAGGGTTTTTGCCTTGAATAGGCATTCCAAGTGTATGCAGTACCCAAGGAGACCAGAAGAGGGCATCAGATCACCTGAAATGATCTACAGGTGGTTGTGAGGCACCATTTGGATGCTGGGAACTGAGCCCAAGTACTTTGCAAGAGCGTTAATCTTGATGTAGCTTTTGTTTTAGTTCCTATTCTTTCACAGTATCGTGTTACAACTGATGAGCTAATATCAAGTATTGACAAAGTCCATAGTTTCTGTCGGGATTTACTCTTGGTGTTGTACTTTTGATGAGCTTTTGACAAATGTATGACATGTATCAGCACTGTTACAAAATACAAAGTTTCACTGTCCTGAAGTTCCTCTGTGCTCTATCTATATGCATTTCTCTCTTTTTCCCTAGTCATTGATCTTTTTACTATCTCCACAACTTTCCTCTTGGGGAATGCCACATAGTATATAATCTTTTCAGACTGCCTTCTTTCATTTAGAACTATGTATCTAAATTCCTCTCTTTTCATGGTTCACCAGTTTGTTTCTTATACTGATAAATATTACATGATCTGGTAATATCGTCATTTTTTTTTGCACTAACCTTATGAAGAACATCGTGACTGCTTACAAGCTTTAACAACTACAGATAAAGCTGCTATACATATCTGGGGCTGGGGATATAGCTCAGTTAATAAAATGCTTACTGCATAGCAAGAGGACCTTGGTTGGAGTCCCAGAACCCATGTAAATAGCCAGGTACTCTGGCACATGCTTGTAATCTCAGCATGAGGCAAGCAGGGGCAGGAGGATCTCTAGGAGTCACTGCCAAGGAGCCTATCCTAATTTATAAGCCCCAGATTCTAGTGATGTCTCAAAAACAAAGGATAACTCTTGATGAAGGACATCCAAGGTTGAACTCTGCCCTACACAGAGAGAGAGAGAAAGAGAGGGGGGGAGGGAGGGAGAAAAAGAGAGAGAGAGAGAGAGAGAGAGAGAGAGAGAGAGCCCTGTTAAGATATCCACACATAGGGTTTTACATAGACATAATCTTCCTTTGGGTAAGTGCCAAGACCCACAGTTATTAGATGACATTATTAAGGGAGTATGAGAAATCATCACTTGTCTTCCACAAGGCTGCATGTGCCTTTCTGCGTCCCCTCTAGCCTGGAACTTCTCTTGCTCCTTCATCAGCATTCAAAGTTGTCAGAGTCCTGGATTTTGGCCTTGTAATCGGTGTATAGGCGATCTCACAGCTGTTTGAATCTTCAGTCCCCCAGTGCTGTTGCATGTGGAACACCTTCTTATATTTCCATCTATGTATACCTCTTTGGCAAGATGTCTGTTGGATCTTCCACCAATTTTTAAAAACAGTTTGGACTTTTTTCCCCTTATATTGATCTTTTTAAGAGTCCATTGCATATTGTGGACAACAGTCTTTTATCATATATGAATTTTGCAAGTATTTAGTTTGCAGCCTAGCCAGGCAGCAGTGGCACATGCCTTTAATGCCAACACTTAGGAGGCAGAGGCAGACAGATCTTTGAGTTTGAGGCCAGCCTGGTCTACAGAGCAAGTTCCGGGGCAGCCAGGGTTGCATAGAGAAACCCTGCCTCACGAAACAAAAAACAAAAAACAAAAAAATTACAGCCTATTCTGTCTATGTTTTCATACTCTTTTTTTTAATAATTTATTTTTTATTTCTTCAAGTTACATCTCAATCACAATCCCCTCCCTACTCCCCCCTCCAGTCCCACCCTTCCACCCTGCTCCCCCTCAACCCCCCATCCTCTTCCCTTCTTTTTTTTTTTTTTTGTAGTTTAAGGTATTTCTTCCCCCCCCCCAACAGCTCTCCCTTTCAGTCCAACAAACGGCTCTTTTTCTTATAACTATAAATACAATACAAAACAACAGAAATAAATAGGCCACAATTATAAGAGTTATATAGCTTAGCATACATTCCCAATGTCCAGTCCATATGTATTTGGCACCTGACTTTAACATTCTACTATCTAACCATCTCCATGAGTTTAAAGTTCTATATCTAACCCAGCTTTCATACTAACTTGCCTCACAATTTTAAGAATATCTTCTTAGATCCAGAACACCCTCTTGATTCCTAAACAACTCAAAATTTAACTATGAGACTCTAGCTATCTATTCTTCAACCACCTCAGAGACCTGAGAGGGATAAATATATCTGATTATATAGGAAGTGCAGGGCCTGCAGCTTCCAAAACTAAGAAATGACATACCAGTGGCTGTCTGGACAGTTCCCATTTTCTCTCCATATATTACAGCATCAATCTTCAGCCATTTGGCCCCATTTCTTTGACAGACATTGATTGTAGAGCAGGAATTATGAAGGACTTACCTACCCTGTCTTGGCAGAGCTAGGTTGTCGACTTACCTGTTTCCAAGTTTTGTCCTTTTTGGACAGAAGTCTGTCTACAGTTGAAGCAAGGGGGTTTTCTTGCCAAGAGAAAGGCTTACCACCAATTCAATCATCTCCCACTGGAGATTCTTTGATGCTCATCTTCTACTTGGAGTAGAATAGGGGGTGCTGTCAGGAGCTGACATGTCTCGATATCAAAAAATCTTAAGTTAAGAAAACATCTTTGCAGGCTGGAGAGATGGCTCAGCGGTTAAGAGCACTAGCTGCTCTTCCAGAGGTCATGAGTTCAATTCCCAGCAACCACATGGTGGCTCACAACCATCCATAATGAAATCTGGTGCCCTATTCTGGCCTGCAGATATACCTGCAGACAGAACACTGTATACATAATAAATTAATCTTTAAAAAAAAAAGAAAACATCTTTGGATGCCATATTCTGCAGATCTCTTGAGGTTTTTGAAGATACCCTATCTATCTTTTATATTTAGATAAGCAAATATTGCTTGTCTCTTAGCAACTTGATTTCTGAGTAGCTTAGAAAATAACTGTGATAGACTGTCATAGTAACTAACAAAATGACACGTTTGCATGACTATTAGTTTCCATTTCTTAATTATCCTAAACAGTTTATGACAGTTGGTAGCAAGAGGCCAAAACTTGACATTTCATTTTTAAGCATTACTAGGAACAATACCTTTAAGAAGTGTTACCCTTAATTTTGTGTCAATATATAAAGATCAATGCCAATGTGGCCAAATATAATCTTAATTTTGTATCAATATACAAAGATCAATATCAATGTAGCCCTATACAATCTTAATTTTGCATTAATATACAATGATCAATACCAATTTAGCCAAATATAATAATAATTTTGTATCAGTATACAAAGGTATAAGGCCATATTCAATAATCTGTCCTTTTATCTTGATCTTTCCTATACTATGTCTATGTCCCATTTTTCTCAAGTCTGTTCAATCTTACATAGGAGAGAAAGAAGGATACAGAAAGAAAAAGAGAGAAGTCCCTGGGTCTAACCTCCAAAACCCATTTAACAAGACCATTTAACAGCTTGTAGTCTTTTCCCTTAAATAACAAAATTTTCTATTATCTATCAAATAATCAAAGGGGGGAAAACCCTCCCCACCTTCTGGGGATGGGACGTTGTTCTCTTAAAATGACTTCCTACTTATTTGGGACGTAGTAAACCTGTTTGGGGCCCAAATAAGAATGGAAAAATGGTTAAAAATGTTAATAGAATCATTTGATGTTCAGTCCTTTTGTGCTCAGCTATTTAGATGTCCTAAGAAGTTCATAGACAGAAGCTGATCTTCAGGGCTTTACTGAAGTTCTGGCTAGAGCAGTCTGTGGAGCTGAACGATCTTAGCGATTTTGAGTTGTTGTGGTTGTAGACTTTTGAGGAAATTGCTATTGAGGAAGTCGGCAAGGCTGGATCATCTGGGCCACTCGTCTTCTTTGGTGTCTGATCTGTTTTCTGCTGAGGTTTCCGTTGTCCAGTTGTCCCTGGATTCCTTGAATGGATGCTTTAAATCTCCTGGAAAGATAAGAACAGAGCCCTGCCCTAATCCTAACTCTGGGACAATTTTCATACTCTTTACAGTGTTTTACAGAGCAGAAATCTTTAATTCTGATAAAATTTAGCTTCTTGATGATTTCCTCCAAGGGTCATGTATTTGGAGTTATGTATAAAAAGCAATTGCAAAACTGAAGGTCATCCAGATTTGCTCTTAGGGGTCTTACTATTTTGAGCATTACATTTAAGACAGGGGTTCCTATGAGTTGATTTCCGTGAAGGTAGCAAAGTCTGTCCCTAAATTCATTTTCTTGCATGTAGTTGTTGAGTATTTTCAGTATCAATTCTGTTTGGTTCTATTCCTTTGTCCAACTACAGACTATAAGTCTGGACTGGGTAATCTTGGTTTGTCTATTATTTTACCAGTATCACATTATCTAGAATGCTACAGCTGTTTATACATCCTGTGATCGTGTAGTATTTGTCTGACAGTTTTGTTTCTCTGATTTTCCTTTGTTTGTAATGAAACAGGGTCTCACTATGAAGCCCTGGCCACCCTCAAACTCAATGTCCTCCTGGTACACCCTCAAATGCCAGAATTACAGGCATGGGCCACAACTCTCTTAATCGTCCTCCAGCTTTGTCCTTCAATACCGTGTTGGCTAGTCTGGATCTTGTTAAAGTAACTTTTAATCGCCTGAAGTAATTGTCATCTTGGAAGCTGGTTACGTCATGTCCACAGTCAAGAATCCATGCTTACCTTGCTTTCTTCATTCTATACAGTCTGGGGGTGCTAATTCCGGGGGTGGAACCCCAAGTGTGTGGTTTCCCATCTCAATCAGTGTTATCCAAATGCTGCCCCACAGCCATGCCAAGAAGGTAACTTATCTTAGAGAAACCCTCCCAGGCGTGCCAGGAGGCTTGTCTCCTAGGCAATTCTAGATCCTGTCAGCTTGGCAACTAACACTAACTTCACAGTAGTCAAGAACAGTATAAAGCAGTGCTTCTCAGCCTTCCTAATGATGTGACCCTTTAATACAGTTCCTCACATTGTGGTGTCCCCAAGCCATAAAATTATGTTCATTGCTACTTTGTAACTGTAATTTTGCTACTGTTATGAATTGTAAAGTAAGTACCTGTGTTTTCCAACTGGTCTTAGGTTACCCCAGTGAAAGGGTTGTTCAACTCCCAAAGGGGTCACAACCCATAAGTTGAGAACCTCTGGTATAAAGGAGGGAGGGAAGGAAAACAAAGGGAGGACAGGATGGGAAAAGAAGAGGGAGGGTTGGTGACAGGGTAAAAGATAGGTAAGTTGGGGGAATTCTTGCTTTTGCTTTATTATTTTGTTTTACTCATGTATGAAGAGCTCAAATATCCAGTCAATCCATTTAGTGTTACACTTCCTCCCACCACACAAAACAAAGACAAGCCATCAATATTATAAAAGTGGTTTTTAATAAAAATGAAAAGGGTAGAAAACCACTGCTTATTTTATTTATTCATTGACTTAACATTGATGTCTTCTCTTTCTCCCAAATGTCTTGAGTGCCTCTGGGATTAAAAACAAAATCCAAACTCCCCTTAAAGTTGTCTAATGCTTCCTTCTAAATTTCTAGATAAACATGTTGTTGCAAACATAAAACATCCTCCTGAACCCAGGAACACTGTGGAAGCCTTAACCCCCAGGACAGCTGCATTGGGAACTGGCCCTCTCAGGAAGAAGCAATTAAGGTTAAATGAGGTTGTGCAGTAGGATTGGTCTCAGGGAATTAATCCCCTTCCCAGAAAAGACTCCCAGAACTTCTGCTCACTTCTGCTCTCTTTCTCCCAGGCTTCTTCAGAGGTCTGTCCCACCCCAACCACCCCCACCACCACCACCTTCTGAGAGGGCAAAGCAGTTTCCCAAGCCAGATAGAGAGCCTGACAAGATCCTGACCTGCAATGTGAAGCCTTCAGAATGATGAGAAAAGAAATTTCTTTCTTTAAGCAACTCAGTCTGTGGTATCTTGTTAAGGCAGCATGAGCTGATGAACACAGGCAATGGTCTAAATTTAAGAACTGGAGAGTATTAGGAATTGGCTGAGATGGCTCATGCCTTTAATCCCAGCACTCAGGAGGCAAAGGCAGGCTGATCTCTGAGTTCAAGGCGCCTGGTCTATAGAGTGAGTTCTAAGACAGTCAGGTATACACAGAGAAACCCAGTGTTGGAAAAACCAAAAAATAAAAACCTGGAGATTGTTATCTACTGCTTATACACACATGTTAGAACATTTGCAAAACAATAGCTACAAATACAGATCAACTGATTCATTAAGCTAATTAAATTATATTGATTGAGTCCTCAATTGAGTAAGGGGGGCTAAGCATCCCTGTCTTTATGGACTGAATAATAAATGATGTTTGGAGTAGAAAACATATACATGTGCCCACAATAAGTGACAATGACAAACAAATAGTGTGGGAAATAGAAGCCACATTGGGTTAAGAAAAGAAAGACATGTTCTTTGTTCATTTTATATTTTGCTTGCTGCCTTGTGAAATTATAGTATTTAGATGTAATAAATTCAAGAAATCTATGCAGTCAGGCCAAAATCCTTCAATTCTGCACCTAAAACAGTTAATTAATTCATCCAAGCGTTTGTTACTCATAGAAGCAAAATACCAGCTTAATTAAGTCAATCGGGGTTACATAATAAGAAAAGAGCTTTCTTTCTTCTTTTTATTTATTTATTTTTTTCTTTTTAGAGAATCTGAAGTTCAGGAATGCTGTTCATTAAGAATGGCTTACATAATACTGAAGCAAAAAATATCCTCTGTAGCCCAGGGTGGCCTGAAACATATTATTGAGGTCCAAGGTGACCTCCGACTCACAGCAGCCCTCCTACGTCAGCTGCCAAGGGTTAGAATCACAGGCATAGGCCACTGTACCCAGCTTTAGGAATAAAAGGCTAACATGTTTTATTCTGCTGGTTGGCTATAACGGTTAGATAGTTCTGAATGTCCTAAAAAATTCTCACAATGTAAGCAGAATATCGAGTACTTATAACAAAAGCATACTTTTTAATAAATTTATTAAAATTTTAATAAATTTATTTATATATTTAATAAATAAACATACCACACTTTCATGTAGTGGCATTGGTCAGATAACTGAAATTATACTTTTGGTACCAGAAATTTTTATGTTTGTGGAAATTCCTATAGTTAGAAAAAGAAATAAAAAGCTTTTTTTTTAAGCCATCTGTCAAGTTTGTTATAAAAGCAACTCCTACTTCTGGGGCTCCTAGGGTTCACTCTTGTTCTATTTGGACATGATCACCCAAACAGTGTGTTCAAATAAAAATTGCATGAGGGTTCTTGCTGCCATTGACCTCTTCAGGCCCATTGCTTCCAAAGCACTTCCCATGTTGAAGCTGAACATGCTTCTCTTTGTTCCTTCAATACATTTGGCTCTTTCAGGCCAAGGATCTTCCTCTATATTTGCTCTCCTCTGCTTCTCTTTGTCTGCCTGGCCAACCCCTGCACATGCACCTCCCTTATCCTTCATTTGAAAGCAAGCTGCCATTGAGCTCCCCTTGGGCCTCTACTGGAGCGCCACCTTCTTTGACACACATGCTGGGAAAACACCCTTACACAAAATATAAAACTAAATGAACCTGTTTAAAAGTTGGTGAGGATACAGGATAATACAGTCCTTGGATTCCTGTAATGTCAAATCCCTGTTAGGTGCTTACTGTGTTCCAATCCTCAGGCTACTAGAGATGGAGCAACGAAGAAAGAAAAAAATTGTCCCAAGCTCACCAGGAAACTTAGGTTTTAATAAAGAAAACAAACAATATACAAAGAAAACTAAAAGTTAACTAAAACACCAATTGATAGGTAAGTCTGAATTAGGGAGAGAATTTAAAAAAAAAAAAAGCCTGTCTTGGATAGTGATGGCTGAGCAGAGGCCTGAAAGAAGGGACCAGTTAACAAGAAAATCTTGAAGAAAAACCTCCCAGACAAACAAAACCACAGATATTAAGTGTCTGGAGCAAGAAAGTAGAGTGCTTCTCTGGCAAGTACCAAGAAAAATGTGGAGCACAGACAGGGGAAAGACAGGGCCAGATCCTCCCATCCTGGAGAACAGGAGAGGGCTTCTTCATTGCTTTCTAGAAGCCATGGCAACCAATAGACTTTAGCTAAGAGCAGATGATGTTTGCAAAGAACACCCTGACTGCTACATGAAGGATATTTGAAGCAGAGTGGGGGGGGGGGAGAAAACTGACCCTCTGGACTGAAACGCTGGAAGTCGAGATTCGAGATGACGTACAAATGGAAACCATTCAAATTGGATGGATGTGGGAGCAAGGCTGGGGGTGCAGTGTGTTCTCTTTGGTCTTTCTTTAGATAGGGTCTCAGTCAGCTAGTCTTGGATGTGGGATCCTCCTACTCGGCCTCCAGATGCTGGGATGGATGATAGGTATGCAACATCATGCATAGCAAAAGTCTTTATCTCATCTTATCTCGTCTGTTGCCCCAACTCCTTAGTCGACTCCTGCTTCTTCATCAGCAGGGTACACCAAGTTGAGTCTTCCTTCCCCTTGAATCACTTCCTCTCCATGGTGTTGGAGCACTGGCAACTTCCTGGTTCTCCTCCTACCTTCGGGACCTCTTAGTCTCCTCGGGTTACTATTTGCTTCTCCTTGTCAGTGTTGGAACATCCCTTGTCTCTGTCCTTTGCTCTCTTCCTCATCTACACTCACTTCCTTGGCTAGTCTATCAATCATCATGATTGAAGCATCATTAATGGGTTGAGAATCCCAAGTGTGTTTCTCTTCTGACATCCAGCCCTGCCTGGATGTTGAGTTACAATCACAATATCTCTAAAATAAAACACTCCGTTTTATTTCCTCCTACTTAAACCTGCTCTTCCCACTGTCACAGTGCTACTCTGGCTTTTTCACAGTTGTCATTCATTGTCCCTGAGGAGACCACTCTACAAAGAAATTCTTTTACATTTTCTCCAGGCCTCCTTGACTTTTCTGTTCTTTCTCTTTCTTTCTTTTGTTCTTTTGTTCTTTCTTTCTCCCCTTCATATTCTTTCTCTTCCTCCTTCTTGTCTTTTTTAAATTTTTTTTGTTTTTCAAGACAGGGTTTCTCTGTGTAGTCCTGGCCATCCTATGAACTCGCTTCGTAGACCAGGCTGGCCTTGAACTCACAGAGATCCACCTGCCTCTGCCTCCTGAATTATGGGAATAAAGGCGTGCACCACCATGCCTGACTTCCTCCTCAACTTTCTAAAGCAAGAAAAAATAAGGTACTTTTCCTGGTTTCCTCTATCCATGCTTCCTGACACCCCATTTCCAATTGCAGCACTCACCAGATACCTTTTTGTCCTATCCCCTGCCTTACTCTTCTCTCTAGTACTCTTCTTGTAAAATGCCGCTGCTGTGGTTCTCCCCTACACTCAGTGGATGCAGAGTGAGACCTCCTAATAGATGTATGAAGAGACAATTAGCACTGAACATTATACATACTATATTTTCTTCTATTCACAGAGAGAGAGAGAGAGAGCCATCCATATTCTCTAGTTTGCTTTCTGTTGCTGTGATAATCACCATGACCAAAGTAATTTAGGGAGGGAAGGGTTTATTTCATCTTGTGGGTTACAGTCTACGACCAAGGGAAACCAGGGCAGGATCTCAAAGCAGGAACCTGGAGGCAGGAACTGAAGCAGAAGCCTCGGAGGAACAATGCTTACTGGATTGTTTCCTCTGGATTGCTTAGCTATTTTCGTTATACAACCAGTGCCACCTGCCTGCTCAGGATAGACCGGGCCCTCCCATATCAATCAGCAATCAATAAAATGTCCCGGAGACATGCCACAAGGCCAATCTGATGGAAGCAATTCCTCAACTGAGGTTCTTTCTTCCAAAGAGTGTTGGGTTGACAACCAAGTTTAGCCACCACACAACAAAGTCTCCCTTATGTAGTAGGGATAATAAGAGATGAGCCATACTAGGGTGGAACGAGCATAGCAAACTATATAAAAGTTATATGAATATGGTGACTCTCGAGCATCTAACTGTACTGGCCACCTGAACATGCATTTTCCTCCTTTCCTTGTTGAAACTTTTTTTTTTTCCATTTACACAAGGATTTTACACCTCCTTAGTATATCTGCCTCCTCAGCATCATTACTCTTGTGCTTCGTGATTGTTAGTAAATAAAATAAGAGTTAAGTTAGCACTAATCCTGAATTACCACGACATAGGTCAATCTGATAGCCAAGATGGCTAACAATGGCCCAGTGAAGACCACAATGTAGGTGTGCTGGATAAAGGGGTGACTGAAATCCTGAGTGGGATAGAGCAGGGCAGAGCAAGATTTCATCAGGCTGCTCAGAGGGATTATAAACAATGTCAACTATTTGTTTCTGGAATTTTCCACTTAAGGTTTTCATAGCGTTTGACCACAGGTAAGTGAAACTAAGAAAAACAACCCCCCCCAAAAAAAACCCAAAAACAAAGGAGATAAGGGGATGGTGGGAATGCTGTGTCCCATGTTTGTTTACTGCAAGACTATACTTATAATTTAGGGGAGAACTTGATGTCTTCCTAGTTTTGAGAAAAATACCTCTCAAAGATGTATATACTAAGTGCTCAACAAATTGTTAAGATTTACTTGAATAGTAAACATGTTAAAGCTGTGTGTTCATATTAAATGCATGACCAAAACGTGTAAGTTAAAATTATTCACCAGAAAAGAAAATTATTCACCAGTCTAATATTCCCAGTATTCTTTGCCATTTGTCTATATATCCTAACTACTTATTTTAGAATGCATTAGACCAGAAAAGATGGTAACATTTACAAAAGCGAATCTTAAAAACAGGTAGTTTTCAGTTCTCAGAAATCAGTTAGTGAAAGAAACAAACAAAAAAGCAATCAGACGCTCAGAAAGAGCCACAGACTCAGGAGGAAAAAGAAGTTTCTGTAATCCTAACAAACTATAAAAAGAGTAAATGCACACGTACACAATTTGATAGACTTGGCTGAGACTTAACTTCAAGGAACTGAGCAACCTCAGAGTTGGTCTTTAGCCTACTTTTGTCCTGTTTTGCGACCTGTGAATGAGCCGAGAGAGGCCAAGAGAAGACACTGAGACCAATCCCGGAGTTAGGAAGTGCTTTTGTGCAGATTTTATTTTTGACCTGAGAAGGAAGCTATGAAACATGGGGCTAAGGATTGTCATAGCGAGGAATGTCCACTTCTCAGCTTGTCCCCGGGGCCCGCCCCTGTCCTGGTCCTCTTGGGCATCTCTCCTTGGCGCCCTCCCCAGCGCCCTGCCTCAGCTTACCACCTCCGATGGAAATCGAGCTTCTGTTCCTCCGAGATGGCTAGAGGCTTCTTCTTCTTCATAAAACCCAACAGCTCCCGAATCTCCTTCTCGCAAGAGGCTAGGAGCGGGTTTCTAGCGTCCAGGGGCCCGTAGAAGGCGGCAGAGGGAAGCGTATCCTTGGGGCAGGACCAGTGCGACAAGCTGTTGGAGGTTGACTTGGACTCCCTGGGCGACTTAAGAACCGCAGTGGAGGTCGGCGGCGGCGTTGGGGGCAGTTGCACAGGCGACACCGATGTATCAGATTCTGAGAAGGAAGAGGAGGAGGAGGAAAGTGAGGAGGAAGAGGAGGAAGAGGGGGCAATGGTGGAGGCGCTGCTGGGGGACAACATGTCTACGAAGAGTTGCGCACGGTAGGGGCTGGTGTACAAGCGGTTGCCAGGCAACGGTCTCATGGCAACCAAGCCACCGGAATGCTTTCCGGAAGCATAGCGGCCCCTGGAGGGCAAGTGAAGCATCCTCAGCCTGGAAAGGCCGGATGCTCCGAAAATGGCTCTTTGGAGAGCCACCTGTAAACAGATACAGGAACACACGACAATCAAATAAATAGACCCATAAATTTAAATTTTTTAAAAAATGTTCGTTTGTTTTGTAACCGCCTGGCACTAGTGTATAATCTATAAATATGTTTCTTTCTGTTTTGTTTGGATGTTTTTATTTGTTGTGAGATTTTGTTTTTAAATTTAGAAGGACCTCCTTATGTAGCCTACACACAAATTCACTATACTTCTGTCCCAGTCTCTTGAGTACTGGGATTACAGACATTCACAACCAAGGCAGCTTGAGAGAGGGTTTTAGACAGAAAATCAATTTTAAAATTACCATCAAAAATTCATACAATATTCTTTTTTTTCCATTTTTACCACCTAATAGTATCCATGGTTACAATAACTAAGATGTATTAGGCATTATTCCAAGCATTTTGAAAGATTGTTTTTCTCATTTAATCATCATGATTTCCTACCTCCTCTCCTATCATATCTCCACTGTTTCTCAGCTTAGGAGAACATAGCTTGATTTTGACCAAAGTCAGAGAATAAAGCACAGTGTCAGGGGACAAATCCTATTTATGTCTTCCATAGCCAGTGTTCATAAGGAATACGCTGTATTGATGAGTCCCCCAAAAGAAGTTTATTAATAAAATTGAAATTAGGAAACTTTCTGACAAGCTGGTTAAGACAAGTACCTGCCACCACATTCTCTTCTCTGTGCAGTTTGAGTTTGTGAATATGGCTTTAATATTTGTGCCTGTAATAATAATCACAATTACATTTATTATTTACTTTCACTTCAACCTTATCCCAAATGTCACTCCTTCAAAATCGATGTGTATTTTATTCGACTTTAACTCTGACATTAACACATTCTAATGGTGTGAAGTGTTAACCCTCCAAATACTTCCGAATTTTTAAACAGGGATATGGGAGTTTTGTTTTGTTTTCATTAATAGACAAACTATAGACAGGGGGGTGATGTTTAACACCAAGAAATGATCTTCTCTTGCATGAGTCAAATGTATTAATTTGGGATTTGAATTTCAGATAGAGGACCTGCTTTTCCTTATAAATTATACAAGGCTGAAAGTTGCCGAAAAACCGGAGATATATGGTAGCTTCTGAAAGTAGGTCTTCAACACTGAAAACTATTACCAATTCCTTCACACTCAAAAATATAGGTGGTAAACTTAGTGCCCACTGAATACTAAGAAGCTCGTTAGGGCCACAGCCTTAACTCTTCCAGCTCTAATCACACTTCTTTCAGGCCCCATGGACCTATACTAATTTGTAAAGCCAGTCTCCTATGTTCTATGCACTGTACCCTAATATTCTTGGAAGGAGGATGGCAGCAAACTCACTAATTGGAGAAAGTAATTATAGATAAAGAACCTTCCAGGCAACCAGGGAAGCACAATTATTAGGAGGTGTGGCCTTGCTGGAGTAAGTATGGCCTTGCTGGAGTAGATGTGGCCTTGCTGGAGGAAGTGTGTCACTGTGGAGGCGGAGTTTGGAGTATCTTACATGCTCAGGCTCTGCCCAGTGTGGAACAGTCTCTTTCTGCTGCCTCCAGCCAAGATGCAGATACTACCCTTGATTCACAATATTTTAGATTCTAGATGAGCAATAAAAATTAAAATTTTAAAGGATGAGTTCGGGTGGGGGAATTTGTCCTTTGAGCTTTTGCCAAAATATATTAATAGACACTTTTTAAAAATTGGCTTGATAAATTCTACCAATTCTCATTTTCCCCTTGTTTTCACGTAGCAACCCTGTCCACTTCAGATCAAAAGCCAGTGCAAATTGCTACTGAGAACAATCTATTGCAATGACGAATAGAAACGGCAGGAGGCAGGATCCAATTATATGGAAGTGGTGAGAGAAGAGGAAAGAACATAAAACCAAGTGGACTTCCTCCAATCCGGCCTCACTTTGGCTGCTATTCACAAATGGCCTTTCTCATGGTGTACAGATTTTGAAGTCACTGGTGAAAAAAAAATGTGACAAACTCAAATGCTTGAATTATGAAACGTTCTGTCTTAGTCATCTTTCGTCCCTGCACACACTTCTGTTAACAATGCCTCACTTGCTGTGGGTTCTGGAAGCCTGTCTGAATATCTAAATGGGTGTCATATTCTGAATCATCATCGTGGACGATGGAAGTTTCCATTTTGTTCCCTTTAAATTGTATTTGAGGGCTTAAAAAATAACATTTTTAGAAATCTTTTCTTCATGTGACAAAATGCAGCCTTTATAATGCCTTTTCTTTTCCCATGTCCTTTTTCCTTATTCTCCATGAAATGAAAGAACAGAGTGAAGCAGCCACCACCAGGGCCAGGCAATGTAAACAGCTTCTTCATAAATAATGCAAATTGCTATTTCTTATAATTAATGCCTTTGCCAGGAACTGTGTCATTATGGAGGCAGTGTTTGAGGTGTCTTATATGTTCAAGCTATGCCCAGTGTGTAACAGCCTTTTTCTGCTGCCTGCAGATCAAGATGCAGAACTCTCAGCTCCTTCTCCAGCACCATGTCTTCCTGCATGCTGCCATGTTTCCGGACATGACAATAATAGACTAAACCTCTGAAACTGTAAGCCAGCCCCAACTAAATGTTTTCCTTTATAAGAACTGCCTTGGTCATGGTGTCTCTTCCCAGCAATAAAATCCTAAAACAAATGCCATATGACCAACTTGATTTTCACCTCAAATAGAAAATTCACTAAATTACATGAGATATTCATGCATTGTAAAAATAGACTTTGCCTAGGGATAAATTTGTTCAATACACTAACATAAGTGGTCTGTCTGAGCACACTGAATCTTCATTAGGCAAAGCTATGGTATTTGGTAGAGTAGGAGTGATAAATTCCTTTTGACCTTACATTAGCTTCAAGATCTGACCCACAAGTCAAGGTACAGATGTACCATGTAGAAATTAAAAATCCCAGTCAACTGCCTGCTGTAAAACCATAAGCACTTGAATCTGGACCCCCCCCCCCCAACACACAAATCAAAGCTGGGTGTGATCACCCAGAAATCTGTACTCTAGGGCTCAGTGGTGGCATCCGGGAGCTCGCTCATGTGCTAGCTTAAGCCAGTCGGGGAGGTATGAGTTCAGTGTCTCAAAAAAATAAGATGGAGAGCAATAATGGAAGGCACTGATTGTCAACCTCTGACCTCTATACCCACGTGGTAAACACTCATACACACGCAAAGCTCAAACTGTGGGACCAGAAAGCATGGTTTGAGTGTTTAGTTCTTGCACTGTATTTAGCTTCACTATGTCTTGTTTAGTTCATCTCTAAGACCTCAGGGTCTGGGGTTCTTTTTTTTTTTTTTTTTTTTTGGTTTTTCGAGACAGGGTTTCTCTGTTTAACAGCTCTGGCTGTCCTGGACTCGCTTTGTAGACCAGGCTGGTCTCGAACTCACAAAGATCCGCCTACCTCTGCCTCCCAAGTGCTGGGATTAAAGGCGTGCGCCACCACCGCCCGGCTGGTCTGGGGTTCTTGTTGCTGTTTTTTTTTTTCTTCCAGAATAAATTACTTAAAACCCCATAAAACAGTACTATGTAAATATTTGCTAATTAGAATTATTTAGTTGCCAATCATGGAAAATTCCTAATCAGAGAAAGAAGTACAAGACCCAGTTTGTGTTCTGTGTGTTTTAGATGGGATTTCACAAGGTTTCTCTTGACTGCCCTGGAACTCACTCTGTAGACCAAACTGGTCTCAAACTCAGAGGTCTGCCCACCTCTGCCTCCTGAGTGTTGGGATTAAAGGGTGGGCCACCAGAGCCCGGCTATTAGAATATTTTTATGGCAGAACAAAAGACAAGACAGAGTGAAACTGTATCTTAAGCAACACAGAATACCATAAGAATTATATCCAGTCAATAGGCAGAGAGAAGAGACCAAACTGGAAACCTGAGGCAGAACCAGGGAAACATAGAACCTAACCACGGAAGCAAAGGGAGAATCAAAGAGTAAGGCATAATTTATATAAGAACCACATTATACTACATGCAATTATAAAAGTAGTAAAAATATTTGCACTGTACTTATGGTCTTAGAAAGGAGCTTATCCTAAAGCCTACAAAAGCAAAAGAGAAACACTGCATAAGTTGAGTACAGTAATATAAATCTTTGGTACCCAAATGAAGGAGTAAAACCAAGCCACCCACTGAGAAATTATGTGTGTGATGCATGACCTATTGTGTGTGCAATTTGTTGATAAATAGCAACTGCAGTCCAGATTGATGGGAAGCCCAAATAAAGGGGCTTCTTGCATAAAATGAACAGGTTTGCTTAATATTGGATGACAGTGGATATCTGGATAGACAATGAAGAGATCAGCAACATTAACCCAGAACTCTGAGTTCATACCTAAAATCCTCCCCAGCAGACATGTAGCTGCAGGTGGTTACATTCGTGCATCTTTCAAATCCATGATGCTTGCACAAATACCTGCAGTTCCAGAGCACAGTGTTGCTTCTAATTCAGTCCTGGGGTAGACAGTTCCAGGCATTCGCACTGTCTCTTTGACCCATCTGACGGTTCTAACTCGGGAGATTAGTGGTCCAATGTTAAGGCTTTTTTGGATCCTGTCTCCCCTTCAACCAAGCTGAACTGTGGAGAATAGGAGACTACTAGTGTATTCAAGCTACACTCAAACACCCACTCCACCTGGCTTCAGCTAAAAGCCTATTAAATGGGGATTCTGCCATTCCTTTGGCATGTGGTCTATTTCTGCTCACTGCAGAACTTGTAATTTCCTGCTCAGGTTGTGCTGAAACCAAACCTTGCTTTTCAGCCAGGAGGCAATCAAGTCTGTTGGGGGTACACCTTCAGGAAAGCAAGCCTAAGCCTGAGAGGCACCTGCTTCAGATTATGTCATTGTATAGCCCCCAAGACAAGCAGAAACTTTTTGTTTAGCAAGTGATTAGGGGTTTTTTTGGCCAGCCTAGAAGGCTCAGAGGAATTCAGGAATTCAGAATTCTCAGACTATGTCTATGGGCCCCACTCTTGGAATACCTGTTATATAATCAGATTTTAGGTACAGCTTTCAGTCAAGTCAAACCAACATTTGCCTCAAGCTGTAATAGACATGGTTTCTCTTTTGAAGCCTACTTTAAATTGTCATCTGTCCTAGAACAATCAGGTCCTTGTAGCTCTCAGATAAAGTAATCCAGTTCTAGAACCCAATCCTGATGATTCCTTTGACTAATCCCACATTACTACTGTGTTAATCTAAGTTTTCCTAAAAGGATGAATCTGAAGAAAAAGCTCACGTGATGCGTTGTTTCTGGTGTGGTTCTACTGAAACTGGACTGAGAGAAATGGATGTAATGAAAACCCAGTCCTGACCGGTGAATCATGAAGACACACAGCCAGTTGTTTAGCCATGGGATATTTCCCACCAAATATGCTATACCTTAGACTATGCAAGAATAGGCAGAAAGTATACCTACTCTCTTCCTCCTGGTCAAGAGTCACCCCTATACTTCCAGCTTGGATCACCTGGCCCCTTAGACAGCTCTTTGTGATATGATGTGTTTGCATTACTTCAACAGCAATGGAAGGAAGCAGAAACGCCAGACAATGGCTTCAGGTAGTACAGCCAAGCAGGCTATTTCAGAGGGCAGTCCCTACAGCAGCTGTTAGAATGTGGAGATGGGAAGATAGATTAAGTGTGAAGACTGTCACTCAGAAAGCTGGATTGCCTGAGGGAAAGCTACCAGTGATAGAGACTCCACGAAGGTGTGGGCAAGATGGGATATCCAAGCAGAGCCTGAGCTATATCTAACATACACTGTCCTTCAATATGAATTGACATATTTGCCTACAACAATCTAGGGCAGAGACATGACAACCAGAGTCTGGCTTCCTAAAAAAACGGTGATGCTATACATAAATAACTACGTGACAAAAACTGACCTTCTGTTTTGAAGTGTTAGAAATGTCTTTTTTTTTTTTTTAGATCAGCTTTGGGTAATGAGAGGCAGGCATGTGTAAAGACACATATATGTAAGATATGGGAAACATACAATATTTTTATCGCTACCGTTAAACATTAGTAATGGTAAAGTGTTAGAAACCTTCTGGCTATGTCAATATGTGTATGTAAGCTAGAGTTTCTCACAGGGTTAAATATGAACCAACATCCTAAAGGAGTGTAGTGGATCTTTATGTTTTGACATGAAAAGATCTCTAGAGCTTTCTTAAAAAAAGAAAGAAAGAAAAAGGGTGTGTGGAACTGGGTTAATATCTATTTATAGGAAATGTCATGGGGATGGAGCCCTGCTAAGATCCCAGTTCTGAGCACTGGCTGCTCTTCCAGAGGACCTGAGTTCTATTTCCAGCACCCGAATGGTGACTCCAATCATCTCTAACTCCAGTTCTAGGACATCTGACACTTTTTCTTTTTTTTAGCTTCCATGGACACCAGATACAAAATGTGGTACATAGACATCTATGCAGATAGAATACCTATACACATTAAAACAAAAACAAAAATATTTTTTAAAAAAGCACCACAAAGTGAAACTACAGTATCTGTGCTTATATGTATATGTTTACGTATGTTATGAGCAAAAAGAGAGATACAGATGAAAACAAAAGTGTTAAGTTCTAAGAAAGGCCACTGAACAAATTATTTAAAATAGCCACACATGGGAGGTAAGGTATCAAATGCAACTTTAGACATTTCTCTACTCTTTTTATTCATTTAACAAAAACTGTCCTGTATTAGTTGTTGAAATAAAAGTTTATTTGAAAATCAAAAGGTAAGGGGATTTGGAGAGATGGTTCAGTGGCTAAGAACACTTGTTGCTCCTACAGAGGGCCAGGGCTTGTTTCCCTGCACCTACATAGCGGCTTGTAGCCATTGACGATTTCAGTGCCAGAGGGTATGGTACCTTCTCCTGACCTGGACCAGTACCAGACAGTACATGACATACATACATATATTTATGCAGATAAAATACTCATATGCATAAAATAAAATAAATCTAAGAAAGAAAAAAAAGAAAACGCTAGAAGTTAAGTTAGAAGACATTATAAAGGTCAGTCTAGTCACAGTTTGATGTCCCTAGAAGATGAGACTACAAAGAGCCTTAATTCTGCATTCTTCATACAGTGCAGGTTTATGTATATTGCTTTCATTGTATGTGTGGGGGAACAATACATTTTTACCTAAAGCATATATTGATGCAGGTACAAGGACACCAATGCCACAAACTTAAAGCAAAAATATTCCCAAGGAGACAAAATTTACACAAACTGCATCACTTTGTAGTGTTTAGAAGCGCATTATAGACCTATTTCCTCTTTGCTCTGTTTACTGAATCAAAAAGGACAGAATGTATTTGAGTCATTCATGCACTCTTAGACTGAGTGCCAAGACTTGTGGTCTACATGGACCTTCAGAATAGGCCCATTTCTTATGTTAAGCACTCCTTAACATCCTTCCCCTCCCCAATTTTCATCCTTAAATTTTAACTTAGAAACTAAAACTCCCAGTTTAGGAAAGAGCAGGAAGTGAAAGGAAAAGCATAAAGATACACACAAGGACGCTGACTTATCTGGAGGAAAAGCTGAAGCACGGTGTGAATGGAAGAACAAGGGAAGGGTCTCAGAATCCAGTCTGTCATCTAATGTTGCATTCAAAGAAATGAGTTCTTCATCTGGCTTCCTGGGTCAGCCAGTGTCAGAACCACAGATGTACAAGCATCTCTATAGTAGAATGCAAAGTTCTTTGGGTATCTTCCCAATCACATATCTGGGTCCTATGGTAGATCTATTTTTAGTGTTTTGAGATGCTTCCACACTGATCTCTCTGTGACTGTATCAGTTGACACTCTTACCAACAGTGAATAAAAAAGATTTTGTCTTTCCCACATCTTGACAATATTTGCTATCATTTCTTTTGTAAATGATGGTCATACTGACTGACTAGTAGTTTTAATTTGTATTTCTCTAATGGCTAAGGATATTGAATACTTTTAACATTATTGGTCAGCTGTTTCTACTTCTTCTGATAATTGTCTATTCAGGTCATTTGCCCATTTATTGATATTCAGCCTTGGCTTTGGGTGTAATTTTTGCAGTTCTTTATGTATTGTAGATGTGACTATGCTACATCAAAGTGTAGCAAAGATTTTCTCCCCCCTATAGTTTTTCTGTTCACTATGTTTCTTTCGCTATCTTCACAATAGCAAGGAAAGAGAAACAGCCTAAATGTCCATCAACAGATAAATGGGTAATGAAAATGAGGTACATACACCCAGTGGAATTTTATCCAGCTGTAAAGAAAAATAGATAGAATTAAAACACCAAATCAAAAGAAGTATCTCATACTCACAAAGACAAATATTTCCTGTCCTCTCTTGTGGGTGGATCTTAGCACCTAAAGGGTTAAATATGTCTGTTTAAATGGGAGAAAGTACGGGGAACTAGAAAGGCCCACAAGATGTGAATAAACAGCCTTTAAGGGAACGTTAACAATGTTGGGGAGGCAACAGACACATGAGATATGAAGAGGAAGGGGGCATTAGTGAGAGAGTAAGTACACAGCAGAAAATGAGGACAAACAAGGGGCAAGAATGCCATCTGGATGGGACGTATACATTTTTCTTGTCATTACTTCTTCAGTACTGTATTTACACAACAATTACATTTGATTAGGCATTATAAATAAAAATAAAATAAAATGCAGAATAGAAAACTCTAGTATAATGGTTTCCAAGCCTTTCTATCATAATGCACAGTAAACAATACAGAATATATTGACTGTACATTTTTGGTTCTTATAATTAAGACAATGTCAACTACCACTGATATTCTTAGCAGATTGCCTCCCTGAATTCTACAGACTCCCACAGGTTTTGGATTGCCATTTTCCTTTGAAAACTAAGTAATAATGTCTTAGTTTGGGTTTTCATTGCTGTGAAGAGAAACCATGACCAAAGCTACTCTTACAAATGAAAACATATAATTGGGGCTGGCTTATGGTCTCAGAGGTTTAGTCCATCGTCATCATGGCAGGAAGCATGGCAGTGTGCAGGCAGACATGGTGCTGGAGGAGCCAAGAGTTCTACACCTTGATCCAGAGGCAGCCAGGAGGAGACTGGATTCCACACTGGGCAGAACTGGAGCATAGGAGACCTCAAAGCCCACCCCCACAGTGACACACTTCCTCCAACAAGGCCACACCTACTCTAACAAGGCCACACCTCCTAATAGTGCCACTCCCTATGGGCCAAGTGTTCAAACACATGAGTCTATTCGGCCATTCCTATTCAAACCACCACACTTAACTAGCTCCTCTTTCTTCTGCAGACCCTTAGTAAGACCAACCAACAGTAACCAGTACATGCTGTCTGTTCCTCAACCCCTCACCTAAAGCTCAAAGTTTTTCAGTATAATTTTTTTCCAAGTTTCTGAAGGTCACAATTTTACCAAATAATTCATCACAAAATACAGGCGTTGCCAGCTCCGCAGGTTTCAGTAGCAATCTCCTCACAGCCTATTATCTATCTCTGTAAAACATATTTTAAGATCTTTGTGTAGCAACATCCAATTCTAGGGAAAACCACTATGAGTATGCTTTACATATATTATGGCAGGCTAACAAATAATCTTGTCTCATGCTTAGAAGAACTGAGTCCTTGTTTCCATTAGTGTACTGAGTTTCCATTCCACACATGATCCTCTCTGTGGGTCCCAAGCTTAAAGAACAAGTCATATACGTTACACTTTGAGTCTTACAACAGAGGAGAAAGGCTGATTAAAGAACCATTTAGTAGATACTTGCCTTTTTTTTTTTTTTTTTTGAGACAGGAGTTCATTGTGTAGCCCTGGCTGGCCTGGAACTCACTTTGTAGACCAGGCCGACCTTGAACTCACAAAGATCAGCCTGTCTTGGCCTCTGGAGTGCTGGAGTTAAAGACCTGTGCCATCACACTGGGCCCATTCATTAGATCTTAATGCTATACCCCTGAAGTGGTACCCACCACTTCCACTCGTAGTTCCCTCACTATAGCAACTTTCACATGGTCCTGGTTGCATGCAGGGGGTCAGAAAACATAATCTCCCTAAGGGGCAAGCAAGTACATTTTTAATCTAATGGAGCTGTTTAAATTTATTACAATTCAAATACAACATTCATCTTTCTCTAACCTAGTCCATTTTTTTTCTATCACAGAAAAAAAAATTGATGCTATTAGTAGGGGCACCAGAATTCTCATAATAGAAGGTCAGTGTGGCACAGGTAGGAAGGGTGAGCTCAGAGGGGAGTTTAGCCAGTCACATGGGTTTTATTTACACTGTACATTCATTTTTTGCCTTGATGGATTTGATTGACATGATGAAATAGCTAAGGCCCCCTCAAATCCCCCTTTGATCCTGTCACTGGATACCAATATTGTATAGTCACTAAACAAGAAACTGAGTTTCACTGAGTCCTTCTATCCCAATTCTGGTCCCAGAATCTACATTTGTAATGTTCCTTAAGGCAGTCACCAGCCATATGCAACTGCTGACCACTGAAACAGCCAGCCTCCAGTGACTTTTCTACATAGCTGTCTCCGTGAAGTCTACAAGTGACTAGTCTACACCAAGATATACTATATGTGTAAAATACATGACAAACTTTCAAGGGTTTATACCAAAAATCATGTCTAATAAACCTTTACAATGATGACTTTTTTGAAATGATAACACTTTGCATATGTTGGAGTAAATGAAATATATTATCAAATTTAATTCCCCTTGCTTATTTTTAACTTTTTGATGTAGCCACTAGATCACATGATATTTCTACAGCTCAACACCAATAGGCTGCTTTTTCCTCTCTATTTTTAGAATACTAGTCTTAGCCCAGGCCTTTCATGGCATGGTTCTACAGATTCATTCTTGATAATTCAGGCCCTTGATTTAGATGGGGGGGGTGGTTGTCTCCCTGGAATTTTACTAAAGCTCTAAGGATATGGACATAATTTTAAGAGAGTTTTCACATCTTCCACTTTTTTATTCTCCATGTTTCTCTGCTTTCAGTTTACCCCCAGTCAAATCTGTCTCCTCTGTCCTCCATTCTCCATTGTTTATATTCTCTCAAAAAGACAAAGGCATCTAAGATCTTGCTGTGAGTCATTGATGAAACAATCAAATAATTCCTGTATGCAAGTAACATAATAGGGTTTCTGCCCATCAGGATTTGCTGCCAGTAGATTATTCATAGCATACTACACATCTGCTTTTAAATACATAGAATCAGTTTTCAGTTTTGCTATTATGTAAGCTTCTTCCACTGAATTTTATAAAATTTTATTGAAGGGAGAGAGGCAGGTTCAATTTTCATTATCATTGTGGTATTCTTTGACAAGACTTGTCTCCTTTTAGGTCTCAAAAAATGTTTTTGCCTCCCCAAGTCATTTACATGCTTGTTTTTAAGTATTGCTGAAAGAGTCATTTTAAATAGTGTTTCAGTATCAAAAAAAAAAAGACAGAAAGAAAAAGAAAACAAGGAAGAAATACTAATATTTAATTATTAAACGCATAAGTAAGCAGATATGCACACATCATTTGTTTGCATTAGTGATTGCTACCTATTGGTTCTTTGATTGTGATTGCCATAAGTTGTCACCCAATTTATTCTCCAGACCACACCAGGATGGTCAAAAGGACTATAGGAGAATAGCAAAAGATGTGGACTCATGGGCCCCAAGACAGAGTGACCAATTCAACACCTGGAAGGAATGATACCTTAAAAATTCAGTCAGCCTCCCTGTGAATCAACTTCCTCATCTGTAAGCTGTGACTAATAGGAAATCCACCATATAGATGTACCTTAGTCACTTCTCTACCACTGCGAGGAAACACCTTATCAAAGCAACCTGAGGGGGAAGGGTTTGAACTTCCACCTCCACATCATAGCCCATCATTCAAGGGAGTCAGGACAGGAACTCAAACACAGAAGGAACCTGGAGCCAGGAGCTAATGCAGAGGCCATGGAGGACTGCTGCTTACTGGTTTGATCAGCCTGCTTTCTTATTGAACCCAGGACCATCAGCCCAAGGATGACATGACCCACTGTGGGCTAGCCCCTCCCCAACCCATTACTCTACAGCTGGACTTTATGAAGGCATTTTCTCAATTGAGGTTCCCTGTTTTCAGATGACTCTAGCTTGTGTCAAGTTCACATAAAACTAGCCAGTACAATTGATCCCTTGTCAACTTGACACACAAGCACATCACTGTTAAGCTACAGCCTTTCTTTTCTTGTTTATCTCCAAGATCACCCATTAATATTGACATCACTATATAAAACATTTTCAAACTTAAAAATGTTGCACAAGTCTTACAAATCCAAACACTTTAAAAACTCACTCTTTTAAAACCCAAAGTCTCCTCTCAACGGTGGGCTTCTACAAAATAAAAAAAAAAATAAGCTAAATACTTGCTTATGATGAGAGGGGATAGCCAGGGCACAGCCACAAACTGAACAAAGTGTAAAACCAATGTCAACTGTGTGATTACCTCAGGATCCAATGCCTGGTCTCTTCCAGAGGGCTTGAGCCACTCCCTGAGTTCCACTGTCTGTAGCACATAGAGATTGTCCCCTAAGCTCCAGCAGTCTCCACTCCATAGCAGTAGCTGTATTTGGCAATTGTCCCGTGGTACCAGCATCTCCAGAATGCTGGGGTCCCTTCTCCCAACTGGGCTGCACCTTCACCAGCAGCCTCTCCTTGGCTCTCTTTAGGGACTCCGGTCCCTTCATCCAGGGTCAAGCTTCCACTGTTCTCCATGAAACTTTTCAAACCCAGTACCCCTTGGTACTACTAAGTTCAGCTGCCAGAGCAAGTACAACCTTGACCACCTCTGGGTCACACCTTCTGTGTGCTGACTGTAAGGAAACACTTCACAGGAGACTTCACCTCTACAATGCTGCTCTCTTCTAATCCCTCAGCTCTAATTGCCTGGACCCGAGACAACCAGCATTAATTGTCCCGGTAAAGCAAAGGATTTACTTCTCTTTTGTTTTTGTTTTGTTGTGTTGTTTTAAACTTTTTATTGATTCTTTGTGAGTTTCACATAGTGCAACTTATTCCCATTCATCTCCTGTCCCTTTGTATCAACCCTCCAACCTTACAACTTTTCCTCCCAAAACAAGACAGAAAATAAAAAAGAAAAACAAATAAACACAAAACATCTCACTGTGGAAGCTGCGGTGTGTCACAGTGTATCACACAGTGCACCCTTTTGTCCAAGCATCTTCCCTTGCAAATGTTCATTCCAATGAATTATTGGTCTGGTTGAGGCCTCTGGCTTCTGTTACATTATCTATACTGGATCCTTACTGAGACTCCTCTAGGATATCCTGTTGCTGCACTGTATCATGGGTATTCTGCAGCTTTGGATCTGCAGGACCAGCTTCTTCACCCACTCCAGCGGTTGATAGATGGAGTACATATTGAGGTGGGCCAACTCAAAGTCCTGGATCTGGACCTGGGTGGTAGCTGAGTTGGTCAGCTTGCCAGCTCTCTCACACCAACATAACTAGGGCAAGCTCTCCAGCACTGCTCTGGCTAGCTTATCCAAGTTCTGTGGCAGGTAAGGTACAAGGCCAGCACCACTGTGCTGCCCAAGCAAGGTGCAGGGCCTGCTTTCTCCAGTGCTACAGCACTCAAGAGGTGGGGCCAACTCTCCCGAGTGCCACAGCCAGTGAGGGGCAGGCTAGCTCTGCATAGCCCTTGGACATCAACGTAGTCCCAGGACATCAATATAGACCCCTGCTGTTACAGGGCCATGGACCCAGACTTGGCCCTCTGTGGAAATTAAATTACAATGGGCGCTATTTGTAGAAATAATTAATTAAATAATTAACCAGTATTTAAGTTATATGTAATTGGTTCAGCGGTTGTTAATCCTTAACCTACCACTATAAATGAGTACACAGAGAGACACCACATGGATTTTACCAAAACTTGGCCTGGATTGAGCAATCTTAGCTCATCTAAGCTAGCTCATAATTCCATTACCCAAATATGACCCCATATATACATATGTCCCTTTAGAATGCAATTCTCCATGCTATGCTAATGTTCCTGGCCATGTGGAGTGACATTCTTTTTTTTTTCTAACCCATGGCATGTGTCCTCCTTCCTTCACCAGCTGCTTGTCTTGGAGGCTTCTATTACCCAAGATGCTCTCTGTCTCAGAAGCCTGTGCACCTTAGTCCTGCCTACCTCTGTCTTTGCCCAATCTCAGGCCTCAGCATTTATTCAACCAATCAGAGGCAATGATTAGAAACCAAAGTAACAGACACCGGACAGGACCAATTAATTAACAATTAGAACACATAACATCACCCCATCATCCCTCAGGCCAGGACATAATCATGGCCTCAGGTGGTAGGGTGGGCTACTCACATCAGGATGTTCCTCACCACCCTCCTGTCTCCAGTTCCACCTCTCTTCATGGTGCTCAAATGGTTTCATAACTCTTTCTCTCCCATATTTCTACCACATGCTTGTTCATCATAGTGCTGCCCATGGTGGGCAGGCCTCTGGGTGTCTTCCACTCAGTTGTCTCTTGTTAGTCTCTGTCGATTACTCAGCCCCAGGTGACTGGAACCACAGAGTTTTAGTTCAAAAGAGCAAATAGCTCCATAGAGTTTCAACTTCCCTCTGAACTTCACAAGGCAGGCCTCCATCATCTGCACTACTCTCACTATTATTACCTTCCAAGCTCCCACACACAACAGCTCAACCAAACTTTGAACACTCCATAACTTTTCTAACCCAGAGTTCCAAAGTCCTTCCATAGTCCTTCAAAAGACACATGGTCAGGTTTGTCAAAGCAATCCCCCAGAATCCTGGTACAAATTTATCATATTTACTTTTCTACTGCTGTGATTGAACACCAAAAGCAACTTGGACAGGAAAAAGTGTAGGTGTTACAACTCTGACGGGAAAGGTATCCTGGTAGTTGGAAGCCAGGGACTACCATAGAGTCACACTACACAACAAACCTCACACAAGAGATTTATTGGGAAAGACACAAAGGGATGAATGCTCTGCTTGGGAGAGAAGCAGCAAAGAACTGAAGAGGAGGATAAGGAAGAGAAGGTGGAGGAGAAGGTGGAGGAAGAGGAGATGGAGGTGGTGGAGGAGGAGATGGTGGAGGTGGTGGAGGTGGTGGAGGTGGTGGTGGAGGAGGAGGAGGAGGAGGAGGAGGAGGAGGTATTTATAAAGGATTTCTTGAAGGGTGGAGTTTCCCAGGGAAGCCTGGGATTGGTGGGATTTTGTAGCCTGATGTTGGAGCAAGCTTGGGGATTGGTGAGATTCTTCAGCCTGATCTTGAGCTTTCTGGTGGTGGTATGGTGGTGGTGGTGGTGGTGTTAGATAGAGTTTGGCCACCTAATCTCAAGGGGCTGGAAACAGGTGTTAGAGCCTTTAGGGTAGTCTGGGGGTGGGGTCTGGCCTCTTGTGTAACTCTAGGGGCTTACAAAGGGTTTATTTGGTTTCTGCTTTTAAATCATAGTCCCTCACTGAAAGAAATCAGAGCAGGAATTCAAACAGGGCAGGAACCTGGAGGCAGGAGCTGATGCAGAGGCCATGGAAGAATATTACCTACTGGTTTTCTCATTATGCCTTACTCTGTAGGGGTTAGATAAATTAGATTTAGAAAATATATAGGAGTTTCTGATACTGTCTCTTAATTCGGGACATGAACAGCATTATCAGCATGAAGTCAGGAAAAACAGAAAAGACTCAATAGAACTGAAGAAACAAAGTATCTGGCCTGACATTGTTTTCAGCTGCTAAGTGGGTGGAGCCCAAATTAAGATGAAACAGAGTTCCTCCTATTTAAGGACAGTGCATGGAGCCCAGAAGAAGAAGAGGCCCCTGATGCTAGAGAGCTCCAAGAGTCCTGCTGAAAAAAGTGCTGGCCATCATTTGATGGCCAGATTTCCCTGAAGCAGAAAGAAGCTGGTGAGCAAAGAAAGCCTGAACAAGACACCAAAAGGCCAAGGACTAAACCCTGTGGCTCAACTTTTGCCTGGAGGGGTTTGATCTGTCCGATCAGTGGCCTAGGGGAAACTGTGCCTGGCTTTAAGGACTGAGGCAGAGCAGCTGTGTTCCTGATTCAAAAGAAGTAAGTTGGCCTGCAGACGGCTGGGGTCTCCCACAGAGAAGAAAGCATGAAGCCTTATTTAAGGTGAGACTGCAATAACCAACTTACCCTCACAAACCTACATCTGAGAGATCCAGAAAAAGGACTGCTAAGTGCGTTAAAGAATCTACAACAAAGACTGTGTTCCTGACGACTGAGGACCTGCCCCAGAGACTGTATCATTCTAAAAGGTTATGAAAGTAGTTGTTATAATTATCAATAGGTTTAGTGGATAGGTTAAAGGGGTTGTAGGAATTTATAGGCTTAATAGTTAAGAAATAGTTGGTGTTTGTTATAAGTGAATTTAGTAATAAATAAATAAGAGTTAAATAATAATTTAAAAGATCGGTTACATTACTCAGCCTGCTTTCTTACAGAACCCATAACCACTAGCCCAGGGATGACACCACCCACAATGGGCTGAGCACTCCCCAGTAAATCACCAATCACTAATTAAGAAAATGCCCTGGATACAGCTGGATCTTATGGAGTCATTTTCTCATTTGAGGTTTTCTTTTTTACAGATGACGCTAGCTTGTGTCAAGTTGACATAAAGCATAAAAGCAGCCGGCACAAATGGGATGCGAGAATTTAGTTAATTGAAACAACTGGACTACCTAGAGGGGTGTTTGGCACCAAGCAAGCATGAAGTAAAAAAGAGAACAGGAAAACAAAAGCAAACGGGATGTGATGGTGCACACCTGTAATTCCAGCACTTGGGAAGCTGAGATATGAGTTCCAGGCTGGCCTGGACTACACAATGAAACCTTATAGAAAGGAAGAAAACAGATGAAAGAGTGAAAAAGCAGGGAGAAGGAAGGAAGGAGAGAGGGGAGGAGGGAGGAATGGAAGGAGGGACAGAGAGAAGGAGGAAAAATAGTTTCAAAATAAATATCATGGTCAGGGCAAACTGTTTCATGACTTCAGACCTTCCACCATTATCTGGAAAATCTCTGAGCTTATATGTCAGGCTTCTGATTGTCACTAATCTATGTGTTTTTATGTCACTAATCCTGTGGGGTTTATTGTTTGTTTGTTTGGTTGGTTGGTTTGGTTTGTTTATTTGTTTTTGCTTTTCGAGACAGGGTTTCTCTGTGTAGCCCTGGCTGTCCTAGAACTCACTCTGTAGATCAAGCTGTCCTTGAACTCACAGAGATCCACCTGGCTCTGACTCCCGAATGCTGGCATTAAAGGCGTGGGCCACCATGCCTGGCAATTACAGACAGCTGTGAACTGCCATATGGGTGCTGGGATTTGAACCTGGGTGCTTTGGAAGGGCAGCCAGTGCTCTTAACCACTGATCCATCTCTCCAGCCTTAATCCTGTGTTTTTATAAAGGACAAATAAAAACTGACACTGAACTATCCAAACCCAGATGTCCTAACACCTTTACCTCCTGTGATCTCCCGGTGGCTGGAAGTACAGGGCCACACCCAGTGCCTAATGGGCATGCTTTGCCTATCAAATTGTCATCTAAATATTCATGTTTATGCCTATATATTAGTGGCGCTGTCAGCCTTTTGTCAGCTTCTTGCATTGGGGGATGGTTACTAGAGATATTCATAGCTATTCAAAATACTGAGAACAAGTGACTATCGAATACTCAGCCCTAAATCTATAACATCCTTTTCAAAGATAAGGGAGCATGGTGGAAGAGGAGACAGAAAGAATGTCAGAGTCACAGGGAGAACTAGAGCATTACGAAATAATGCACCACTTCCAGGATGCTATGGTTATGGCAGTCATGAACTCACGGCATCTGTGATTGCTGTGCAAGACTGGGCCTGCAAACATTTCATCACCATCTTAGTGAGGTTTTTATTGCTGTGAATAAACACCATGACCACAGCAACTCTTATAAAGGAAAGCATTTGGTTGGGGCTGGCTTACAGTTTCAAAGGTCTAGTTCATTATTGCCATGGCAAGAAACATGGCGGAGGGCAGGTGCTGGAGAAGGAGCTGAGAGTGCTACATCTTGATCCTCAGGCAGCAGGAGACTGTGTGCCACACTGAGTGTAGCTTGAGCATAGGAGACCTCAAAGCCCGCCCCCACAGTGACACACTTCCTCCACCAAGAGCATACCTCCCAATAGTGCCACTCCCCAGGGGTCAAGTATTCAAACACATGGGTCCATGGAGGCCATACCTATTCAAACCACCACAGTCATGGAGTAGGGAAGGACTCTCTAGCCCCATCCTTCCCCTGAGAATTTATGTGCAGTTAATCAATGGGAAATGAAAGACTTTTTCCCCCCAGTGGTACAGACACTGATAAGTTGCTCATACTTATGTAAATAACTCCTGTAAGCAACTCTATTAAACACACACACACTCACACTAATAATGATAATAAACAAAATAAATTTTAAAACAACTGATAGTGACTCTCAGGTCAGAGATTGTGTGTGTTATTATATCCTTTGGGCTTTAAACTATTCCTAGCACTTGCTCATCGTTCTACAACTGTTGAATGACATGAATGAATAAAAAAAGTGAACAAGTGTCAAAACTAGAGGGAAATGATCGTTTGCAAGTGAATCCAACCTTTCCAGCCTCAGCACCTGGAAAGGACACTGGGGGTTTTCACAGTCCAGATGAGGCCTACAGGAGATCATTTGAGGAAATGTAACTGGTCTTTGCTACTCGGCGGGTTCTTCTTTTTCCTACCCTTTATCCCCTCAGTTTCACACCCCATCACTAGATAGAAGGATAGAGGGGATAGAGATCCCTGAATCTAATTTCTTTCTTCTTGTTTTTTCTTTGAGCACAGCTACTAACAAACCACAAACAACCTCCCTGAATGGCCACCTACCACCTACCACCAACCACAAACCCCACCTCTTTTTTTTTTTTTTTTTTTTTGGTTTTTCGAGACAGGGTTTCTCTGTGTATCCTTGGCTGTCCTGGACTCACTTTGTAGACCAGGCTGGCCTCGAACTCACAAAGATCCGCCTGCCTCTGCCTCCCAAGTGCTGGGATTAAAGGCGTGCGCCACCACCGCCCGGCTTAAACCCCACCTCTTAGCGCTCTAGTATTTATATGCCCTCTGAAAAGTTCCCAGAATTCCAATCATCACACAATCGCAGAAACTATCTGCAGCTGGCAAAACCATGCCTCTGCTAGAGTACGAGGCTAATCATAGTCAGCTTGTTGCAAAGCAGCCCCGTATCCCACACCTCGGATTAAAACGAAAACATATTCTTATAATAGTTCTGTGTTTTTAAAAGAAACAAAAATTCCAGAATTTTACTACAAGGATACCTAGAGATGAATAATCAAGGCATGTAAGCCTCTTCTAACAACTATTCCCCATCCACCCAACAGTCTTGTTTGGACTGTATGACTTCTCCAATAGTCACATAATGACTGGATCAAAATGACCCATTATCTTCCTGAAACAATCATATTATTCTGGGAAATCTGAAATTCCCCAGAAGATAATGTATATTTCTGCCAAGAAATGTCAATCACAAACAGCTAGTTTGGAAAGACAACACAGAATGTCTCAGAGAAATCAAGGCAAAAGCTACAGGAAAGGACCTCAATATGAGGTCCTGGTTTTCATCAACTTCCTACCTGCCTTTGTTTCTGAAGAGACTTATAAGAAATTCTCCCTTAAAGCAAGGCATGGTGGGAGGCACTCAGGAGGCAGAGGCAGGCAGATTTGTGAGTTCAAGTCCAGCCTGGTCTCCAAAGCAAGTTCCAGAACAGCCAGGGCTACACAGAGAAACCTTATCTCAAAAAGAAAAGAAGACGACGACGAAGAGGAGGAGGAAGAAGAGAAAAAAAATTCTCCCTTGCCGGGAGAGAACAGTAATTAACCAGATTTGTTTTCTGATGCTGTAAGCCAACACATTTTTTGGACATGCTAAATATTATTTTCTTTCCTGCTTTAGGAATATTGGCACCATGCTGAGCACTGTGGCACACATGAATACATCTGTCATCCCAGAACTAGGGAGGTGCAAAGAGACAAGCTTGAGACCAGCCTGGACTACGCAAAAAAGGAGAGACAAAGAAAAAACACTTCAGCACGTCCACATCTTACAGTCCTGAAAGGAAAAAAAAAAAAAAACTGTTGAAAGGGGCATCAGAGATAAACACTGTAGGCTGAGGGTTTTCTCTCTTGTACCTAGGTCTACAGCCTTGATTTATTCTCCTAAAGTATGAGAAAACATGTAAGGAAACTTGAGCTACAGAATATTACACAAGCAGTGAAATGCATGTCATTTTTTAATTGCCTTGTGACTTCAACACCTCTTCATGGCACCTTAAAAAAAAAAAAAAGTGCAGATCTGAAAGCACCTCTCTGCAAATTGATTTCTTAATGTCACTAGGTTCTACATACTCCCAGCCCACGCTCACTCAGTTGCTAAGTGCACTGGATTGTCAGTATGTTCCAGAGGCCCAGATTCCTCTCAAATGTAAAATATATTCTTCTGTTGGAAGCAAAGACCTTGTCTTTCAAATACAATATTCTCTAAAAACAAAGAATCAGCAACCATTAGATTTCCACTTCAGATTAAAAGCAAGAGAAAGCTTATGTACTCTAAGATTCAAGATATTATCTTATAACTCGGAACCTAAAGATGACTTATAGATTATTTTTACATTGTTAGTTTTACCTCATTAGGGAGAAAAGCCAGAATACGACACTAAACATTACCCCCTTACAGACACCGGTAGCTTCTATTGATAAGTTAAAAAGGTTCTCTAACCCCATTTCATAAATGAAATTTTAAGCAAAAGTTTAAGATTATGATTTTTAAAAAAAATAAGTAAGAAATGATGGCAAGAAATGTGTAAAAACAGGTAGATTTGGGTGGGTATATGTGCATAAATTTAGCAAATACTTTTTAAAACTGTAGGGGTGTGTGTGTGCATGCTGTGCTGTGAATGTGGGTGCCTGTGGAGGCCAGAAAGGGGAGTCAGATCCCCTGAACCTGGAGTTACAGGAGGTTTTAAACACCTAATGAGGGTACTGGAATAAGACTTTGATTTTCAGCAAGAGCAGAAATTGCCCTTAGCCTCTGGAAAATAATTCTTGAATGGGACAATTTACGTATGAACAACAACCCACAGACCCTAAGAGTGGAAAGCTTTGTAGAAGAGTTCGGTCACTCATTGAACACGTTTTTATTGAGTGTTTGCTTGACAATAAAACAGTATTGCTCAATAATAATAAGATGCTCAAGTTTTGAGTCCCATCACTGGGTCACTTCTCTGTGACACTAATATTTAAAAGAGTTAAGTTCAAGGTTCTGTTCTATTGCAAAGAGTATATGTTTAATTAAATTGAGAGTGTGTGTGCACGGGCATGCACACACACCTCAAACCAACATGTGCTGGTTGGTTCCAGTTTTTGTTAACTTCACACATGCTAGAATCATCTAGGAAGAATGAATCTCAGTCTCAATTGAAAAATTATCTCCCTCAGATTAGCCTGAGGCATGCCTGTGAAACAATTTCTTAAATTGCCGGTTTGACACAGGAGGGCCCAGCCCACTCTGCTTGGTGCCACGTCCTGGAAGATTGTCCTGGGTTGTATAAGAAAGCAAACTGAGCTAGCCATGGGGAGCAAGCCAGTTAGCAGGGTTTCTCCATGGTTCCTGCCTCTGTTCCTGGTTGAGTTCCTGTCCTGACTTTTCTCAATGAGCAAACTGTGATCAGTACTTTTTGGTTTTTCAAGACAGGGTTTCTCTGTGTATCCCTAGCTGTCCTGGACTCAATTTGTAGACCAGGCTGGCCTCAAACTCACAAAGATCCGCCTGCCTCTGCCTCCCAAGTGCTGGGATTAAAGGCGTGCGCCACCACCACCCGGCTTGTGATCAGTACTTAAAAGCTGAAGAAATCCTTTTTCTCCCCAAGTGGCTTTTGATCATAGTGTTTATTATAGCAGTAGAAAGCAAAGTAGGACACAAGGAAGAAGGAAGGAAGGAGAGAGAGAACAATTACCACCAACTGGGGAAAACAGTTTTATCTGGAGGCTTCTTTTTACACATAAAATAAGTGCAATGTTTGCCAAGAATTCTTACCAGAATATTCTCCTGTGTAAAACAGAGCTAAGGATTCCAGCTTTTTCTTTATTTTATGAAGTTAAATATGACACCCCTTCCTTAAAATTTTGGAAAGCTCACTGAAAAATCACCCAGTGTGAGTGTCTTCTGGTACAGAAATATTTTTTCTGCTTTTTTTTTAAATCAGTTACTGAATCATTCAAATCAACTACTTCTTGAAGTTTTGCCCTCATTTTTACTCCCTTCTCTAGAAAAGGTTTTATTTTTCCAAAGCTTTTTGAAAAGTTGTGCACAGCATTCTCTTTTGTTTATATATTACTTGCCTATCGATCCATCCATCCATCCATCCATCTATCTATCCATCCATTTGTCTAATAGAGGGTCTCCCAGGCTGGTCTGAATTCACTATGTAGCTGAGAATGACCTTGAGCTGCTGACCCTACTCCCTCTACTTCCTGAGTGCTGGATTAAAGGCAAATACCACCATGCCTGGCTTTTTATTGTGTTTTTGGTGGTGGTGATTTGGCTCACACACTGGGCAAACACTCTACCACTATGCTATATCCTCAACCTTCTTCCATTTTTTAAAGTTTTCTCAAAACCTGTAAATGGGTGCCCTGGGACAGGTTGAATAGCGCCTGTCTAAATCACTTCTTCTCCCTGACTAATAGGCCAAAGGTGATTCATTTGAATTACTCACACACACAGACACACACATACACACACACACACACACACACACACACACACACACACACACACACAGAGTCTTTATCCCCAAAGTACAAAAAGTGTAGAAATAGGTGACATCATGCATTTACTTTTTTCCTCCAGATTAAAATTTTAATTCACTGCTTTAAATTTTAGGTTGCTTTATTTATTTATTTATTTAGGGTTTTTGTTGTTGTTGTTGTTGTTGTTGTTTGTTTGTTTTTGAGACAGAGTTTCTGTGTGTAACCCTAGCAGTCCTGGAACTCGCTCTGTGCACCAGGCTGCCCTCAAACTCAGAGATCTATCTGCCTCCGCCTCCTGAGTGCTGAGATGAAAGGCCGCGTGCACCACCACCTACCTGTAAGAGTAACTTTTAAACTGTATCTATTAATATTTATGAACACCTACCACCCCACCAACCCTAGGAACTTTAGAAGGCTATCAGCTCTCAAGTGCAGGTCCTGGAGGGCAATTGCTCATCAGTCTATCTGCAGGAACACCGCAATAGCAGTCATTCAGTGGTCACTTGGCTATTGTGCTGGTGGACTCCTCACTTCAGCTTGGACCCAAGGCCACCTAAGTCAGCAAAGACTGTAGTCCTTGGCTCAAGGCCTTGCTGGGGCCTCCGCTGTTTGCCTGGGCCATGCCGCCACACCCTCATGGGACAGGGGCCACACTCCCACCTGTTTTCGTGGTCTCTTGGCAGTCCATTTGCCACAACCTCAGAGTGCTCATGCCTCACACCTCGCTCACGCCCTCAGCAGCTGCAGGCCCATGGACAGATGTAACCTCAGGCTGGTCTGCTCCTGCCACGGCTCTCCTCAGCATCTGGTTCTCATGAACTTTCTCTGAGCAGGTCCTATGCCAGGCTTCTTGTGACAGACAGTACAGCTGCCTTCTGCCGCCCTTTCTCGGCCTTCTTGGGCCGGCTTGTGGCAGGAGCCTCTTTCCGCAGCCTTTTCTTGGCCTCCACCTTGTGTCTCCTCAGCTGGTCTCGGTTTATGTGCCAAGGAACCTGACCACTTCAGAGCTGGTGTGGCCTAGGTGTTGGTTAGCACGTCTCTGCTTGCCGTCCAGCCTTTTCTGTCAGCACGGTTTCAGCAATAGCAGTTGGGGCAGGTCCACTTTACAGACCTCCATCTCTTGCACCCTGTTTTTTTGTGGTGGGGGGGAGCTCTACTCTCAAGGTCCCTGGCAGGTCTCTGGTTTCTCATGGTTTCTCAAGGTTTCTTGTGGTCCCTGGCCGCACCCTTCCATAAGGTACTGTTCTCTGTGTCTCTCAGAGCCCTGGCTTTCCAACTGGGCTCCACCCAACTTTGGGCCGCTATCTTTCTAGCATCTTTCAAAGTGTGGCAGTGCCCAGCAGCTGAGCAGTGTTTAGAAAGTTGCCCTGGACCACAGGCGCTGCCAGGTGCCAGACTGATTCAATAAAAATCCAACCTCCATCATGGTGTGTGGTTGAAGAAAAAAAAAACCTTAACTAAGACACATACATTTTAATATTTTGGTGCTGTGTTGTTGAGAGAGGATACCATTTAATGGATTTTTTTACTCCCTCTAACTTTTGATGTTCTCTAGATACCTTGGCAGGGGCAACAGCACTTATACTTGCTGATGGTTTGTTCAGGGGAACTGTGAGAGAAGCGCATCAACATTTAAATACCAAGCTTCCTAAAACCTCTATATATAAGATTTGGCTGGGCACAGTGTCCCAAGACTTTAAGCTCAGCCCTGGAGAAGCTGAGACAGGAAGACCGCAAGTTCAAGGCCAGGCTGGGCTATGAAACAAGATTCGGGTCTATCTGGGATATCATATAGTGAGACCAAGCCTCTGGAAGCAAAAAATAAAATACAATAAAATAAAATAAAATTTGTTTATTTAGGGAGACTGTGCCTGTGAATTATGTCTCCAGTTCAGTTTCTCACTAGCTCCTAAGTGTGACAGCCCATTCAACAGCTCAACCCTCATGTGCTGAACTTGAAGTGATAGATGACACTATCTCAAGAACATTTAATGCCATGTTTTCCCTTCTTGCAATAATTGCTCTTATTTGCCTTTTATTTGAGCGTGTTTGAATGCAAAATGTCAAAACCTGAGTGAGAATTTTGCAATGACTCTTCTGGGTGGTGGGCTTTAACTGAAGAGAGAGGAGGTTATTTTGAGTTTGTCACATTCAATGTTATCCACTCAACATCAAACTCTCAACATAAAACATGGTGCTAATTTGAATGCGAGTCGACGTATGTAAACAAGTCACTGTGAAATGTGATATTTCCTTAACTAGTACATACAGGTGATAAGTTAATTTTTTGGCTAAGAAGAATCCAGATGAATAAAATAATTTAACTAAAGCAGAAATCATCTCATCTCATGTCATATATTGACATCAGTCTTTCAGAGCATATGGCCTAGCCTAATAGACTTGTTAAATAAACAACCTGTTGAATCCGATACATATACATATATATAAAGCTGAAACTGCAATTTAATTATCACCTGTATTTATTAATAAGTATAAACTGTAAGATTAGGCCAGCAGAGCAGCCAGTGGCTTGGCAGAGCAGTGGGCGGCCTGGCAGGATATCAGCCGACGGATATCTTGCCTTAACTGGTGACCTGATTTATCCTGGGAAAAGAGCCCCAGACCAAGGGTGGCCTACACAACCTGTAACTTAAACTCTGTTAAGTAATATATGTTGTTATATTAGGGCGGTAGACTTACCAGCGGCTTGGCGGGAGATTTGCTGGAGTTCGATGGGAGTCCGACAGCCCTGGATTGCTTGGATTGATGGCCTATAAACTGCTGAGTCCTTTCCCCAATAATTAAATACACCATGACCTTTTAATGTTTTAACACTTAGCCCTTAGCTGGGCAGAGTCTCAATTAGCTACTCTAAGTTAACTGGGATCACCTAATCCCAAACCGCCATGTGCCTGTGATTACCTTCCAGCATTCTCAAACACATCTATCTGCTTCCATGTCTCCTGGTGGAATGAGCTAATCCTCTGTGTAAAATACAGAATTCCTATTTTAATCTCAGGAAGTCCCACTTTATACTCTTTCTGCCCGGCTAATTGGCTATCAGTGACATTTATTGACCAATCAAGAGAATGCCTCAGAAGGGGCGGTAACCAGATCTCAGGATTGAAATCAGCCTGTCAGAAGCAATGTTATTAGACCTTCCCCAACATTAAGCAAATAACAAAAATCTATAAAGTACTCACCTCTTTACGTTCCAAGGCTGTTCCATTAATGAAAGGTAAAGAAAAATAAAAATTTCTGAGACAAGACCTCATATAGTCTAGGCTTCAAGCTCACTGTATAGCTGAGGCTGGTTGACCTTGAACTCCTGCTCTTTCTCTCTCCCACTCCCCAGGTGCTGAGATTACAGCCCTGTGCCACCAGACCTGACTATGAGATTCCAAGTTAAAATGGATAATCATTGTGGCCCTTCCCGTGAGTACCCTTTGAAGTGGATATTTCATCCTATGAAGTCTTGTATTCCTTTACATGGATATGCTTAAAGACTTTCAGCCAGGCAACAGTAGAATCATCAGGGGCAGTGTGGAAGCAAAGACTCAAATGGACAACACTACCTTCTTGTTGACAGACAACTTTGTAAAAAATTTTCATTTATTTACTACACATATGGGTATTTTGAGGGCATGTACGTCTATGCACCACATGGATGCTTGGTTGCCCATGGAGGTCAGAAAAGGATGACAGATCTCCTGGAACCGGAGTTACAGATGGTTGTGAGCCATTGTATGGGAGCTGAGAATTGAACCAAGGTCCTCTGGAAGAGCAATCAGTTCTCTTAACCCTAAGACATCTCTCCAGCCCCATCTGTCAATGGGCAGCTTTTTCAAAAGTTATTGATCACAACATAATTCTGAAGCTAGAAAAACAACTTAGGCCATTAAATGTGAGCCTGTATTACTTAACAACCCAGATTTGAAGAGTAATCCTCCAAGTCTTCAACAGGCTAACAGTTATGTTCAATGCAATGGTTCATAATGCTGACACTGAATACACTTTCTCATAAGCAAATATTTAGTGGACAAAGGAATAAAACAAGTTGGATAGCCTTGATGACATAAATGGAACACCAGCTGTTACTACAAGAAATTTAACAGGCAAATTCTACAAAAGATCATTAAGGAAAGACAAAGGAGATATAATTAAAGGAAGAAGTGTATAATAATGATAATACATATACTATTTCAATTTTAAAAAAAAAGAAGAGGAGCAATATCTCAATGGTTAAGAGCAGAAGACCCAGGTTTGGTTCACAGGATACACAGTGGGCAGCTCACAACTCTGGTTTCAGGGAAGTATAATGCCCTCTTCTGGCTTCCTTGGGCTCCTGTATACACATGGTACACATAAACTCACCCACACATGTAAAAACAATAAATACTTACAGTGTAATTGTGTTCCATTCAACATTTTTCTTTTCTTGGATGTGCACAAACATAGAAAATTAGATAGTTAAGATTTAACTGGATATCCTTTATTTTGATTCCTTCAGTCTGGTGACTTTAAGTGAGAGCCAATTCTTTCTTAGATTTCCTCAGACTTAGTTTACTCCTTTTAAGAACAGTAATCTTGGGCTGAAGAGATGGCTCAGCAGTTAAGAGCACTGGCTACTCTGCCAGAGAATCCCGGTTCAATTCCCAGCACCCTCATGGCAGCTCACAACTGTCTCTAACTTCAAGATCTGACACCTTCACACAGACGTAATTGCAGTCAAAACACCAATGCACATAAAATAAATAAATTCATTAATTAATTGAAAAAAAGAATAGCAACATCTTTTTGTTTTATGGGAAGAAGAAATTTGTATGGATCTCCCCACTTCTTGCACCAATTTTGTTGTTTTATGAGGAAGCTCTTGTTTCTACTATGTGGTGTCAGGCTTTCATGCTGTTGGCTTTCCTCACATGTTTGGGACTTCTTGGTTACCTTGTAATGTTGATAACTCAGGATTAGGTTGAACTATTTGCTGGCTGCAGGGTTTCAGCTCATGGAATTGTTTTCTTGGCCTCTGGTGCAGTTTCTAAGTAGGCATGGAGACCGTGTGACCATCGGGCTTTTTTCTTTGGTGCCTTCCAACCATGTAACCAGGGGAAATTGTATTCTAGTTTACCCCTCTTAGCCTGGCATAATTGTGAATAATGTTTTCTTTCACTTGACTGTGTCCCAGTTTAGACCATAAATTACATTTTCATGTGGCTCACAACCCAAGCAAATGACTGAAATATGGTATCATTTCTCTATGGTTTCAACACTCACTTTGGCAACGTCTGTCAACAAATATCCCAGTTAATTCAGAAAGCAGAATTCATAGCCTTGACCTGGGGCACACGCTATGTGCCAGGAACCTGGAGAATAAAAACTGATTTGGTTTCTCTGTGGCAGTGTAATTAATTACCCTACTGGCTGCCTGCCTCTGTCTCTATTGCCTAACACTTTGGGTTTCTTCATCAGGGGTCAGCAAAGCTATTATCTTTCACCTACATAGGAGTAAAGTATGTTGTTTTGTTTTGTTTTAATTCCTGATGTGTGTTATCACCCATGTCTAACCTAATCTATTTTAAAATTCAATATTACTTTGTTATGCCCATTGGTGTTTTGCCTGCATATGTCTGTGTGTCAGATCCCCTGGAACTGGAGTTACAGACAGTTGTGGGCTGCCATGTGGGTCCTGGGAATTGAACCCCAATCTTCAGGAAGACTAGTCAGTGTTCTTAACCGCTGAGCCATCTCGCCAGCCCCTCAATATTAACTTTATAATTGTACCTATGGTGCCACCCAAAACTGTTTGAAGCTCTTGACTCCTGTCCATTTCCCCAGCTTCCCTGCGAGGTCATATCTAGTCCTTCCATCTTCTGGCTCTAAAACTCAAGGTATAGAAGGGGTAGAAAGAGATCTTACCACAAACCCAAAGATCCAGAAAGAACAAACACCTCAGTAGAAACAGCAACTGCCTTATGTCAGTCAACTCCTCTTAAGCTAACTCTCCTGAGCTACTGAATGAGGTTAAGGCTACTTTCTTAGGTCTGTCGTCTTTGTGGGACTCAAGGGAACTGAGTAAACCCAGGAATTCTGAGGACATTCGTGAACTTGGAGCTTAGTAAATTGCTCCCTTGCACCCCGGTGCAAATGACGGTTATGCCGCTCGCCACTTATCAGCCAATCCTTTCTTACCACTTCTTGCTGCTACATCAGTCCAGAAAATTCTATGTACATCTGGCATAAAAGGAGAAAGCAGCCGTGGAGATTTGTTCATGGCCCCTGGGCATTCTCAATGGAAAGTCCCTTTACAATGTATAACCCCAAATCACAGGATTTTTAATCAGAAAGAGGCAGAAACAACAGAGGCCAATCCTACCATTTTTCAAATAAGAAAAGAAATTATAGGGAGGTTGAGTTACTTACCCACTTCTCACAGCTAATTAGTGTAATTAGCGATGAGGCCACAATTGCCACCCAGTGTCCTAACAAAACCACTGTTCGGTTCACTCTGTCCCTCTGCCTCTTTCCTTCCTTGCTTTGGGAACAGAAAGAGAACATGAACAAAACCATGCCATTCCATGTCTGGAAACGCTCATTTTTATCTAAAGGCTCTGGACCCATAGTTTTGGAGGAGAAATTACTACTTCAATTTTCAAAGAAATTTAAGTCAGTTACTGTCTTTCTTATGCTCTCTGTTACTTTTTAAAGGGTTTTCTTTTTTGTGTGATTTATATGTCGACTCATTAAAATATGTGACTTTTCACCCCAGAATAACACTTACTCTTATCTGTTCAAATTCCCATTTTCTTCTGGATTGATGCCCCTGCCAAGATTGAAGGACAAGGCTTAAGGTGATCACATCCCCCCTCTGCTGGGTAATATAAAGATATTTCTACATTAAGACTCGTGAGTTTCAAAAAGTAAAATCTTTTATTTTTCTTTCTTTGTTTTTGATTTTAATTTTAATTTCTTTATGGTTTTGTTTCACTTCCTGATAGCAATCAGCTTTCTGGAGGTGAAGGTGTTCTGAAAGTTGCAACATTTACAAGGTTTAAAAACAAAATGAGGCATGAAGTCAAGAAAAGGGGAGAAAGGAGAGGCGTTTCATAACTTGTCAAGAGACAAGTATTTCACATTCTAAGCAAACAAAAATCCATTCTTGTCTGGGAACAGAAGGAGACATGTACAAAGAAAAAATTCAGAAGGGTGGGTGTGATAAATTATTATCATTTGTTATAAGAAAAATATATTGATTCTCAAGACCTTATGAGAAGTATTAAGCTCTAAAAACCATCTCATTCTCATAAGCCAAGATAAAAGCAATGGTGCCTGTTCATTAATGGCCCTATTTTTTCTCCTGAATAGCTACTTCTACAGTCATTAGTTTAAACAAGTCCCCCAGGACACTTGGGTCACACTAGTTCCTCCCAAATGGACTGTTATGTGTATATGTGTGAGGGCATGCTCATGTACACATGGGTAGAAATCAGAATATAACCTGGTATACTGGTTTGAATGAAAATGGCTCCCATAGACCCATAGAAAGTTTCACTATTAGGAGGTGTGGACTTGTTGGAGGAAGTGTGTCACTGGGGTTGGGCTTTGAGGCTTTAGATGCTCAAGCCAGGCCCAGAGTCTCTCTCTTTCTAATGCCTGAAGTTTTTGTTGTAGGACTCTCAGGTACTTCTCCAACACCATGTCTGCTTGCATGCTGCCATGATGATAATGGACTAAACTTCTGAACTGTAAATCAACCCCAATTAAATGATTTTCTTTATAAGAGTTGCTATGGCCATGGTGCCTCTTCATACCAATAGAAACCCTAACTAAGACACCTGAAAAAATTGGTTTTCTCCTTCCACCATATGGGTCCCAGGGTCAAACTCAGGTTGTCTGGCTTGGCAGGGAGAGCCCTTACCTGCTCAGCCATCTTAACAGCCTCTGTTTTATTTTCTTAGTAGTTCTTTTACTGTATATAGATTAAAAATTAGTCTGCTTATGTATTTGCTGTGAGGTCTCATTTTAGACATTGGGGTTTATCTACTTAATGTACAACTCCTGTATTGAGAATAATGCTGGACACCCAGAAGGCACTTGAAAACAAATATTGAGTGAATAACATTATTTCATTCTCTTGACGTTTCAAAGCATCCTGAGTGCTGGAATATCAGGTTCTCTCTCTGCTCTCTCTGTATCTCTGTCTTCTCTGTTTCTGTTATCTATGTCTATGTCTCTGTCTCTCCCTCTGTCTCCCTGTCTCTCTTTTTGTCCCTGTATCTCTCTGTTGTCTCTTTCTGTCTGTCTCTGTCTCTCTCTGCCTCTCTGCTTCTGTCTCTGTCTCTGTCTCTCTCTCTCTTTGTGTGTGTGTGTGTGTGTGTGTGTGTGTGTGTGTGTGTGTGTGTGT
>CAJQZJ010001638.1:10423141-10434520 GCA_907164525.1 Lophiomys imhausi
TTTCTTTCTTTCTTTCTTTCTTTCTTTCTTTCTTTCTTTCTTTCTTTCTTTCTTTCTTTCTTTTCTCTGTGTTGTCTTGCTCCCAGCAGCTCAGGTCTCTAAGGTGAATGCCCACAAACAGCTCATGAGTGACCTCGCCTTGACTTCTAGACTGCTTGGTAAGAATACCACTAAGCTCCACCACACTGTCTCTGGCTCTCTCACCCCAGCAGGCTGTTTTCAGTCCCACCATTCCATCAAAACTGTTTCTGCCTAGATCACCACTCTACAACCCCATCAGTTTATGAAAACAAACAAACCAAAAAAATTGAAATCCAATGTCAAGTGTTGGGAATGTATAGAAAAAATAGGAACTTTTGATATCAATAGAACAAAATATGCTGTAACCATTTTGAAAAGCAACTGGTAGTCTCTGATAAGGTTGAAAATATGAATTACCAACAACATATTCCCCTAGGAAAACTAATGCACATGAACACAGGAAGATATCTCTATGAATGGTCACCTTGGCTGTGTTTATAATTACAGAAATAATTTAGAAATCAACCCATAAGTCCAGGGTAGTAGAGACACGTAATTCTTCCTTAAAAATCACTGTCTCCCTTTTTTTTGTTTTTAATTTAATTTCTTTGTTTTCAACATTTATTTATTTCAAGATACATCTCAATCATAGCCCCTTCTCCCCTCCCCTCCCAGTCCCATCTCCTACCCTCTTCCCCCTCTCCCTCCTATCCTCTTTTTTTTTTCACTTTCTCCCTTTTCATCAGTGACAGAACATGAAAGTTTTAGGTAGTGTTCAGGATAAATTCTGTTTCCTATTCCTTTCCTATTGCTGAGATGTTGTGTTTAAGCTTTAACCAGTAGATATAAATAAAATTGGAGACTGAAACTTCTTTCATTTATCCATTGTACTGTAGCAATGAAGACATGTTCACTATAGGTGTGGTGGTCATCTTGAACTTTGTGATGACTTTGCATTAAAAAGTCACACATAATGGAACAGCAGCAATGGAAGAGGGAGGCAGGTCTTGTCACACGATACACTATGTCAGCCCTGGAAACCTGTCTTTGAGTGTATATACAAGAGCGAGATTTTTTTTCTTACTGTATTTAGAATGCTGTTGGTTTTGTGTCATGCTAGTTGCCCTTGGCCAAATATAATCTTAACATTTAGAGTGATGTATTGTTCATCAGATTATCCCTAGAGTCTTATGTGGATAAACACACAAAAGAAACCATCAGTGTGGATAAATCTCAAAAATATAATATTACAATAACACATATGAAATCAAACCATACATTTAAGCTCAAAAAATGAAAAGTAGAATAGATTATTTGTGGATATATACATAATTTAGAAAATACAATCTGTGGTTCTGAATCATAACAACTTTGTGATAACGGCCTCCTTTAAGCAAGGACTTTTCTGATTTGACATTGACTCGCCTGATGTCTGACTCATTTTTCTATCAGGCAGGAGAGGCAAAGCCAGACTAGTTAAGAGCCCTCCGATAATCTGTCAAGAGCTCTCAGAGATGGTCAGTCCATTGTGGGGACCCAGGAAATGGAGGCTTATGAGAAATGCCTCGTGGCTGGGAAAATGAAAGTAACTTATGGGAGGTATCTAAGATGGCACTAGCTGGAAGATGCTGGGCAGGAGTTGAAGCTGATCATGGGTATAACTGATTGGGTGGGCAAGACTTCCGTACATGATAATGCATGATTATCATGTAAGCAGGCTTATGTTATGTGATGTATTAGGATGACCTTTAATGTGACTGGCCCACCGAAGCCTCAGGTGGAAACACCTATTTGGTTCTGTACATAAGCCGGGGGACAAAATAGTAAAAATGGATAATGCTAGACATTAACTCGGTCACGTCTGTTTGTCTTCAGAGTCAAGGCTGGAGAGTTGGGTGGGCAGCGCACTCACCTTTTCCTTGAGACCCCCTTATGTGGTGATCACCCTATAAGGCCTCCCCCCCCACCCCACCCCAACCCACGCCATCAATTTCTCCAATGTTCCCCTTAAAAACAGCCTTGCCGCCGGGCGGTGGTGGCGCACGCCTTTAATCCCAGCACTTGGGAGGCAGAGGCAGGTGGATCTTTGTGAGTTCGAGGCCAGCCTGGTCTACAAAGCGAGTCCAGGACAGCCAGCGATATTCAGAGAAACCCTGTCTCGAAAAACCAAAAAAAAAAAAAAAAAAAAACAGCCTTGCCGAAGAAACATCCTGCTCTTCAGTCTCAAGTGACAAGATATGAACAAGCCTCACACTAGTGGAGGCCTAGAATCCCAGCACTCATGAGGCTGATGTGGGAAGATGGGGAGTTTGAAGTCAGCCTGGGATACAGAGGAAGTGCCTGTCTTACAGAACCAAGGGCTTGCATGTAGCTCTATCATATGGTAGAGTGAGTGTTTCCTCGGCAGCTACAGGGTCTGTGCTCCATCCCCAGAACCACAAGAAAGAAAATAGTAGGGATGGGGAAAGGAAGGAAAGAATAGAGTGAGGGAGGGAGGGAGGGAGGAAGGGAGGGAGAGAGGGAGAGTGGGGGTGGGAGAGAGGGCAAAGACTAAGTATTTATGGCTTTAAAATCCAAACTAAAGAGAAGACTGCCTAACTTCAGTAAGGAGGAGAGAGCAGAAGTGGCTGCTATGGATTCACCGTAGCCTACTACTATTCACCTATTCACCAAAACTTCCCTGAGTATAGTCCCAGTTGAGTTAAATTTAAGAATACTCACCCTATAATTACCATAAATGAAACATACATTGTTTTTCAAACATAGAGGAAATTTGAACTTATAAAAGGAGAAAATCACCCTGTGAGAAAATTTTCTAATTCTTAATAATGATGAGAATAATAACCCCTCCCCCCATTACTGAGCCCTTACCATGTACGTGCCAGGTAGGTTGTATATATTCAATTATTTAAAGCAATCTCACAACAGTCATATGTCATAAATTTTAAAACTGAGGTTTAACTAGTGCTCACATAAGTGGAAAGGGGTTTAATTTAGATTCTAAAGAGTTGTCTGAATCTAAAAATCTATATTCTTAAGTGTTATACTACATCATTTGCCACCACTAACAGTTTTATTCTGGTGGTCCTGTCTCAGGAGGAGACAGACTAAGTGGTTGACTATACTGTGCAATTAAAGACCATTCAGGGGTTTACTTGTCCCCAACAATCTTCTTCACATTCTGTAATACTGTTAACTGTACTAATCTCCTTTCTGTTGCTGATAAAACACTCTAACCATGAACAATTTAAGGGAGAAAGGGGTTTATCTCATTTTATAGGTTATAGTCTATCCTTAAGGGAAATCAGGACAGGAATTCAAGCAGGAACTTGAAACAGAAACCATAGAGAAACACTGCTCACTGGATCATGATTAGCTAGCTTTCTTATACAACCCAATATCACCTGCGTAGGGAATGGTGCTGCCTACAGTGGGCTGGGCCTCCTACATCAATGAACAATGGAGACAATGCCCTGTTGACATTTCCATGGGCCAGCTTGAACTGCACAGTTCCTCAATAGAGACTCCCTTCTCAGATGGCTCTGGGTGGTGTCAGGTTGACAACTAAAGCTAACTAGAATATTCAGAGTTATGCTCCTTTTACGGTGAAGTCATTACCCCATAATATCAGTAAAGGGTTTGTTTTTTTTTTCACCAGAAAAATGAACATTAACCTGTAGATTACTATAACAGACTACAGTTTAGTAAGAATCTATTAAAACAATGTGACACTGGTCACAGATATTTCAGCAGACAATGTCAAACTCTTGAGAACAGAGGACTCTCAGAAGAAAGTAGAACAGAAATCCCTAAAAACTGAAGTGGTACCAAAAGACTTCTGAGTATGCTGTGGATTTGGGAATCTCACTCTGAAATGCAATGTTCAAATTGAGAAAACCTTGAATGTCATCATCTGTCACAACCCCCTTCATTGCAACATCCAATAAAACCACCCCTACCAGCCGGGCAGTGGTGGCGCACGCCTTTAATCCCAGCACTTGGGAGGCAGAGGCAGGCGGATCTTTGTGAGTTCGAGGCCAGCCTGGTCTACAAAGGGAGTCCAGGACAGCCAGAGATATTCAGAGAAACCCTGTCTCAAAAAACCCAAAAAAAAAAAAAAAAAAAAAAACCACCCCTACCAAAGAGAAGTTCATGCCCAGAAAGGTTCCCTCTCTCTCTCCCTACAGCCTGAAATGGAGTCATTAGCCTCCTGAGTCAAGGTCACCTATGGTTTCTCAGTGTTAGAGAGATCACATCCAGAACCTCATTTGTTGCCCGCACCAATGTCTTGAAGGTTTTTCCTGATGTTTTCCTTTTTGATTTGGTATTTTGTTTGTTGTTTTTAGAGATAGGATCTCATGTAACCAAGGCTGGCCTCAAACTCACTAGATAGATGAGGCTAGGTTTTAACTTTTGACTCTTCTGCCTCTACTGACCCAGCTGTAAGATTATAGGCCTAAGCCACTACTCCTAGCATCCTATGTTTTCTTCTGGTTGTTGCAAAATTTTAGCTCTTACACTCAGGTTTGTAATCCATTTTTTAGTTGAGTTTTATGCCGGATGAGAGATATGGGTCGTTTCAATTTCTTGATTATGGACACCCACTTGTTCCAGTGTGTTATATGCTAAAGAGGCTTAACTTTCTCCAGTGTATGCCTTTGGTTCCTTTTTGGGGAATCAGTTAGATGTAAGTGTGTGAGCTTATTTCTGGATCTCTACTCTGCTCTATTGATTCGTGTGTCTGTTAGTTTCTGTTACTTTGGTTTTTTTTTTAATGCCAGTTTAATGGTGTTTTAGTTACAATAACTCTGTAATATCTTTAAATCTGGTATTGTAATGCCTCTACATTTGATCTTTGGATGTCTGTGCATGTGGTCGGGGTGTGTGTGTGTGTGTATGTGTGTGTGTGTAGGCCAGAGGACCATGGCTGAGTATCTTCCTCAATCACTTTAAAAAAAAAAAAAAAAAAAAAACAGGGTCTCTCCTCTCACTGAACTCAGCTAGACTTGCTTAACCAGCAACTCCTAGGGATCCTCCTGTCCCCCTTTTCCCAGTGCTGGCATTGTAGACATACAGTGACACACTTTTAATGTGGATACCCCCAATCCAAACTCAGGTCCTAAGACTTGCACATCAAGTACTTTGCCCACTGAGTCATATCTCCTGTTCCCTTAGATTTGACCTTTTTTTTTCTGAAGGTCTTTTATATTTCTATATAAATTTTAAGGTTCAGTATGTTTTTGTTGTAGTGGCTAAAGAATAGTACTAACATTTTAATGGAGATTGCCCCGAGTCTGTAAGTAACTTTATGTATGAACCTTATAAGCATGTTAATAATATTAAAATTGCTCCAGTGGAAAACAGTATGGAAGTTTAAACATAAACTAAAAAGAGCTCTACTATATTATCCATCAGCCCTACTTCTGGGTATATATCCAAAGGAAATTCAATAACCATGCTAAAGAGATCCTTGCATGTTATATTTATTCTGGCATTATACACAGTAGGTAAGCATTTCATTGGTTTAGATGTCCATCAATGAGTAAATGAATAAAGGAATTATGGTAAATGCAGATAATGGATTATTATTTGGGCATAAAAAATAAAATTCTTTTATTTTCAGCAAAATGGATATTACTGGAAGATGTTATTTTCAATGAAATAAGCCAGACCCCAAAAGATGAGTACCATGTGTTCTCTCTCATATGTGGAATTAACAGGAAAAAATCTAAGCTGAATGAAGAATGGTGTTTTACTGTAGTTCAGGTAAGGGGTGGTTAGACATAATCAGTCATATTATGTATACATATGCTTATAACTGACTGAATGCTGTAACATGGATAACAAGTTCATGGCCATCAAAAGTAAAATGTGGAGAGAAAAATAACAGAAAACAGAAAAGAGAGACATTTTTGATTCATTTCATAATTTTAACCAACACACGTACTCAGACACCAACTGTCTTTATCTGGATTTGAGTGGGAGGCAGGGGAAAGACGGAAGATGGAGATGCTGAATTGGTTCCAGGAACATTCTTCCTCCGTTTGGGAAGAAGTCTGTTCAAGACAATGAGCAAAGTGAAACTCTGGCTTCAGCTCCCCACCTCTGTAAGCCCTCAACTGAGGGCAAGAGAGGAGGAAACAAATTTGGTCATAGGAGGAGAGGCAGCTGAAGAGAGGCCAGGACTTGACCTTGTCCAGTGTCTACTCTGGTTCATCCACACACCCTAGCCTCTTCATACTGCAGAGCCCAAACTCAAGTTATCAGCAGACACTTGTGTCCACAAGCACACTGCCTTGGTTCCTCTGTGTTTTAAAAGAAACTCGGAGACAGAAATTGGTAAAGGAAAAATGGATTTTTATTTTGAAAAAAAAAATTTTTATTTTGTGAATTTCACATCATGCCACCTTGTTCCCTCCCATCTCCCACCTCCCCCTAGACCCATCCTCCACCCTTGCAATCTGTCCCAGCATAAAAAAATAACAGCTCATTGTGGACGCTTCAGTGTATCCCAGTATGTCCAACAATATTCCCCTTTGTCCACGCATTCTGCTTGCAAATGTTCTTTATAATGACTCCTTGGTCTGATATGAGGCACCTCGTTTCCACTACTCTGTCAGTACTGGAAACTCACTGGAACTCCTCTCAGGTATGCCTTAACTGTCCTTTGTCATGGAGGTCCTGCAGTCCTGAGTTGTGGAACTGGCCTCTTCTTGCACTCCAGCATTTCATCCATGGGATAGATGTTGGGGTGGGCCAACTCAAAGCCCTGGTTCTGGACATGCAACCCCTACTTGCATGCCCAGTTCCACAATGGAAAGGTGCAGGGCCTGCTCTCCCAAGTGCTGCCGCATGTGAGGAGCAGGATCAGCTCTCCTGCTCTTGTGACCCCATTTGGGCCAAATCTCCTGTCGGCCAATGGTGGTGAGGGCCAAAGGGAGGGGAGGGCATCTCTCCCTAGCCAACACCACCACATAGCAGACCGAAGGCAGGGATGGCTCTGCCACACTCACTCCCTCAGGGCTGGCTCACCCACAACCCCCATATCCAGGACCAGATGTAGTGAACTACCCAGGCAAGGTGCAGGGCGTGCTCTCCTGAGTACTACAGCATGTGAGGGGCAGTGACAGCTCTCCTGCTCTTGTGACCCCATCAGGGCCAGATCTCCTGTCGGCCAATGGTAGTGAGGGCAAAAGGGGGGAGGGCATCTCTCCCTAGCCAACACAACCACATAACAGACCAAAGCCAGGACTGACTCTCCCACACTCACTCCCTCAAAGCTGGCTCACCTGCAACCCCCACACCCAGGACCAGGCAGAGTTCTTCTAGTTTCTGGTTTGTTTCCTGTCCTGGGAGCCCATCTGGTGCTTGTCTGGTACTGGTCTTGTACTCATCATAGGCTACCCCATGGCACCAAAGTGGTGTTGGTATCCAGCTTGCCCCCCCCCAGGAATATTAGGCTACTATTCATTCAGATGTTCATAGGTCAGAGCACTGAATGTAGATATAGCCTCTCTCCTCTCTGTCACCTACTGATGTACATATGACATAGCAGTCACATCTTCAATGCCTCTAGGAGCAGGCAATTTATTTTTTGAGAGAGGTTTCCATGCAGCCCAGGTTCACCTGAAACTCATTAGCCCTGGATGACCTTCACCTCCTAATTCTCCTGCTTCCACTCCCCAAGTGCTGGAATCAAAGACCTTTACCACTCTATTTGGTTTTATGTGGCACAAAAGATCAAACCCAGGGCTTCATTCATATTAGGCAAGCACTTTACCCACTGAGACAACTTGCCAGCTAGAAAATAGATTTATTTATAGCTTGGCTAAACCTAGAAGAGAAAGGCTCCTAGTTTGTCTCTATCTTGCCTGTATCCGTGTCCAGGAGATAGACATATGTCAGTGTCTGAGATGGCCCTCAGAGCTCTGTGAACTCTCTTTCTGGAAGGCAAATTCCTACTCTGTATCAGGGATTCAGCATTTCCTACCCTGAACATGAGATTCCTGGGTAAATTCTAATTATTTGTTTCATAATGACACAGTGTCCACCACCTTCGTGTATAAGTCCCATCCTTGAGTCAAAATAAAATATTCTATGGTTCTCTCCATTGATCCATCTAATGTCACTCCCAATGGGTCAAATCCTTCCTCTTACATAATAATCTTCCACATACATGATGAGTCAAGTATAATAGAGTATAATAGTAACTAACAATAATAATAGAAGATCAATATCATATTAATTGTATGCCAGGCACTTACTAATTGTTGCAGTTTAATTGTGAACTGTCCCCCATTGGCATGTGTGTTTGTATTTGAACACTTGGTCCAAGCTGCTGCTGGAACTATTTGGGAAGGTTGAGGAAGCTTTAGGAGTGTTTGCTGGAGGGACTACATCACTACATGGGCCTTGAGGTTTTACAGTCCCACCCCCATTTCCTGTTCACTCTCTTATATTTTTGGTTGTGAGCCTAGCCTTTAACGGTTGAGACATCTCTCCAGCCCTCCTGTTCACTCTCTAACTGCAGACACCATAAAGTCAGCCACACCTCCCACCCTGCCTGCCCCACAGTGATGGTCTCTTTCCCCTCCAGCTGTGGTCCCAAATAGCCCTTTGTTCATAAGGTGGTCTTTTGTCATGTATCCAATTACAGCAATGAGAAAGGTGATTGATACATTTATATCAATCAATTTAATTCTCCCAAGCCTGAGTATTACTGTTGTTAGACTCATTTTGCAGATGAGAAATACAAAAACTAAAACATTTGCCATTCTCTCAAAAGTGAGCATTCAAGATAGGATTTCAATCCATTCTCTTTTTTTTCTTTTCTTTTCTTTTTTTCTTTTTTGGTTTTTCAAGACAGGGTTTCTCTGTGTAGCCCTGGCTATCCTGGAACTCACTTTGTAGACCAGGCTGGCCTTGAACTCACAAAGATCTGCCTGCCTCTGCCTCTTGAGTGCTGGGATTAAAGGGATGTGCCACCATGCCTGGCCATTACAGTTTTATACTGCCATGTGGGTGTTAAGATTTGAACCTAGGTCCTTTGAGAGAACAGCCAGTGCTCTTAACCACTGAGTCATCTCTCCATTCCCCATTCATGTATTCATTGTATTTCACAACCATTTTTTTTTCATATTTCTAGCTTTCTCTTCAGTCATTCTTGGCATGTTTACCATTGTGTGACCCTTCCCCTCTTAGTCCACTTGGCCAGAGCTGCTTTAAAACAGTCATTGTGAAAGAGTGTGAGTTCCCTGAGAGGCAGGCATGGAGACAGAGTTCCTAGTACCTCATGGTTTATGAAGAAGCAGGCAGATCCCTGTGAGTTCAAGGCCAGCCTGGTCTACAGAGTGAGTTCTAGGACAGACAGGGCTACACAGAGAAAGCCTGACTCAAAAAACCAAAGTAATAATAATAATAATAATAATAATAATAATAATAATAATAATAAACAACTACATAATGGTATTTTTGAATGATGATAATAAAAACCATCTGACTGAGTCTGTAAAATAATATGTAAATTAAGTTTTTTTTTTAAATATGAAGTGGTATATTCACCTCCTTAGAGATGTGATATGTTGATTTTGGGTATAGTGCAATCAAGGCCCTAGGGTTAATCCCCAGTACCAGATACATCAGTGACATTGTGGGCTAACTCTGCAAACAAAAGGTTCCTTTCTCTTGTGAGTGTTAAAAAAAAAAGTCTACAGATGCTTTGGCAATTCATATGTAAGGCCTTCCTGTTTGTTTGTTCATTTAATAATGCATCTGCTGGCTGATCCATCAAGTTGCTTGGAGAACTCCACAGTATATTAACAAGTTTGCTAAGTAACAGATAATTAGTCTCTAGGAAAACAAACAAAAAAAAAAAAACAGGAGAATGCCACTGCGCCTGCAAGTCTGTCACTTGTCTGAGGCCTTTGACATACGGAGCTGCTCCAACCATTTGGAATTGACAGGAGTTCTGACCATGTTTCTTCTCAGAGCCTGCTCATCTGCTGTTCCTATTGCAGACCTCCACACATCCAAGCTCTCTCCACGTTCTCCATTCTGGCGATCACAATTATGGCCAAGCTAAAGGCATCTGCATAAAATTATTCAAATACATAAAAGGGTGCTGTATGGGAGTCTCGTTTTAAGAATAACTATGAACTACTGAAATTGAGAAAAGTTTCCAAAAGAAACTAAAGGCAAGAGCTTAGCACAACAGGAAATGGCGTGCGATGAGGAAATGGTCCACCTGATAAATTAATTAACTCCATATGAATTCCACAGCAATATCGTGATTCCATACTGTTAAGTTCATGGAGGAGATTTTGTTTTGTTGTGGTTGGTTTTATTTATTTTTAAGATTTACTTTATTATTTGTAGGTAGGTACGTACATGTGAGCTCATGTGCTGTTGGGAGAGGCCAGAGGTATGGGATCCCACTGGAATGGGACTTACAGATGCTTGTGAGCCACCCTACATGGGTGCAGGGAACTAATCTCAGGAACTCTGCAAGAGCAGTGATCAATCACTCTTAGCCACAAGACTTCCTCTAGCATCAGGTTTGGGTTTTTTTGTTTTTTGTTTTTTGGGTTTTTTTGAGACTGACCTCAAACATAATCTTCCCATCTCTGTCTCTTCAGTGCTGAGGTTACAGACAGGTCCAGATACATCCAACATGAGAAGATGTTCATGTGATAAGTCACATCTTCACAGGGAGGATATCTACAAAGCAAGTCATCCAGAGATGCCTTTTATAGCTGTCAGAGCATTTGCCTCAAACCCTGCAACTAAGCAGGCGATCGATCTGCTAGAACACTAGACAGAACTTCCTGCTGTTTGAAGTAATCCAACAATCTCCCTTTCCCAAACTAATATGACTCCCCTGTTAACTGTGAATAGATGCTCTCCATGGAAACAGTTCCTTGCTAGTCATACTGAGACAGGAGCAAAATAACTTGGCTGTTGGGCATACAGATTAGAGTTATCAGTAAGGGTATCCCCACCCTCCAAATAATGAGTTTTACTGAAATCAAAGGAAAATTAAAAACTTACCAAAGCCTATTATGGTGAGACATAGTTACAATCCCAGTATTTTGGAGGCTATGGCAGAAGGATCATGAGTTTGAGGCTAGCCTGGTCTATATATCAAGACCCTGAATCAGAAAAACTGAGAGCTCAGTGGCTGAGCATTTGGCTAAATGACTAATTTGACCAGCATCTTCCTTGGAGGTTGTAGCTCAGTGGCAGAGTCCTTGTCTAACAAAAACAAGGTCTTGGGATCAGTCCTAGCTCTACCACCACTGGAAAAAAAAAAAGAAAAGAAAGAAAGAAAGAAAGAAAGAAAGAAAGAAAGAAAGAAAGAAA